>GL379882.1:0-65635 GCA_000143925.2 Caenorhabditis brenneri | reverse complement strand
AATTGGCTGGTCAATAGCTCAAAATGATCCTAATTGCACAAACCAACAGACTTATTTGTCCAACTAGCCCGTTGTGTCAAGAAAGCTGAAAAGTGTTCATGTAGTTGAAGTATGTGCTCAGCATAAAGATTCTTCGACATCAGTTCGGGACTAAGAACGGATGTTTTTGAACGTAACAAATATCACACTGTAATTGAGGAAATCAGAAACATTTTGAGCTATCGACCAGCCAATTTGGTCGTAAATTGACCGAGTTATGGTCTTTCAAAGATTTTTGGTGCTATCAATATTCAAGGTCATGCCAAATGGACAAAAAGGATAGGAGACGACTAATAAGTTGTGAGCAGGTCAGATAGTCCTAGTACTACCCAAATATGAAAAATAAGCTCAAACCGTGACTTTGACTTTTTTATCATGGGTGGGTACACATGGATTTTCACAAAATTTTCATAAACTTTGATATAGAGCACCCCGTAGGATACGGAAAATTTTCTCCAAAAGTGACGGATCCGGACCCAAATTAAGCGTAGAATATTATGCAAACAAAATAAATCACCCCCCGCGTACCCCTGATACCGAAAAAATTGATTTTCGATCAAAAATTGAAAATTTGCACTTTTGACCCCAAATTTCACCATGAAGGAGTGGTGATAGAAAATTGGCCTGAACATGAAAAATTCTTAAAAAGATGCCAGAAATTCATTTCCGGTTGAATTAGAACTCTATCTCTTACAGGAAAAATATTTCAAAATCGATCAATTATCGATTTTTCTCCGGATCAAGGGGGCGGAGTCAGACCAAAAGTTGTTTTTTGGTATTGGGACATGTCATAGTATAAATGCATATGATATCAGACCGATCGGTCAAACTTGGCGTTTTTGTGCAGTCGGTTAATAGGCCAATTGTCGACTTTCTCAGAGAACGAGTCATAAAAACCCGAAAATGTGTTTGAAATGGGGTGTGCATTTAAAGCAGGATGTGCGCTTATTACAGGTGTGCTTCTATTAAAGGAGGCCAGAAAGGAAAAATGATATTGTCTCAGATTGATGCTTCTCACCTATGAAGCACGAAAATACACTTGATACTTCTTGTTTTTGCTTATTAAGGGGAAAATACAACCAATTTTGGTCTATTTTCGACAGCGGTATGTTTAGCGCAGTCGGTAAAGCTTTTGGGTGACATAGCCTGTGTCTATCAGACAAGCCGAGAGTTCGTTTCCTCGGTACCCTTAAATTGTTTTTGCTTTCTTTTTCTACTTTTTTATAGTAAGACTGCTATGTTTTATAAACTTTTCTTATGTTTTTTCGTTGAAAAGTTTATTTTCGGTGTGGAATAAACATGAAAAAACTATTTCGAGATGACTGGCGTCATTTATGGCGCTGGGGTGTGCACTCGAGCGTGGTGTTTACACATCCCCCATTTTGTGAGACTACCGTATTCCTTTCCGTCGACCTTTAAAGGGTGTGCGTATATTTTTCAAAGGGGGTCTGAGGGTGTGCGTCTATTACAGGTGTGCTTCTAATAAAGGTGTGCTTTAAATACAGGATTTACGGTATTCAAATTTCCGGAAAAATGTCGACGTAGAAGAAATAAGAGAACGTTTATTGAACTGGGCTCAATGTTTTGATAACATTTTTGGAGTTCGAGAAAACAATAAAAATGGTGCTACCTAGCATTAAAACTGGCCGCGTTAGAATTGCCCCGTATTAGTACTGTCCGGATTACAACCAGGCCATATCCAAGCTTCCAGTTACGACTTGGGGCTGAATTTTTGTACAGAATATGACAGTGTGGTCCTATACATTCACTTGAATTTTCGAGAGCTTAGATGCTTCGGAAGTACCAGGTTCTAATCCGGCCAGTTTTAATGCGGGCTAGCACCATCAAAAAGCTAAAAAAATCACAAGTTGTGAGACTAGTAACGGTAGAAAGTTGTCAAGAAACTGAGAAGTAGGCGTGGCTTAAACTCGAAGAAAATGAGCCACCGGATTCCTAGACTTCAACTTTTTGAAATTTTTGGTTTTTTTCAGTTCGATACAGTTTTGAAGAACCAAGTATCTGCGATCTGACGTGATAATTCATGTTGTGGTGTTTGATAATATTTTACGATTACATTTTTTTTTTGAGAATTATGCGTTCTGTAAAAAAGAACTTAAAACTATAACACTTTTTAAAAAATTCGTCAAAAATAAATTTAGCTGAGAACATAAAACTTTTTTTTGAAGAGCATTTGAAATTGAATTTGAGGCCTGATCACGCCCCAAAAACCCCGGTTTTTGATCAATTATACCTAGACTCCGCCCCTTTTGTGTTTTGGAGGTTATATAAGGGAGCACCTGTTTTTTCTCCTTCCTCCCCCAAAAAAAAACATTTACTACTGATTTGAGAAGAGAAGAGAAGTTGTCCTCAGAGACGTTACTGGCTACTCCCTTAGTACTACGTGGCCGGGCCAGGACCATCGTGTACTGTGCGGGTGTTAGGACCAGTAGGGCACCCCCGTTATATATCCCCTATGTACACTGCAGCAGACACCTCACGGGTTCCGCCATCCACTATCTATTGTGTGTAAGGGGGCGGGGTCTGTGGTGTGATAGAGGGTACAACGATATGACCCTTCCAGAATCTTGAACCTTATAGGTTTTTTTTTTCAAAATTCCTGTGACCGTAAAAGAATTGGTTCTAAAGATCAGAAAAATCCCATTCGGTTGTCATAAGCGGGTTGTATCAAAACGTTTAGATCAAAACCTTTTTCTAATTCAATTCTTTGATTTAAAATGTACGTACATTGCATTATTCACTTTCATAGAACAAATCTGAGCAATCCGTCCTGTGTATATAACTTGATAGTCCTGGTCAAGGACGTCATGAGCCGTACCAAAGCTATCTCCACCCAAAAAAACATCAAATCTATATATCAAATAAACAAATCTCTCATTCTTTTCCACACAAAAGCCCATTGAACCATAAATCTATACGTTCGCCCTCTCTTCCCCTCATGAACTTTGATGTGAATGCCTAAATAGCCTAGCTCCGCCCCTTCTCCTCCTACTTTTTTTTCATTAATTTCGAAAAGAATGACGTTGTTGTTCTTCTGCTAAAATTGGCATTTCAAACACATTGCCGACACATTTTTGCGTAGTTCAAATGTTTGCAGTTTAGGTTATTTAGAGATGAGTCGAAGTGGGAGTTCTGCTAAATTATCTCTATTTTAGGGAGTTAGGAACGTGAGGTTAGGGGTATATAAGCAGATCGGAAATCGTAAAAATCCCTACTGGTCATAACACCCGCACAGTACACGGTGGTCCTGGCCCGGCCACGTAGTACTAAGGGAGTAGCCAGTAACGTCTCTGAGGACAACTTCTCTTCTCTTCTCTACATCGACAATAGCAGGGACAACTCTTGCAACTACATCAGGACAACTAAAGGATCATTTCAGGACTATAACTACCCCCCTAGTGCATGCAGCCCCATCCCCTTTTGGTTTTTTAGACCAGTCATTCTTGAAGTCACGTACAGTCTACTAGGGTTCCGCAAGAAAAATTGCTTATGTTCAAATAATGAGCTTTTGAAGCATTGGCAAGGCTTCATTTGCTTCATTAATTCAAAAGTGAACTTTTTGAATTGCTTCAAAAGGCTCATCCACGCTTCATTCTCAATTTGTCAAAAAGCTCAAAAAGCTCATTCCAAATGTCAACGTGGTTTAAAAAACAAATCGAAGCATTTCGATTTGTTTTTCACATACGTTTTTGCCCTATTTTCCGCCGAAAGGTCAACTTCCAGTGTTAATTTATACAAATCAAATAAGCTTTTTGAGCTTTTTGAGCTTTTTGAGCTTTGTATGAACTTTATGAAGCCGTGAAGCTGCTTCATGAAAATAGAAATGAAGCAAATGAGCTTTTTGAAATTTGAACTTTTTTTTCAGAATGAGCCTTTTGAAACTTCACGTTGTATTCATATGAAGCTCATCTGAGCCTGCTTCATTGAAGCTTCACGCGAGTTTATTTTCAAAATGAGCTTTTTGCGGAACCCTACAGTCTACCTAAGGATGGTCTAAGTCTGTTGAACTCATCCCTAGATATTTAGAAGGGTGAGTAGTTGGTCTCGCCACGCACGAAACTTCTTACTGCGATAGTTAAAGGTTTTGAGCGCAGCTCGTCAGCAGTTAGGTAATTTTAACTTGCCTTAAAGAGACACGCAATCATTCACGGAAAGCCTAAAATTCTTACGTTAAAAATCCCAAAAAAATCACTAAAAGTTATTCCTGATACTCTGAATTTGATTCTTCTCCCTCCTCCTCAAAATTGAAGCAATTTTGAAACCTCTGATCACCTAACCCAAATTATGGCGTTTTCTGACATTTTAGTACTTGGAAAACATTAAAACTTGATAATCATCTAACATTTTACATTCAAAAAATCAAACAACAAGGAAATGATTTCAGATTTTTCGAAACAAAATTGATAAAACTTCAGCTTATATACAAAAAAAATAAGGAAGTTTGGGTGTAATTCCAAGAAGAATTCAAATGAGGATTCGACACAATTTGTTCGGTGGAGTTTCTATTTTCAATAACACCCCAGACACACGTCGTCGTCTTCCAGAATTGCATTTGAAAAGGGAAGAAGGAGGGAAGTACAAAGAACGTAGGAGGAAAAAAGAGGTGGTGCAAGGACTTATTGAGTTCACCAAGAGAAAAGAAGTGACCAGTCGGGAACGGGCAGGTCAAAGTTTAAAAAAAAATTGAGGAGATTTGTCTGGAGTTTGGAAGAGTTGGAGCCTATTGAATTGTCATGAAAAGCTTTCTGGGATCCCACTCAAGGTACTTTTACGATTTTGAAAAATTGTGACTATCTCTGATGGGTTTTAAACTAGGGAGCAGATTGGTAGAACACGAGAAATGATAAAAGCTGAAAAAAATCCTCAAACTACTACAGTAAGAAGTTCTGTGCGTGGCGAGACCCATTGCGCGCGCCTTCAGCTATCCAGGGACAAGTTCAACAGACTTTGCCCATCCCTAGGTAGATTGTATGTTACTGCGAAAATGACTGGTCTGAAAAAACCAAAAAGGGGTGGGGGCTGCATGCACTAGGGGGGTAGTTATAGTCCTGAAGTGATCCTTTAGTTGTCCTGATGAAGTTGCTAGAGTTGTCCCTGCTATTGTCGGTGTAGAGAAGAGAAGAGAAGTTGTCCTCAGAGACGTTACTGGCTACTCCCTTAGTACTACGTGGCCGGGCCAGGACCACCGTGTACTGTGCGGGTGTTATGACCAGTAGGGCACCCCCGTTATATACCCCCTATGTACACTTCAGCAGACACCTCACGGATTCCGCCATCTACCATCTATAGTGTACAGGTGGGCGGAGTCTGTGGGGTCTGATGAGGGTACTGGGATTTCCACCTTTTTCAATATTCCTGTGATATGAAAATTGATGTTGTAGGACAGAAAATTCTCTGTCGAATGGTATAAATTTGTTATAGACTTGTATCAGACAAAAATTTTTCACAGAAATTTCCAATTTTCTGACTTTTTCGGTCATTTTTTGTTATGAAGCTGTATCAGAAATTAGTACCAATCGATCAATAATGATTTGATCTACAAGTGGACTTTTCAAAAATTCCAGATTCCTCAAAAATTGAGACACTTGAGTGAAAAAAAAATTCAAAACCATGTAAATCGGAGAACTTGATTATTTGATCTTCTAGTCCTATTTATAAGAATAAGAGCCAAAATGACAAAAAATGTACTAGTAAAACTACAAATTCTCTATTAATTCGTATAAATCTTATATAAGGGTTTTAACCGAAAAAACCAAAGAAAAAGCTCCGGAAGTCAAAAAACCCAAAATTCTAATTCTAAAAACTCAGTTTTTGGTGGATTTTCCAACAGGATCTATATGAAATTTGTATCTATTTATAGAGAATTTACTGGTCTAAAACTCAGAATTTCTCTCAGGTGGCGGAAAGAACAAAAAAGAGCAAAAACAATATCGACTTACCTAAATTCTAAAAAAAACAAAACCTAACCTATATCTTAATCTTGACAAAACAAAAAATCACGACGTAACGAGAGAAAATGTGACAAAATGATTGACAACAATACGTGAGGAGGTATAATAACTGAAAAAGAATGTAATCCAGAGGTGTCAGGTGTACTTGAGATACAATTACCCTCTTCCCCTTCTCCTCTTCTCCAGAAGAAAAAAAGAAAGAAAAAAGAAACTTTTTGGAACAGAAGGGGGGATGTGAGGGTGGAGATATAGGAAAAAGAAGAGGACACAACGGAGCATAACACACTGAGAAAAAAAAAGAAGAAAATGATGAGAAAAAAGGAAAGAGAACCTAATATGGATACTCTGATTGGCCCCCACAAAAAATGAGGGAGAGAGAAATGACTTATGAAAAAAAACACATATATTGAGAAGAGTGAAGATGTTTTTAATCTGGGAAAAAAATTCTGGAAATTTCGATGCTAGGTACTTCTAATGGATTTGAACCTACCGCCGGAAATTTGAAAAGTCCAGAAGGTTCCTTAGATTTATCAGGATTTTGGGAACCTATCATTCGAGTTTTAGCGACGACCCGCATCTAGAGAATAGGGGTTTTCACCCGGAGAGGCCATTTTTGATAAATCTCAAATTTTCTATTTGTAGATCGAAAAATTCCTCTCAGATTCATTCAAATGTCATTTACGGCTTCATGAGAATTTTTTGTACAAGAATGATATTTTTAAAACGTAAAAATTTTGTAAATAAAACCCTGCAGAGTCCAAATTCAGGGACTTGTGAAAGGCGTAATATCGGAATGTCGTTGCACACTCTCTGTCAGACCCTTCAGACTCCGTCCACCTGCACACAATAGATGGTGGATGGCGGAAGCCGTGAGGTGTCTGCTGCAGTGTACATAGGGGGTATATAACGGGGGTGCCCTACTGGTCATAACACCCGCACAGTACACGATGGTCCTGGCCCGACCACGTAGTACTAAGGGAGTAGCCAGTAACGTCTCTGAGGACAACTTCTCTTCTCTTCTCTACATCGACAATAGCAGGGACAACTCTAGCAACTTCATCAGGACAACTAAAGGATCACTTCAGGTCAGTCCCGCCCCCTTGCATGTGCATGCCGCCCCACCCCTTTTGTTCATATTTTAGAGAATTTCGGAAAAAAATCGCATACACCTCAGATTTTTTCCAAGACAGCCGAGACAAACCTGGTCGATATCGGGCAATTCCAGTGCTGATAGCATTCTCATACATGCCTTTTTATTAGGGGTGTTTTCGGTTATTTCTTGTAGAAAAGGCAACTTTGGTTCAAACTAAAGTCGAAATAAAATGGTCTTCAAACCCATCATCCCACCCCAAAAAAATGGGATGACAGAATAAAGAAAGTGGTTTTTTTTTGCTCGATTCCGCATGAATGATTCGAAACTGGAGAGAGGGAGAGAATCCTAAATTTCGAAAAAAAGGAAAGGGGAGGTCAAACTTTTTTGTTGAACTCAAGCATTTTTTGTGACAAATGGGTATGGGTGGGTCCCATTTTTTTAAGTATTAACCGTAAGTGCATTTATATTAGAGGTGCTACATTTTGGCGACAGAAAAAACTTGAAAACAGGAAATAACGAAAAGAAAACGACGATTGAAAATACATTCAACCTGTTCATCCCTTCGTGACATGAATTTATGCAAATTTCGTGAAACGTGACCATGGAGAAAAAAGAAGAATTATATTTTTCTCGTTCACTTTTTATGGGATTGCCTATTTTTTTGTGGGAAGACACTACATATATTTTCTAAGGAATCTTGGTTCTTTGGATCTTCGAGATGGGATTACGGTAACAAGATTTCTGCAGATCGATTTGTGTGGTGTTTGCGGACCTGGCATCATATCTCCCGACCTTTCAGTTTTCCGATAAATTAACCGAATTTTCTGGATAACGGCCTTTTTTGGGACAGTATTTTTCTTGGAAAAAAAAAATAATAACCAGCCTCCAAACTTCCAGAAAATACGACGTCTTCGAAATTGAATCCCTGAAAAAAAAACCAAATTATTAATTATTTAAAACTTATTTTTTCTATAACAAGATCGAGACTATGCGAAATTCGAGTTTTTTTGTTCTATAAACAAGACCAAAAAAACATAACACAAAAATAACAATGACTAGTAGTACTACTATTAGTAGAAAATAGAAGCATCTGAACAAGGAAAAAGGTAAATAAAAAAAGAACGAACACAAATTGGATGATGGATTGACGGGACAAAAAATGGACATGGGAGAGAAAAGGGGGCGGAGTCAATGATGGTCAAACAACGAATATAATCAAGTGAGATGAAGAGAGTGCATTTAGGTAATTGTTTTTAGAGAGAGGGAAAATTGAACTTTTGGAATATGTAATTTTGAAAAAAATTCATCATTACAAAAAAACATATTCAATTTTTGTCGTTTTTTTCAATCAAACCAGGATAAAAATCTGATTGGAATCATCATTTTTGAAACAAAAACTGAAATGATGTCACCCAATTGTTATGTTTCGAAAACAATTGAAACCCTCGCTAAACCGTCAAAACCTCTATAATCCTATCCTCTCCAAAAAAAATGTTCACCACCAAAGAATTTACCAGAGAAGACTCTGTATATAACCCAATTTAAATGGAGAAGATTTCTGAACATTTTCAAGTGAGAAATGTTCTTGGGGGGATGCAAGAAAATGAAATGAAATGTCAAGAATGTTCCTATTTGTAAACAGGAAACCTCAACAATAAACAAAATTTTTTTTGGAGTTCTGGTCCTGGAAAATAGTAAACTTTGGTGATGTAAAAATTGATGAAAACTAAATGTTTCACATAAAAAGGAATTTTGAAAGTTTGTATATTTGAAGACCGATTTCGTTCAAACACAAATTGATACCTAAGCTTAAAGATTTGAATTTTGACTTTTCTGACTATTAAATCAGAGAATAATTAGGGAACCATCTTTGCCAAAACAAACCGAACGAAATAAAAAAAAGCATATTTTCAGAATTCATAAGAAACCGACGTCTCCCAAATTTCGGGTTTTTGTGGTGAAGTGTATAGTTATAAGTATAGGTTTGTAACTAGATTAGAGAGTTGAGTGGAATGGGAAATTTTCGAAATTTGAGAATCGTGCAAAATTTGATAATTGGAAGAAAATTGGAGGCTTGGAAGTGCAAAAGAATCAAAAATTTAGTACTAAAAGTTCAGAAATCGAGTTGTTTTTTGAAGTTTAGGAATCAGGAGTTTGAGATATTAGGGAACTGAAAATGCAAGAAGTAATATTGGAGTGTAGTCAAAAATCTCTTACTGTAGTATTTTCAGAATTTTACTATGAAAATGAGACAATAGAGGTTTAGGAGATCAGAGAGCAGAGTCGACTGAATATTTCAACTGAAGCATTGTTAGATTCAGAGAATGGTTGAAGGCGCAGGGAGGGTCTTACAGCGGAGAATCGGGTTACTGTAAGATTTTTTCAACGAAAAAAAAAATCGATCAAGTTACAAAAGTATGGAAATTTTCAGAAAGCTTCTCAAAAATAGCAACAGGCTGGGGATGGAAAAATTGAAAATCTAGAGTTCTAAAGTACTCAAAACTTCATTCAAACTTTCTATTTTTACCCTCAAAGTGACTCTCCTCCATGGACTACGGTAGCATCTAACCACTTTGTCCCATCTCTCCTCTTCCTCCTCCCACAAAAAGCTTTTTTCGATTCCATTTTTTTCCAAAAGGATATGAAAAGAAAAAACGCGTGCCACGACACCAGCCCATTTCGTTCTGTTACTTTTTGTTTAACACCCCGTGCTCCCAAAAAGAGGGGCCTCGTTTTTGTCGGGTCATCATTCATGCATAGATGATGTATGGATAATCTTGGTCTCGGAGAATAGAATCCTCTGGAGACCCAAGGGGAGCAGTCAGATTTCGAAAGGGCCAGGAGGAGCAAAAAAGTAAGAAGGAGATAAAAAGAGAGGGAGATCAAGAAGCAAAACTATTCGAGAAAGGTGGTTATGGGGTGGAGGAAAAGGATCACAAGGAAGAGAGGATTCATCAAAAATCTTCTAGAAGAGATCTTTTGAAACGGGATCTAGGAGCTTTTTGGGGAGGGATGCTCAGATCTAGGGCATCATCAACTTTAGAAAAAAGTGGGGCATTTTGTGGTCGGAAATAGAATCACGGGGACTCCTAAAAATTGCAGTTGAGGTCTATAAACATCGGTAGGCAGATCTAAGATTTTTCTATCAAGAGACATCGAAAAAACGAATATCGGAGCATCGTTGCATACACTCTGTCAGACCCCACAGACCCCTCCCACCCTTACACAATAGATGGTAGATGGCGGAACCCGTGAGGTGTCTGCTGCAGTGTACATAGGGGGTATATAACGGGGGTGCCCTAATGGTCATAACACCCGCACAGTACACGATGGTCCTGGCCCGGCCACGTAGTACTAAGGGAGTAGCCAGTAACGTCTCTGAGGACAACTTCTCTTCTTTTCTCTACATCGACAATAGCAGAAACAACTCTAGCAACTTCATCAGGACAACTAAAGGATCAACACAGGACTATAACTACCCCCTAGTGCATGCAGCCCCCAACCCCTTTTGCATTTTTAGGCCAATCATTCATCAAAATTTCAGACTCAGCGGCCCCTGTAGTTCATGAAACAGTATCCGTTTTCTCTGGTCGTTCCATATATTTTTTTCTCACCGGAAACTCAAAAAACTAGAAGTGAGTAACCCTTTCCCATTCCAAAAGTATTGCATTCTAGTTCCATTTCAATAATAATAAGTATCTCACATTTCATTCCGGTTCCCTCAAAAACACGTTCCTATTCTTTCTTGTTCACACGACGCCTACCTAACACAATTATTAATGAAGTTAACCGGAATGAATTAGACTGGAAAAGAGAATGGAATGAAATCAAAAGTTCAAGATAGAAAATACTGAAAAAATAGTTTCAAACTAGAAAGAGGAGTAAATATAAACATAGAGGATGGAGAACATCTGGAAGATGAGGAGGAGGAAGATGATATAATGGATTGATAGATTGTAACAAAAAAAAGAAAAGTGTTTGGTCAGAAATCATGAGTTTTGTTGAAGAATGCAGGTGAAACCGCAAAAAAATTTGAAAAATGGCGATTTTTGTAGAAGAATTCCTATCTAGTTGTCTGTTTACTATAAATTTTTACTCTGAGCAATTCGGGTGGAAATACATATTTTGCTCGAACCTAAAATAGAATAATTGAATCTGGAAAAACTTTCTTCTGATAGGCTCCGCCCATTCTGAGTGGGCGGAGCAAAAATGAAATTATTTGAATTTGTAAAAAAAAACTAGTAGCCCTGGGATGGTCTACGACTCAAAACGAGCTGGAAATCACAGAGTTTTGAAGGGTCGGAGCCGTAAAAAGTGGGCGGAGCTTATCAAAATCTTCCAGGAAACAGAGACCACACAAAAATCAAAAAACTGCAGGGAAAATGATTTTATGACGAGGAAACTATTGTAACCTGACACCTATATATCCGGGTAATAAATTATTTAGGATTGGTCGCAAAAAAAGTAGTTTGATTCCTTTTTTGATTTTTTGAATTCCCGCTAAATCTCAATTTTGCTTAAATATAGAATAAGCAAAGGTGAAATGATTGACTTTCAATCCTAATGATGGATTTTTGGTTTTTTGAATTCCCGCCAAACCAGAATTTTTTTCGAAGATGTAGAACGCAAATTTTGATCCAAAATATAGAAAAAAAACGCAGTTATTATTCAAAAAAGCAAAAAATTATTTCCAGAAAAAAAGTCAGAACGAATTCTGAAAAAGAAGTGATGTGGACGTGGGAAGGAACTTTCTTTCGTCTTCATTTGCATATAAATTGAAAGAAAGTTTCTCCTCTTGCTCATCATAAATCAACGGCGGCTCACGGAGATTAGAAAAGTTCTAATGGGGCGAGACCTGGGAATCAAACTTCTTTTTATTCTTTTCTTTTGGGTCTCTTATTAAGAAGAAGGGCCCAAAAACTATACAGATATTCCCCTTTTTCAAGTTTTTGTTTATTGCTATTTTGGTTTACACAAACACACCTCCTTCTTCCGATATTTTCTCAAAAAAAAAGAGAAAAGTAGTCGAAAAAAATAGATATATATTATAAACTCTGGGGAATAAGGAAGTGTAAAAAACGAGAGAAAATAAGAATTGGATTACCTGAAAATCGAAAAAAAAACGAGGAAGATGGGGTTAGGAATAGTTTTTTTTTTGAATAAAAAAGCGAAAATTTTAGGACGGTTTCGAGTTTTTTTTCCAGAAAAGTTTCTGATACTGTCCTATAAAAATTTATGCGCTGTATCTTATCTAGGGATAAAAAAGCAATTTTCGGGTCCCTTTCGAGACCCTTTTTCCAAAAATTATTTGAGACGGGGGGAAAATGAGATCAGTTTCTTTTTTTCGAGTAGAGATCTCGATATCCCGAATACACCGAAGTGTATTCTGCCCCTTCCGTCTCTTTGGGATACCATAGAAAATGAAAATGAAGTGCTTTTGAAAACGAGTGGCAGCCGACATCTCCCGGGTTCCGCGCGTCACCGTACTTTGTGTGTAGATGGGTGGGGCGTGAAGGGAAACCCGGGAAATGTCGGCTGCAACCTCTCATTTTGATATTTTCACGCCGATTATTTTCTCACGGTTTTTTTTTTAAATTTTTTTGGTGAAATCGGGAAATTCGTTTTATGAAAATGACTGCATGCTCTTAGAATTTTTATATTTTCTACAGTTTTTACCGGAAAATCAGGCCCGCTTAGTCGAAATTTTTTTTACAGAATTTTTTTTTTGCAAAACGATTGAAAAATCACAATTTTGCGTTAACCGACGAGCTATGAAAATTCCTGAAAAAGCCCCCATCACAAGCATGCTGAAACAATTCGACTCGAGCTAAAATCATCGGAGAGCAAGCCCAATTTGTACCCGAAATTTGGAACAAAAGACCCAAAAAATCTTACGTTGAAATCTGTTTCTTTAGCTATTTTGACGCAATATTTATCAACAAAAAATGTATGGAAAACTAGAGAAAATGGTCAAAAAAAGTTTCCCGATTTTTCCGAAATTTTTTGCCGGGAAAGAGGTTTCCCGAAAAATATCCCGAGTAGTTTTTCCAGCACAATCTTGATATCTACTATCAGAATTTCTAATAAAGCATTTTTTCTAAGTTCAGGCCCTCCATTAAAAAAAACTATACATATTTGGTGTTAGATTCCCATGGATCCTCCCTTCCCAAGAATCTTTAGCTGGTCTTCTGTGAAGATTGATGTCCTTCTGTTGTCTATCCGCTCCTCCCCTGTTTCCTATTTTTAAATCCTACACCACCTCAAAAAAAAAAGAAGAAAAGAGATAGATAAAACTCTTGGGGAATGACACACACACCGTCTGACTTTTAGCATACATTTCGAATGATTGGAATTGAGAGAAAAACGAAAAAAAAAGGAACCAGTTGGGGGAACATTCTCGACAAAAAAAAAAGAAAACAAGATGGATAAAACCGAGAGAAGAAGGCAACAATCTAAACATAAATTATTCATTGGAAACTTGCTTCGAGAGGGACTGGGACTGCCACGAAATGGGGTGGAAAATGGGTCAGACCAGAAGGCAGAAGAGGACACTAATTGGATTATGACCCGCCTTGTTTTTGACCCCTCTCTGTTTTTTTGAAGAGAGAGCAAAAAATTGAAAAATTTTGGATAGGGAGGAGAAATTGAAAAAGATGATAAAATTTCTGAATTTTTCATCATTTCCTTATTGGAACGTGAGTAATACTAGAAAAGAGTAGAAATTCCGAAAAAAGGAGTCATACAATTTTTTGATCCGTGGGGTGCAGGTTTTCAGGAAGTCTATCGACAGCACTTTAGTCACCGGCTCTCGAAATTCGAATAATCGAAAAAAACACCCTAATTTTGTGTATCAGGCTTGTATACAGCTTGAACATCATTCGAAGGACGTTTCAATTAAAAAAATGCAAAATCTTCAACAGAAAATCAATTAATTTTTTGATTCGGGCCACATTTCCGTGAATTTTGAAAAGTCGAAAAATTATTTCTAAATTTTGTGCTCCAGGGTTATATTGAGCAAGTTTGAAGCATTTTACACCTTCCGGGCCAAACCACCAAAACGTTGCCAGCTATTAGGGAGACCCACTTCCTTACAAAAAAATCAGTTCTGGCGTCTCCCAGAATTTGAACCCGAGCGTGAAATAGGGAAGCTACCGTCTTAACCACTACGCCATGCGTTCAAAAAAAAGTTGATTGATTGAAAGGGCAAAGCCCCTTTCGGTTAATAAAACAGGAGTCACTATTGGGTATCCTTCAAATACAAACAAAAAAATCTAAAAAAAAGCCTGCACGGAAAAAAACTGATCTAACCTGAAGCTGTCAATTTTTATAATCCATTATTTTTCTGATTTACCAGAAACTCTATTTTATTTTTGAAAATACCCATGACCACCCCCACAAGAACCCCCGGAAAAATAGAACACAAGAAAGGCGGCAATTGTTTTCGCAGAAAACAAAAGGGAAGGGTTTTCCGCTGAAAGTTGTCTGAAACGAATGGCGGGGAGGGCAAGAGGGAAGGGAAAATGGAAACCTAGAAAATGAGAAAAAATAATAAAGAGGAAAGTACAAAGGTTCGGTATTTGAGAATTTTCGTGAACATTTTTCATAAGAACAGCAGATTTTTATTAGCGATTTTCACTATTATTTCTATGTTACTCATCATTTTCTCCCTATTTTACCCAAAAAGTATAGTCTTTGTTCTCCTAATTCATGATGATTTTTGGTTGCTTTGTGTGTTTTGGCGTTCAACTTTTCTGAAGGATGAGAGAGGGAAAATTGCATTTAATCAAAAGATGAATAAGGAGAAAATGGGGAGGAGGAGGAGACAAAATTAAAAGATGATTTTTAGAGAAAAAAATAGAACAACAAGAACGATTCTGAGTTAGGGGGAAAATTCCACTGCCACTTTATTAGAGGTTCCAGAATCTAGGATCTACAATCATCTGGAAATCGACCAAAAATCTCGTTCGCTTCAAAAAGTTTTCTTTGTTTTCCTTTCTTTCTCTCGAATTCCCAGAAACCAGGTGATTTTTGGACATCCACCATACATCTTCTCTCCTGTTCTCCCCTGGGACCAAAGTGCTTCAAACACAGAAATTTTCAAGAGGGAAATATTTCAAAAACACCGACAAAAAGTGCACCCTTGGGACCGTTCATTCAAAATTTTGGAGAGGACACCGGCTAAGGAAAAAAGGAGGAAAGAGGTCACAAGATGGGAAATTTGGAAATTGAAATTTTGAAAGGAAAGGGAAGATTCAAAAAATCTGAATGTTGTTTAGAAAAAACCAAATAATACCACTTGTTACTTTAATGTTCAGAGAAAAAAAAATGAAAATCCGCAAAATTCGGTGCTAAAACTTAGTGTAATTCCTAGGTTCATAATGAAAAAAAAAAGAAAAAAAAAGTTTGACGGCAAGTGGAATCGAACCCGCGTTAAAAAATTCTAAAACAGCAGCGTTAGCCACTACACCAAGCACGCATCAGGTGTGTGGTGTGAAAGAGGGCGTAGAAGTTACCGTGACCTCTCTCTCTCTTTGTCTTGCCGCTTCTAGTCTCATAATCAGTTTTGCAAAAAAAAACTTCTACAGTAACATCGTAAGGGTCGTGGTCGGACCCACTAAAGGAAAAACGCGTGCGCCTTCAAACTGACCAAACAATTTTGAAATTTTTCAACAACGAAATCAACCTACTAACAAAAAAACAAGTTTTGCTGATCTTGGGGACCACCTCAAAAAATATTTTTTCTCGAATTGTCTCCTTCTCCTTCTTCTTCAAAAAATGTTTTGGTCACGTATTCTGAACTCTCACGTGGATTTCGTCATCTGAAGGTCTTTTGCTCTCCAGAAGATATCCTCCCATTGTGTTCGATGAATCGAATTTATTTCTTCGAGTTGTACTCATCTTTTTCGCACCTTCCATTTTTTTTGTCGGCAAAGAAAAATGGATATAAGTTTTTATTAGTTTTCTCGCAAAAAGAAGAAGACTCCACTTTTTATGACCACTTTATTTTATTTTTTATCGCTTAAAAAATGAGTGAAAACCATTTATTTTTTGGGAGATTGAATGGACAAATGGACCAGGAGGGAAATTGAATTTGAACGGAAAATGATCTACGTAATTTTTCTTGAAAAAAAAATTGTAGCAAGGGAAAACTTTCCCAGAAAAGGGGAAAAGTTTTTTGAAAATTGAACTTCACTGAAAAAAAAAACTCGAAAGCTTAAAACCACTTGAGCCGTAATCGAGTCAAAAAGTTCGTGACTAACTTCTAATTTCCTAAAGAAAAATTCATGGAATTCAGAAATCTGGAGGCTCAAGATCTCTGACTTTTCCCCTCCCCATTTTTGAAACAAAGAGTTCAATTTGACGTGCAAATAAAAAAAGAAACTTATTGAAATATGCATTATTCTGTCACTCTTTTTGTGTCTCAGTCATTCACTTGAAATGGAAAAAATCTGTTCGATTATTCATTGTACGTTTTTTTGTCGACGAGCATTGAGGAACTTTTGTTGTTGTTGGCTGGTAAGAAACTTGAAAATAAATTTGAAAAAAAACAAGATCAGAAACCGTTATGTTGTCCTCCAACAGTAAAAAAATTGGTTCCGTGTCAGCTGACATGACAGTTTGAGAACCAATATTTTTTGAGCATTCCAGACGGTCTTCCTAAAAAAATACTGTATATCTGAAAGCCCAAAAAATAACAAAAAGGGGGTGGGGCTGCATGCACTAGGGGGTAGTTATACTCCTGGAGTGTTCCTTTAGTTGTCCTAATGAAGTTGCTAGAGTTGTCCCTGCTATTGTCGATGTAGAGAAGAGAAGAGAAGTTGTCCTCAGAGACGTTACTGGCTACTCCCTTAGTACTACGTGGCCGGGCCAGGACCATCGTGTACTGTGCGGGTGTTATGACCAGTAGGGCACCCCCGTTATATACCCCCTATGTACACTGCAGCAGACACCTCACGGGTTTCGCCATTCACCATCTATTGTGTGCACGTGGGCGGAGTCTGTGGGGTCTGACAAAGGGTCCGAAATAACGTTGTTGTTCTGAATGGAACCTAAAATTCATTCGAGGTTTCACACTGAAAATGCTTCAAAACCCCAAAAAACTGTTAAAAATATAACCCTGGAGCGCAAAATGTTCCAGAGTTTCTCGATTTTTTAAATTTAACGGCAAAATCCGGAACTTTGGGCCGGGCGTTGAAGATTCCTGAAATACTAGGTCCATGTTAGGTTCCCCTCAGTCAAAACTCTTGAAAATTCCTGATTTTGAATTTGTTGTGTTTCAATAAAATATCCTGACAAGTAAAAATGTTTTTTGTGGTGAGACCTTTAACCTAAACGTCTGAAAAGTCTTTTTTTTTCCAAACTAACTCTTCCCTGAGTAACTCTCGCCCATTCAAAAACAAATGTTTTTTGTACATTTTTCTGAATTTTTTCAATAAGATCCTCTTATACCAAATCATCCCTCCCATTAATCCAAATCCAAAGTCAGTGTTGACGCAATAAGCAGCTAGAATTCAAGAAAATCCAGATCAAAAGCAACCATCTCCATTTATTTTTTTGTTGTCAAGGGCCAACACGTTTTCGACACGAATGAGCTGTAAGGATAGACAAGGCTGACGTACGTGGTGGCAAGATGGAAATAGAATAAAAGAATGTGAAAAATCGGCTGAAAAAAATCTGAGAATCCTGAATTTTTAAACGTAATCTGGATCAAAAGCAACGTGGAGTTTGTGACAGTGATAGAGCTCGTCATGTTGTGTTCATGGTGAGAAAATGGCTGGAAATACCTTTAATAGAGCTGCACGTGTTGTGACGAAAAAATTACTCATTTTGGAATGATTCAGAATAACAATTAGGCGCAGAAGTAGGGTACAGAAGGTGCAAATTCAATGGGCAAGTTGCCATTCCTACTGGCAACTTGCCGAATCTTATCTAGGGTTCAAAAAACGACTTTCGGGCCTCTTTCGAGACCCTTTTCCAAAAATTAACAGAGACGGGGGGTCGCTTTTGGGATCCAGTACAAACTTATTTGACATTTGTTAGTTCAATCGAGTAGTGAGCAGGGGGATCCATAAGGGTAACCCATTTGCAATGTGTATTGCACCCCGTCCGTCTCTTTGGGATACCACTGCAAGTGAGAATGAGCGGCTTTCAACTATGAGTTGCAGCCGACCTTTCCCGGGTTCCGCGCGTCACTGTACTTTGTGTGCGGGTGGGCGAAGCTTTGAAGTGGAACCCCGGAGAAGTTGGGCCAACCCAAAAAACTCTTATTTTAGACCGATTTCCCCCCCCCCCCCCCCCCCCCCCCCATTTTTTCTTAGAATCAAGCTTTTCTCAGCATCCCGTTCATCCACGATTTTTGAATTTTTTCTTGAATATTTCGAATGTATTTTTAGATTTGAAATGTTCTATTAAAAGCGCTGACAGTTCACCACTTTTTCAAACCCAAATCAATTTTTGAAAAAGACAGTTTCGACCTTTTTGTTCTACGCAAACCCCGAAGTAAAATCAATTATTAGGTCAGTCCGAAAGTTTCTTTCTTTTTGGGATTTTTTTCGACTAGAGCTGTTTTCAATATTTGGTTTTTTTGGTGATATGTACCAACCAGCTAGACACTATCACTGTCAAAATCTCATCCCTGTACAGCCACTGGGTCCAAAGTTATAGTTAAAACAAGAGGGTTTTCCAAGACCCCATTTTTCAGGATAACAGTGTTCCCGATGAGGTGCATCTTAGATTTTGTATCAAAAATGTTGGCATGGGTGGTGGTAACATGCACCAAAAATATTTAGTCTCTCTGATCATTTTGCGGCTTTTTGTGAAACTCTGAAAAATGACTTGAGATCATGACCAAAAATTGGAAAATCGTCCGGAAAGGCTTTCTGGTCAATCTTTCTGATGAAAATGTATTTGCGGGCTGCACATATGTTAAACCCGCTTTGAGTATTCAGAAAAACCATTTTTGGCGTTTGTTATGGTCATCTATATTAATGAGACCAAGATTTCATAAAACGCCTAGAAATAATCGAAGAGACTAAATATTTCTGGTGCATGTTACCACCACCCACGCTAACATTTTTAATACAAAATCTAAAATTCACCTTATCGGGAACACTGTTATCCCGAAAAATGGGGTCCGATAAAACTCTGTTTTTGGAACTATAACTTTGGACCCAGTTGCTGTAGAGGGATGAGATTTTGACAGTGATAGTGTCTAGCTAGTTGGTACATATCACCAACAAAACCGATTATTGAAAACAGCTCTAGTCGAAAAAAATCCCAAAAATAAAGAAACTTTCGGACTGACCTAATATTTCCCGAGGGAAATGTCATGTCTAAGAGATAAATTAAAAATATGGTCTATTGTCTGGCCATAAAGGAATCTACATAATCGTATCAATCGTAAAACCTGTCATCCCTCTCATTGTTAATGTCATTGTTGGTCTTTGGACGATACCAGAAAATCGTTAAAAGGAGTTCGTCATGCCATTAGACTGGTCTAACGGACTAACATAGTTGAAATTCACAGGGACCGCAACTAAATATTCGACCTTTACTTGAGGTTTTTCTCCACAAATATTCAGTTTTTTCAAACAAAAATTAGGAGTTTGTTGTTCATTCTTTATTTGGAATTTTTTACTGTAACAACTATTTTTTAGTAGTTGCTCAATTATTATGAATTTACAAAACTCTTTCAAAATGACAGGGCCTATTGTCTGGTCATAAAAGAACATACATTATCTTATACGTTGTTGTAAAACCTGTCATCCCTCTCATTGTTTATGTCATTATTGGTCTATGGAAGATTCTAGAGAATCGCAAAAAGGAGTTCGTCATGCCATTAGACTGGTGTAACAGACTGGCATGGTGCATCGATCGGCCACCACCCTATTAGCCGGGACGCGCTTTTTGAAATTTTCAGGGCCCGGCACTAAAAATTCGATCTTTTTCTGAGGGTTTTTCTTTAAATTTCAGTTTTTTAATCAAACGTTTTAGCTTCCAGAGCATTCTTCGTTTGGAGATGCGTAATAACCTAAAATGACTGCTCAACAAAAATAAAAGAAACTAATAACGAAAATTTCGAGAAAAAAGGGTGTGAAAAAAAATTTTTGAAATCGGTTCTGGCCCGCAACAGCTGAGGCCGTCATGTGTCTCACTGAGGGATTTTTCTACTGTAACAACTATTTTTAGTAGTTGCTCTATTATTATCAATTTACAAAACTCTCTTGAAACCACAGGACCCTTTAGCACTATATGTGTTAGCGACTGTTATCCTTGTCGTTTTTGCAATAAACCCTGTGTCTTCATAATTGTCTCGCTCTCTCTCTCCTCTTTTTTTCCTTCTGAACGTCCGAATTTTCACCATTTTCTTATAATACTTTACATGTTTCAGATCGATCTCTGTTCAGAATGCAACACGTGAAAACCGCCAAATCCACTGCCGATTCAGCTACTCCAACCATCCCGCCACCAGAATCTCCTCTGCCAAGACCAGAGGTTAAAAAACCCTGTTTCGCTCGAAGTACTCTGGAAAGATTCAGTAAACCAGCTGATAACCAAATTTTGGGAGTTTTGGAGGCGGAGACTGAGAATTGCAGGGAGCCCGAAAAGTATTCTCAATTTTTCGGAGGAGGCACCCAGGAGCAATTCTTGCATGGGATTCGGAAGGCGTTGAAAGACTGGGAGAAGAAAGCTGAGAATTCAGAAGTTGCTGAGTCAAAAGTACCAGAGAATGGGGATTCAAAGCAGGATCCAAAAGGCAAAAATAAAGAGAACTTGGATGTGAACGGAAATAAGAGTTTCAATATTCAAGAATAATTTATTCATTTGGAATGATACTTATTTATTTATTTGACATAACTTTGTTCTGATGTTTCTGTTCATGCTTGTCCGAATTTTCGAGTGTCGGCGTGTCCAAAAGTGGTTACTAAGGTATTTGTGTGTTCGAAAATCCAGGTATTCAAATATCTGTAAGGGTGTCTATTTGTCCAGATATCCAGTATCTGTCTGTCTGTCTGTGTTTCTAAATGTCTATATTTATGTCCAGTCTGTGTGTCTCTTTGTCCGGAAATCCATAGATACAGATATTTGCAAGTCCTTCAATTTATCCAAATATGTGTGATTGTGCCTTTGTTTGTCCACGTATCCACCTTTCTAGATGTCCGTATGTCAGTTTCTCTGTTTGGCCGTGTGTGTGTTTGTCCGGATGTCTGTATGCCATTATGCCTGTCTGTAGGTTTCTTTTCATGCCCGGAAAACTGTCTGCATGTCCGGATATCTCTCCAGATGTCCGGATATCTTTGTTCTAATGTCTTTTTGTCTAGAAATTACTTTTCCGTAAATCTGTATATCTAGATGCTTGTCTGGGTGTCCAGATGTATGCCATGTGTGTCTGTATGTCTGCATGTCTGTCCAAATGTCCGAACCACTCTGTTCTGTTGTATGTTTGTCCATATACAATGGCTTCTTTTCTGTACGTCCGGATGTCACAAACTTCACTCATTTGTTTCAAATTTTATTAAAATCTTTGTCATTCATTATTATTATCATTACTGTTGTAATTACTTTTCAATAATATCATTATTATCATAACCTTATTAGACAAGAAGCACTGAGAGTTGAGAGGAAGGGGCGGAGGGGGCGGGGCGAAGGGATACACATCGGATTGAAAATGAATATAATAGACAATAAGAGAAAATGAAATGGTAGGTCAAAAAAGTTTTGATTTGGAGGAGGGAAAAGCGGTTAAAATAGATTGGTCATACTTAGGGGAAGTGATAAGGGAAGAGAGAGAGAGAGAGAGAGAGAGAGAGAGAAGAAAAGGGGGAATAAAGCTCTTTGAATGGTGGGGAAATTTGATTTGATTTTTGGATTCGATGAGGAGGAGGTGGGACTAGCAATTATTATTATTTATAAATACTGAATTTGGGGCTGGGCTCAAAGGGCTGGCCCTCCCAGAATCTAGGAGTTTTTAGTGTAAAGGGCACCCCTAAAACTATGGAGTCGTCAAAATAGTGTTGTTGATGAGGAGACGCAGAAAAGCGTCTACTTCTGGAGCTTTCTCGTATTTGTCGGATTGGAGGAAGTTGACGGCGAGGTTCTGAAACAACGAGGGATTCGAAAAATGCATAGAGGGGAAAAAAAAAAGTTTGACCCCCCTGGGAATTGAACCCGCGTCCAAAATTTGTAAAACAGCAGCGCTAGCCACTACACCGCGTAAGCATGAGTTATCCGTGCGCTCTCTCCCCTTTCTGCTGCTGCACGCATGGTGTTGTGGCTAGCGCTGATGTCTGATAAATATTGGACGCGGGTTCAATTCCAACAGGCGTCAATTTCTTTTTCTTTTTTTATCAAGACTCACCTGACACTCCAACAATTTTCTCTGGAAAATCTCATTGTGTTCTCTGAGCACATGAGCCTCCATTCTCAATCTCAAAACCGTTTGCTCCAATCCATTCATTTGTGCATTCGACTCCAAAGTCTCCTGTTGCATTGAAGCGATTCGGGCTTCCAAGAAGTGACATTTACTATCCGAAATCATGACTCTCGTCTTGTTAACATTGCACTCAAAACAGTCATGACGTGGACTGATTCTGGAGGACGATGAGGAAGAAGATGATGGGGAGGAGGAATTATCGGTCAAGGGAGAGGAAATCAGATTTGTCTGGTCCCCGTTTTGAAGGGTCTGAAGATAAGGAACTGGAAAACACCGTCATGTCAAATTGCGGACTTACCAATTCATGGAAAGCACTGATTTGTGACTTGATGGAGCTGGTTGGTGATTGTGGGGTCTCTGGTTTTTCCTCTTCTTTCTTTGGGGTTTTGAGTGGAGTAAAGTCGATGGCGAAGACCGGAGTGGTGGCTGGAAATGAATAATTTAGGTATGTCTGTGTGTCAGGATGTCTGGATGTCTGCCTGTCTGCCTGTCTGTCTGTCTTTCTGCATATCTGTCTACATGCCTGTTTGTCAGTTCGTCTGCCCATTTCCCTCCCTCCCTTTCTGTCTCCCTGTCTGTCTGTCCGTCTGTTTGTCCGGACAACGCCCCCCAAACTCACTTGGGATAGGTTTTGGAAGAGAAGCCATCCATGAAGGTGTCTCTGGAGGTGTGTCCGTCACAACAATTGGTGACTGAAGAGCCGGAATCGGAAGACTCGGAATAGGAAGAGAAGCGGCGTCAAGTACTGGTTGAGTTGGAAGAGCCATCAATGGAGTGCGGATCACTGAAAATCAATAACCCTCAAGATTAGCCCCAAAATCTCAGAACTCACATTGAAACTGATCTGTCATGACGTGGCAACTCCGGTTGATAACTGAATGTTGCAGAAGATCCAAGTTGTTGTTGTTGTTGGCGGTTTGAAGATGAATGTGAAGAAGGGACTTGTCTGGGAATGCCCAATTACAGCAACGGCACATGTACATTCGAGAGATGTGATGTTGTTTGAACATGTGGGTGCGGAGGGATTCGCTGCCTGGAAATTTGGAGGGAATTTGAATTTTTGGTGCAAATTTGGATTTTATCTTATTTTTGAAGTTTGGGGAGCCTACTAAACTATATAGACATGTTACGAGGGGGTAACTGCCTAGTCTATATGTGTGTCCGTCTATGTGTCTGTATGTCGGTATGTCTGATTGTTTGTCTGTCTGTGTGTTCAAATGTGCGGATGTCCGTATTCCTGTGTGCCCAGGTTTCCGGAAGCTCATTCTCAGGAAGGATTAGCAATGCTCATGCATCTGAAGGTGTTTCCGAATGTCTGTACTTCCAGATGTCTGTCTGTCTGTCTGCCTGTCTGTCTGTCAGTTTTTAAGTCTTCTTGGATGGTGTTCAGTGTGCCTGTATGTCTATATGTCATCGGCGTGTCTTTATGTCCGGATATCCAAGCATCATCACAAAAAATCTCCCTAGCAGTGTTTACTCCTCAGGAAATCCCCAGCCGATCCCCCTAGCTTCTACCGTAATCCATTTCTATTATTGTTTATCACTTTCCACACACCGTTCCGACCCAAAACCCGTTCACCGCCCGTTTACCGGATTGTTGTTGTGTTCCCCCACGGGTGTTCATCATATAAGCATCTTCATTTGGATTGTTTACACCTCTCCACCTCTTGATCTCATTCAAAATTTCACTGTTTCTTATTCTTATTCTCCGGATGATTCTAGAGGGGAAAGAAGATGCAATGAGGTCATCCGGAGAGAATGAGGAGAGAGACGCAGACACCCAGACATCGACAGTTCTCACTTTTCCGAGAAAGAGATTTCGGGAAAATGAGGTTGCGCAACTGGGATGAGAGGAGGTATTAAAGAGAGGGGGGAGGACAATTGATGATGGCGCGAAAATGGGGTGAACGAAAAAAGAGTCTGTCTGTGTGTTTGGATGTCTGGATGTCGACTAGTCTAGGAGAGGAGAGCAGGAGACTTGGTTGTGGTCTTCAAACCGATTAGAACATCTAATAGATGGACATCCTCGAGAGAATGGAGAAAAATAGGTTTCTGTGTGTCCGGATGTCCAGATGTCTAGATATCCAGGCGCCCAGATGTACGCTTGTATGCGTGTGTGACTATCTGGATATCCAAATGAATTTGTGTACGGATATCCAGACCTGTATATTTGTATGTCTGTATGTCTGTCGGTATGTCTGTGTGTCAGCATGTCCGGATATCTGAACAGGATAGGTGTCTATCCAGGTTTTTGTCTGTCTGTTCTCATTTCCAAATATCAGTTTGTCCTTATGGCTCTCTGTCTGTCTGTCTGTCTACCTGTATGTCTGAATATCCAGATGTCTGTGAGTAAGGGTATCTAGATGAATGGTGCACCAGGATACCTGTATGTCTGTCTGTCTATTTGTGTGGCCGGATATCCAACCCTTCAGAAGCACGCAGACCCCCCCCCCACAACACTCCCTTTTTTCAATTTCAGAATTTCGAAATTCCCTCAAAACTTCAAAAACCATTTTTGAAAATTCCAGTTTATGTCCTTGAGCTTATTCACCCTCTCCCTACTAAAATCCAAAATCTAAATTCTATGATCGAACAAACCTTTTCTCTTAATTCTTAATTCATTCAGAAGCAAAAAAACAGATCCGCTTCTTTTTCAATTTAATCTTCCCATTAAAAAAATCCTTCCAGCTCAATTCTCATCAAATATCCAGAAAACAACTCAGATCAAATATAATCTTAGAAAGAGAGTGATAGAGAAAGAAATGAATACTCTGAGTGTGTCTAAAACTTTGATTTGTCAGGATTCAAGGATTGAGATGGATAGGAAGATTGACAGATCTCTTTTTTGGAGAAAGTACTCACTGGAAATGTCTTTACGGCATACTGTACATTTGTAAGATTTGAAGTGCGCTTGCATACGGTGACGGGACAAACTGGACGAGTGACAGAACACTTTCGAGCAGATTGAGCAACGGAATTGACCTGGAAAATTAAAGATTGGGACCTCTAATAGAAGGGCATGAAGCTCAATTGAGGATTTGTGGATTTTCCGAAATTGGTTAACCTATGCCTAACTATCTCCTAAAGTTTGAGGTCGTCTGTCTGTCCGGATGTTGTCCGGGTGACCAGATGTCCAGACCAATATTTTTCTGGATATCTAGTATGTCTGTATGTTTGTCTGTCTGTCTGTTTGTCTGTTTCTCAGTTTGTCTGCCTGTCTGTCTGTTTGTCTCGATATCCAATTTCCAGATGTCTTTCTATATCACCAGACTCCGGATGTCTGTCTGATTATCCAGATTCGGGATGTCTGTCTGTATACATGCCTGTCAGGATGTCTGTATGTCTAACTGCATGTCCGGATGTCTGCCTAAGTGTCTAAGTCTAAGGATATTTGTCTGCATATCCGGATGTCCTAGGCCATTTTTTTGGAAATTAAACCTAGAGACTCTATATATCCCCCGACCTGAACTCCAAGGAAGTCTTTCTATGTTCGGTTGTCTGTCTGTATGTACAGATGTCCGGAACTATTTTCCAAAAAAATCTGCATTCCTGTCTTCTTCCCCTGGCCCGAAACCTCCCCGGGCATGAACCCTACGGTAGCCTTTTGAGTTCGTATGTCCGGATATCCGTCTGTATGTCCGGATGTCCTAAACCTCTCCGCAAAATACCTAAACCCTTGCCCGACCCGGGACCCCCAGACCTACAGTAATCCTCACCTTTCAAATCGGGTCTCTTCAACTCCACACCATTCTTTGGCAAACAATTCTCAATATTTCCATTTGTCTCCATCATTTCCATCATCATCTCCTTGTCGTCACTACCGTATCCCTCCTCTTCTGTGGTCGCTGGGGAGTGTACCTTCACCTCCTCCTCTAGTTTGATTGACATTGTTTCTAGATGCATTTGGGTCTGAAAATTGGAGGGACGTTTTGGAGAAAAAAGCAAATAGATAAGAAAATGCGGAAGCAAAAATTGAGAAAAGCTGGAAAAACGATGTGTGAGCCTTCATGGCTTTTCGAAGAGCCAAGGGGAAAGGGGAGGAAGAACATTTTAAAATAAAAAAAAGCAAAAAGCCATTATGATGGAAAAGAGAGAGAGAGAGAGAAAGCACAAAAAGTAATAAAAAATCGTCGGGGAGGCTTTATGACGTGGCAACGTTTTATGCTATAGCATAGAAGATTTTTTTTGGGAAGAGAGAAAAAAGAATCAAACATCTTTATCATGTTTTCTGGTGGTTCAGCTAAAGTTCTAGGAGGATAAAGATGGGTACGGTAGGTTTTTTTCTGGAAAAAAAATTCCAAAAATTTTAGGAATCGCTGAATTATGATGTGGTGTAAAGTAGAGCTCCAAAAAAATTTTTTTTTCTCGGAAATTGAAAAAAAAATTGGAACCGGAAATGATGTTTTCATAGCAAAAAAATCTGGAAATATACTGAAATTTGAATCAAATTTTTTTTAATTGTCTGAAAACTCTGAAATTCCAGAAGATTCCAGATTTTGAATTTTTGAGTTTGAAATTTTTCGAAAAGTAGATCAAAAAATTTGCTATCGATTGGTATAAATATGATATAGGGTTGTTTCAGAAAGTTTGGCTGAAAATCTAGAAAAACTACATACACCTCAGACCTAAGATCTTTGTAAAACTATTTTTTTTTCAAAGATCTGAAATTTCTCTTCAGATCTTTGTATCCTAGCAGCCAACTGCTTCTCAAAACTACTTCTCGGAAAAAATTCAAAAATGAAATGAAAAAAAAAAAAATAATTTCCAATTCTTAGGGATAACTTGTCCGGTTCAAGATAGATCAGTGACGGGAAAAGCTGGGCAATTTTAGAATTGAAAATAGTTTTTTCTTAAAGGAGAGATAATAATCCAGATCACGAGAAGGCAGAAAAATGATTCAAAAACAACGATTGAGAGTGGATTGAGCTGGAAATGAATAAGAGGATTTTGGGATTTTGGATTTTTTTTTTTCGAAAATCGAGAGAATGAGAAGGAGAGGATGATGATGGATTAGGTTTTAAGAGAATGATTGATTGAAAAAATGAATTTTGTAGATCTGTTAAAAAAAACAAAAAGAAAAAAAAAGATATAGCCACCATGGGGATCGAACCTGAGGGTCGAAATTTCAAAACGAGAGCGCTAACCGCTCGGCCACGGGTGCAGCATTGCAGAATGAGGGGGAGAGCGCTGAAGTACACGCGTTTTTAGCTTCTCCTCACCCCCCCCCCCCTGACTTGCAGAACGTGAAGCTGACGGTAAAATACCTGAACTGCAGCACGCAACCCTATTAGAGGTTTTCTTATGATTATTAGATCACAGTTCCACTGCTTTTCCTTTCTACAAAACCTAGTCTAGCCATAAGCCTCCAGATGAACTTTCAAGTACATCTTCTAAACTCCTCCAGTGCCAGATATTGAGAAAAATATGAATGAACGAGCCCAAAAGCTTTTTATCTTTCTGGATTTCCTCCAAAGCCATCTTATGCTCGCTGGCGGGAGCTTCAGAGGTTCTGCTTCCTTACACCTTCCTTACAGAGCAGCTTATAACGGTTCCTTTGGGCCTGAAGTTTGAAAGAGAGACCAGAAAATGTCCTGGGAGGTGTTCTAGTGAAGAAAGAAAAAAAAACAAAGAAGTTTAACCCTTGTTGGAATTGAACCCGCGTCGAAAAATTGGAAGGCGGCAGCGTTAGCCACTGCGCCACCGAGGCTCGGCGCAGGGGACGCCGAGAGAGGGGTTACACGTAACTGCGCCTCCCTCCTTTTTAACCTGAGGTGCCCTTATCAAAAGGGGGAGGGGCTTATGTGCAAGCGCTGGTAAGTACAGTACCCTAAGAGCGAGGGCACCCCCAACATAAACTTTACCTGATTGGAGTATTAATAGAAAGGTAGGAAGGGCAGTAGACACACGAAACCTAGACTAGCCGGCTAAATGTTGCATCTGACTTTGAACTATCCTTCTTAGCTCCTCCCCTTTTCTCCGAAGATCTTCTCTCTCTCTTTCTTTTCCCGAAGACAAGGTCAAACGGAATGTTGTGATGGCGAAGAATACCCCTATCCTCCCCCTCCTCCTATTCTCCGCTAATTATCTCTTCTTCCACACTGTTTTCGGCTAGTTATTCAATCTCTCCTTCCTACAAGAAAGTGTCAACAGACGGCCGACAGGAAGAGTAGGTCAAATCTTCGGTCGATTCGGAGAGAGAGGCCCTATCCTGAAGAAAAGAGAGAAAATATTGAAAGATGAAGAGAGAAATGGAGAACGGCTTGAAGAAGAAGGAATGACGTAACCACGGGGAGTTTTGGTTTCCTGAATAGAAGAGGTTAAGAATAAGCTAAGTGAGATGAAGTGGAAAGGAAAAAAAATGGGAAAGGATATGGATAAATGGAGCAGAAGATGAAGGAGGAGGAGGTGCTAACTTTTTGATGATGGAAGAGAGAGAGCAAAAATTATTGGGTTACTTGAGATGGGAACTTGGGGTCTGAAAGTCAGGGGTGCCCTAGAACCGGACATCCAGACATCTGGAGAGACTTACAGACATTCAGAAAGACAGACCGACCGACAAAAATGCTGACAGACATTCGGACAAACAGACAGACAGGCAGACAGACGGGACATAAAGACATACAGACATCCGGAGAGACATCCTGACAGACGGAATGAAACCCTCTTTCAAACTTTATCTTTGAGTCTATCTGTCTTTTTGTTTGTCTGGATGTCCGGATGACTGTTTTCCAGCTTTTGATATTTTTGTATTCCTGTAATTTGCTTGAATGTTCGGATGCCAAAAGTCCGGGTAATTGTATGTCCGGATGTCCGGATATTCCAGATCTGTGAGATTTTTTGTCTATAACTGTGTTGGTTTGTCCGGATGTCATTAGGTTGGATACTTGTCTGTCTGTTAGCCTGTTTTGCGGTATTTCTGTATTTCCGGATGTCTGTATGTCTGTCTGCCTGTCCGGATATTTTTATGTCTGTATGTGTGTCTGTCTTTCCAGATTTCTGTATGCCTGTCTGTCCAGATGTATGTATGTAAGTCTGTCTGTCTGTGTGTCCAGATGTTTGTATGTCTGTATGTATATCTGTCCGGATGTCGCTATTCCTGCCTGCCTGCTCTAATCGCGAGCTATTTTAGGATTACTGTACTAACCCTAGGTACAGTAACCCGATCCTAGAACCTCTAATAGTATGGCATGATGGTCTTAGTTCAAACTTGGTACACCATGATCTTCTAATAGAGGTAATGTGTCCTCCCGTTAAGACCCACCTTTCACACCACCGCCACCAGAAAAATGCTCCAAATCCACAGTAACCAGTGCCGGCAAATAAACGAAAGCTGAATTTTAGGCTCACCTTCTTCCAGAATGAAGGGAGGGTGACACTGAAGATCCTAACTCTTCAGATGGATGATCCCTAAGGCCGCCTTTGCTTCAAATTGGTTTTAATCCTTCTTTCTCTCTCTCTTCTGGTGAGCACATAAGGCGATGAGCTCCCTTCTCCTCGGGGCTCCGCCCACTTTTTGTGCAGATTTGAGTTTGAAGAAGAAGCAAATGAGGCCGAGGGAATTATGACGGTGTAGATAAAGGAGAAAAGGGGCGGGGTCTAGAAGGGATGGGGTCGCGTTTTTGCACATGTTTTGTGTGTCTATAAGACAACGACGTCAAAATTTAAGAATGAAAGGATTGGAATTTGGCCAATCATCAGCTGTTAGGTATACTATGGATGAGGTCACAATTCGGTTGGAAGAAATGCTTAGGAATAGGACATCCGGATGCACAGACACAAAAGAACAATGTGATAAATTCTTGAGGTACTAGACCTTTGATAAAAGGTAAGGTTCCGCATGAAATTTTCATGGAATGAGTTTTCACGTTTTTCGAGCTTTTTGAAAAGTTCATTTGGACTCATTTGTTTTATTCGTGAGTTTTGAAAAGAAGCTCAAAAAGCTTGAAAAGCTCATATGAGCCTTCTGTTTGGCAGAAAAACTGGTATTGGACCATATGGAGGTTCAAAGCGGGAAAACATAACTGGACTTTGAACCTGACCAATTCAAGCCAAGACGGGCTGTGTTTCGGACCAGACCAGGCTGGGCCGGACCGGATTAGCCCAGACTGAACTGGATCGGGCCGAGCTGAACCGGACTGGGCCGGACTGGACAGGGCAAGACTGGACCGGACCGGACTGAATAGGACAGGGCTGGTCCGGGCTAAACTGGACCAGACCGGGCTGAACTGGGCCGGACCAGGCCATACTGGACATGACCGAGCTGAATCGGACCGGGCCGGTGTAGGCTTCAGGCCAAATAATCCCTGACAGGACCTTCGGGCAAAGCGGCCCGAATTGAAATAAATAGGAACTCGGGCCTTATTAGGCCAAACTGGGCTTCGGATCGACTTGGATCGGGCCGGGCTCAACGCCAATCGGGCTGGAACCCATTGCTGACATGATTCCCGGCCCCGCATACTGTGCTTAAACGCTCTTCATGTTTTAAACAAATTTTTTAAAAGATTTCACTTGCTTGAATGAGCTTTTTCAAGCTTTTTTGAGCTTTGAGCTAGGCTTATCAATGAGCCTAACGAGCTTTTTTGAGCTTTTTAAAAATGAGCCTTTTTCAAAATGAGCCTCAATGAGCTTTGACGCGAAAATGAAAATGAGCTTTATGAGTTCGGCTTGACAAAGTCTCACGTGAGTTAAAGCTCAAAGCTTGGCTTTATGCGGAACCTTAATAAAAGGTCATTGGAGTTTTAAAGGTTTGGACATTCGGACCAACAGGCATACAGACATTTGGATCTCCAGAACTTTGAAATACCGAAATTCTGGACATCTGGATATCTGGACGTACAGACATACAGACATCTGGATCTTCGGTTTTTCGAAATGCCGGAAATTTGGTCATGAGGATGTTTGGGTATTCGGATATCTGGACAAACAGACAAATCGACATCCAAGAGCTGAAGAGCTGGACATCCGGACCTTCAGACATACAGAAATTCGTCCATTCAGATATCCGGATATGTGAACATCCGGACATATGGTCATACAGACATCTGGATTTTGTCATAGGAATATCTGAGTATTCAGCTGGATGAACAGTAGGATGCCTGGGTATTCATGGGTATCTGGACAATTGGTCAACCCGGACATACATATACCTGGGCGTCCAGAAAAACAGAGACTAGTACCTACAGACAGACAATTTTCCGGCAGATTTAGACACCTTTAAGTCTGAGAATTTGACAAAAAACACCTGACAAATAAGCCAAAAATCGTACTTCCCAAAAAACAAAAAATTCTCCGGACAAAAGCTTTTCAGAAAAGAAATAGTTTCCTTTTTCCACATGTTTATTGTCTCTCTCTTCCCCCCTCTTTTTTCCAATCTTTTATCATTGCTTACACGCACAATAGAGACCTTATGACAACAACAAAAAACTGTCCAATATATTATTTTTTGTTAGCAATGTATTATACTTTTTCATCATCTTTTCTTGATGAAAAAGCATTTCTATATAGCCTTTCGGAAACATATAATTTACCAAATGGCACGTTTTAAGTCGGTTTTGAAGGGAAAGAAAAACAGCTCTTTTCTGTCTTTTGACTCAAATCTGTATGGAAATACATCGGGATTTCTGGATGAAACGAACGATTTGAAGTGAATTTAATCCCCGTGTTGTATGTTGCACCGATGATCAATGGGCGGTTATTTCGGGGAAAAGAATGAAGGTGTTTGATGATGATGATGATAGGAAAAGAATTTGTTGAAAAATATTGATGGATTCAATGGAATTGATGAAAAAAAAAAGAGTTTTCTGGTGGTTTCTTTTTTTCCAGAACAACCAAATTCAATGGGTAAACGTTCAAAACTAATTAGTTCGGATATGGACAGACAGACAAACAGACACACAGACAAAACAGATATCCGGACAGATAGATACACATACAGACATACAGGTTGACATCCGGATAAAAAGACATGATGCGCTACTTATGTCTTTTAGGTTGAACCCGCTAATAGTAGGGAGCTGTATGTCTGTTTGTCCGGGAGTCCAGATGTCCAGAGGACAACGTAAGTGTATTGTCTGTGAGCCTGTTCAGTCAGGTTTCTGTTTGTCTGTCTGTTTGTCTGTCTGTCTGTCTGTCTGTCTGTCTGTCTGTCTGTCTGTCTGTCTCTATGTATGTATGTATGTATGCCCGGATATTGGGACACCTAAGGCCGTGACGAAACTCTGATTCAGTATGTACATATCCAGACAGGATTTCTGTGCGTCCGGATGTCTGTCTGTCTGTCGGTTTGATTGTCCGGATGTTAGTTAGAAGGAGATGTTTTTAGAGCAGTGGAAAAAGTTTTGGCGTAGTGGGTCATGTAGCGGGTCAGTTCAAAATCGGGTGCGAAAAAAATTAGTAGACAGCCTAAAAAAAAGTCAAAACTACATTTTTTTTTACCTCCCATCCGAAATTTTATACCGACTTCTCTTATCCAAATCCTTCTACAAAATTACGTCAAAAAACGACAACAGACAGACAGACAACCAGACATCCGGACAAACAGGCAGACATGTATAAATAAAGACATACAGACATACAGACAGACATACATGCTGCCATCCGGATCAACAGACATGGTGCGCTACTTCAGTCTTCCGGAGTCTCATTCTATCAGAGGATTCTATCTGGACCAGGAAACAGATAGGCTGCTCTAAACCCCCTAATAGAAGAGAGCTGTATGTCTGTTTGTCCGGGTGTCCGGATGTCCAGAGGCCAACGTAAGTTTATTGTCTGTGAGCCTGTTCAGTCAGATTTCTGTTTGTCTGTGGGTTTGTCTGTATGTCTCCCTGTCTGTCTGCCTGTCTGTTTGTCTGTCTGCCTGTCTGTCTGTCTGTCTGCCTGCCTGTCTGTCTGTCTGTCTGTCTGTCTGCCTGTCTGCATGTCTGTCTGTCTGTCTGTCTGTGTGTCCGGATATCGGGACACCTAAGGCCGTGAAGAACCACTGATTCGGTATGTACACATCCAAACCGGGTTTCTGTGCGTCCGGTAGTCTGATTGTCTGTCTGGTTGTTTGTCCGGATGTCAGTAAAACGTTGTCAACTACAAAAAAAAAATTCGAGCAATTATTGAGACACCGAAAATTTTAAAGAGCCGTAGAAAAAGTTAGCTTTAATCGGCCAAAGTTTCAGTACTGTAATTTCTTTTGGGCACAAAAAAACTACTAAACAGCCTAAAAAAAGTGAAAACTACATTTTTTACCTCCCCTCCCAAATTTTATACCAACTTCCCTTATCCAAATCCTTCTACAAAATTACGTCAAAAAACGACAACGTTACAAGCTAATCGTCTTACTCCTGACCCCTTTTCTCTTGACATCCAATTACTCATTTTGAGCCCGTGTCTGAAAATAAAAGCTACAATCTGATGAAACCAGTCAGGTCCTGATTTGTATTTTCGGTTTTTTTCGCTGACTTTTGGTTGACTATTCGTAACTATAAATCGAGAAAAAGGCGTGACTTGTCTCTATGAAAAATTGTATTCGACTCTTGGTAGGTAACAAACAAATTAGAGACAAAAAAGTGATCGGAAGAACGGAAACAGTCTTGTCGGCCTGGTATACAAGGAACGTTTAATAAAAATGCATGAGACTGTAAAAGAGCACCCCAAAAACTGCTAGGTGCTCAGTCAAGCATAGAGCATCTTTCATAAATAAAATAGATCGTTGCAGCATTTTCAGACACTCGTGCACGTCTCGAGTCAATCCATGGCTTACAATGAGTAATTGGATGGGTTTAGGAGATTTAAGCAAGAGGGGTCATGAGTAAGCTGCTTAGCTTATATCGTTGTCTTGACGTAGTTTAGAGGAAGAAAGGAAAAAAAGGAAAAAAAAAAAGAAAAAAAGAAGTTTGACCGCACCCGGAATCGAACCCGCGTTGAAAATTTCCAAAAACATCAGCGCTAGCCACTATACCGCGCGGGCAGCGATGTTGTCAAGGGAGAGAGGGGGTTCACAATACTGCGGGTTTCCTCCCCTTGTCTCGGATGGGTAGGTTGTCGATGCCGAATTCAAGCAGTGTAGCAACTGTCGTCAAATTTCATACCGAGTACGCAAACACCGCATACGAAAAGAGCCTTTAACGATGCCGTTCCATTAGGGGCTTCACAATATCCCGCTATTTGAACCCGTAATTTGGATTCTCCGATTACATGACCCTCCGTAGCATACCTTCTTCTTCTTCTCTAGCGGCGCGCAAAACCGCAAAACCGGCTATTATCTTATTCCGTCCGTAAGAGATAGAGATATGTTGTTGCACTTTTAGAAAAACGGCTGACCTTATTGGGAAGAAATCGGATGGCATCAAAACTCAACTGTAGAAGAAAAGAGAGAGAGAGAGAGAGAGAGAGAGAGAGAGAGAGAGAGAGAGAAAGAAGGATGTTCCGGTTTGGAGAGAAGGTAAGGATAGGTAAGATAGGTAGGAGAAAAAATGTGTGAAAAATGTATAGGGTCAGGTACTCAAATGGCGGGAACGGGGGCCTAGGAAACAAAGTAACCTCTAATAGAAGGGCACTCCAAGCTAGATGAACAGCCCAGTTATTCTGTCCCAACACATCATTCGACAACAAAAACTTGAAACTCATTTTGAACTTCCTCAACTTCAAGAATGAGCAATTTTAATCTCAAAATTATAGACACTTTGTCTCTATATCAATTGTTACTTTTTAGTCATGTTTTAGTGCAAAAAGTGCATACTCTTGGTGCATTGTTATACATGTTGGAAGAAGAACTAATGTGTCGACATACTGAAAATGAAGGAGCCGGAATATTTCACTGTTATGATCTCAAATTTGTGCAAAAAAAAGTCTAATGAACCCTAGAACGCATGGAAACTTGAAGTTACTTTTCTAAATCGGTGGGATCATTTTGGCGTTACTATGGCCATATGGACAGCTAAGGAGCAAAAAACAGTACTGTCAGAGGCTTGTTTTTGTTCCGAACTGCCCTGTACCTATATCTAAAGAGCCGGTGGAGCTCAAACTGTCAATACAACACTCTTAAAACTTTAGTCATCTTCATTTTTTTTGCAAAACTTTGCCCTTTCCTTGTCCAAAAAACACTTCTCCTCCCTAACGATAAGCCCCTTATCTTCTCCTATTTTTCCAGCTCAATCCCGTCTAATTCGAGTCATTGACGCACGAAATGGAAGATCCAGATCCTCAAATCCAGATCAGATGAATGTTATTTCGATTGACTTGATTAACTTTGAGTCAACAGCTCAACTCAACTCAACTCACTCCATTTGTGATCTGGATATGGGATTTCGGGGTTTAGATTTATAGAACCAGGTCACCACGTGCGTCAATGCCGGCTTGAATAAAGGGTGAGCTGAGAAAATAGTATCATCACAAACTAATACGTTTAGAAATAAATGAATACGTGTTCTAGAGTAAGGAGCTTACAAATTTGGGGAAAAAGTGACCTGCTCATTGGGAATGAGGGATTTTTTGGTAAAAAAAAGAACGGGAAGGGGGAGAAAGTCGGTGATGAGCTGTGCTTGAAGGAGGGTAGGCTTCAAAAAGTCTTATGGGGCTGAAAGCTGGTCCGGAAAACTACCAAAAACGTTACCGTAAGGGTCGGATACAGGTGTCCTCGGCAGGGCGGAACAGGATTGGGCCGAACCAACGGGCTCTCAGGCTTTACTGGTGAATATTCTGGACAGTTTTCCTGGGTCATCACGTTTTTCGGACCTTGATTTTGAAGAAGGTCTGTGAGCCTAGAACAATGGGCCCCAAAGTTGTTTTGCTCCGCCCAACTTCTCCTTCCAACATATTTTTAGCTCTTTCCTCGACACACCACTAATGTATGCACCAAATCAGTACTTCTCAAGTGTAGCTATTCTTCTAAATGGACAAAATACACTCTGAAGACCTATAATTTTCAGAAAGCTGAGTTTGTTCTGAATCTGGTGACGTTTACCATTGTGCCCGTTTGTTAAAACTATTTTCAGCTCAAGGTAGTTGACTAATAATCCTAAATCCAGCTCATGCCAACCGAGTCAATCAAAAATAGAAGTTTTTTGTGACAAATTTGTGATGGATTTAAGAAAATCCAGATCAACTTCTATCTCTTTTTTTTCGTGCGTCAATGACTTGAGTTGAGCTGGTAGGGGAAAATAGGAAAATAAGAAGGATTTAGGAAGTGTTTTTTGGACAGGACAAGTATGGGTTTGCAAAAATGGGAAGATGGATATTGTGCCGGCTCTGAGGGGGTCTGGAGCACAGGAGCCAGAAGCTACAGTATTTTTACAGTAACCCGAGTTCCAAAAAGCTTCGCCTGTCCAAGGAATACGGTAGAGTCTCTGATAAGTTGGGTAAAAGATTCGAAAGTACAGTAATTCTGAAAATGTTCATTTGAAGTAGCGCTACGGTACTTATAGAGTAAAGCACAAAAGGTTCATGCCCTGCCCAAACATACAGTAATCCCAGAAATCGGAAGGCGACGGTATTTTTGAACCTCAGATGTTATCCGGTTGAAATTACAGCTAAAAAAAACTGTAGACCTTAGGCAATACTACGGTACCTACGACTGAAGCTACAGTAATCCTGTCTGAATGTCTGGGTGGTTTCAAAATCCAAAACTACCTAAACCATCCCGGATATTCGTGTAAAGTCTAGACACCTTTTCGCATCAACAACACAATTTGAAACTAGCAGGCAAAAGATGATCAAGAAGAAACCGATCGGGGACGAAGGGAATAGATAATAAGCAATGACGTGACTCTCCGTCCGTCCGGATGATGATCCAAGAGAGAGACGTTGAAATGCGGAAATGGGGCCAGCAGGTCGGGGGGAAGAAGCGCAATCGTAGCCGTCCGACAAGCCGATTCTACTTCTTCGGGAAGAAGAGGGTTGAAAATAAACACGGAGAGAAAGAGAAGAGAGGATTGCGCAACTCTCGATTTAACCTAGTTGAATCCCTTCCCAATGTCTCCCGAAAAACGATTACGGCATCCCCTCCCACCGTCTTTTCTTCTGTTGACGCAACGATCCAATGAAAAATCGGGAAGAAATCGGGCGCTAGGGGGATGAAAAGGGCGAGAAGATGGTTACTTGAGATAGCGGTTTTTAGGTACTTTAAGAAATCCAAAAGGTGATGGAGGAAGGGATTTTGAGGGAGATGACAGATGGGTTCTTAAATGAAAATTGAAGAAAGGTGAGCTCCCAGGATTCAGTTTCGTTTCCAAATCCTTTGATGGTACCGCAATCTGGAGGAGAAATCTTTTTTGTAAATTTTTTTTGGAGATATCTAGAAACCTAGGTAAAGAAAAATTACGAATTTTTGAGGTGAAAGGGACAAAAGCCCAGCGCAGCTCTCCACACTAAAAGGAAACAAATTACTGTAATTTGTTTAAATTTTCATCGAAATTAAGTGAATCAAGAACTAGGAAAAAAGCAGCATGAAAATCCATGTTCCTAGAGAAAAACAAAGAAAAAACAAAAAATTTTAAGCGCTACTGGAATCGAACCCCGCCTGGAAATTCCAAAAGAACGGTGTTAGCCATTACACCGCGCAGGCAACATCTGAAACAAGGAGAGAGGGATTTGACTTTACTGCAGTTACTCTCTCTTTTACGGAGGATGAGGGTTGTGGGCATCCTGAATAAAGAACAAGCACCTTCAACGGGTTTAGAACTGAAAATGGACTAAAAACCAAAAAAGGGGTGGGGCTGCATGCACTAGTGGGGTAGTTATAGTCCTGAAGTGATCCTGTAGTTGTTGATGTAGTTGCTAGAGTTGTCCCTGCTATTGTCGATGTAGAGAAGAGAAGAGAAGTTGTCCTCAGAGACGTTACTGGCTACTCCCTTAGTACTACGTGGCCGGGCCAGGACCATCGTGTACTGTGCGGGTGTTATGACCAGTAGGGCACCCCCGTTATATACCCCCTATGTACACTGCAGCAGACACCTCACGGGTTCCGCCATCCACCATCTATTGTGGAAGGGTGGGCGGAGTCTGGGGTTTGGTAGAGGGTGTAACGATATCCCATTGGGAAAGTTTACATAAATGGTTGTAAAATGATAAAAATCAATGAATAACGTCCAAAAAATATAGAAAACAAAAAAAAATTTGAAAAATTTGAAAGTCAGCACTGCGACCGTTTCTCAGCTGGCGATACTTCTAGAACAGAAACTCGCTAGGTAGACCAAAATCAACTTTTTTTGTTTCTAGATATCTTTCAATATTCTTTTTTCTGAAATCAAACACCTAAATTCACAAAAAAAGAACATCAAAGGCCAGGCCTCTCTATCTACAGTAGAACGATTATAGTTTTTCGTGCTTCTTATCCTCAAAAATTCGAAAGTTGTTTGATATTATCCGTATGGATTTTCAGGCGGCTAGATGGATTTTTTTCTTCATTGAAGGCAAGAAAACGAAAGGATAAGCCGTTCCAGCTTCTTCAGAGCTTGGAATTTCAGATGCGGCTCTTGATTTTTTTTTCTTTGAAAGGTGGCAGAACAGCAAAAATTGTGTTAGGTAAAGCAGGGAAGGAAAGGTCTCGGAACCGTAGATGAAGAGGCCACACAGCACTGTGTCTTCCAAGCAGCATATCTCGGTTGTCTTTAAAGCTATCAAAAAGTTGTCAACTAAAGAAACGTTGAACAAACTATTTTGAACATTTCACTAGTTGGTAACTTTTTGATAGCTTCAAAGACAAGCGAGATAAGCTGTTCGGAACATACAGGGCTGTATGGAGGGCTCTAATAAAGGTTTTACAATAGACACTTCTATCTCTGACTCAGAACTAATTTGAAAAAACAAACAGAACAAGACTCTATTTCCAGATTCAAAATTCAAGATTTCGAGAAAACTCTTGTTGACAAATACTAATTCTTCAAAAGTCAAAACTCACAATTAACATGCTTTGTGATGGTGACGTTCAAATTATATATACAAGAATTCTTTCAGCTAATTGTTATCAGAACAAGAAGTGTCCAAACTAGAAATTTGAACTTCCAAAAACATTTTTGCTGGGACTCACCAAAAAATATAGAATGAACAATAAACAAAGAAAAAGGTGAGCCGAGCTAGCGGCCATAAGCATCATCATCATTTCCGGAACGGGTTATTATCTAGCGGGGGTGCTCTTTTCGGGTTACCTCCCGTTCTTTTTCGTTGGTTCGAATGAAGGGTAACAGGCTGTACTACTATAATATTGGGATTCAATGAACAACAGGCAAGTAGCCAAATTGACAGTAAGACGTATGGATAAGCAGATGGACAGATGGACAGACAGACCCTAAACAATCTGGGCAGACAAGTAGGTACAGTAGGCACAGTGAAACGGACGAACAGGTTGGGCCAACATACATGCAGACAGTGAGACAGACAGATTGACAGACAGACTTGGCCAAATGAGAAACTGAAGTATCGTAATTTTTTTTTTTTTTTTTGGAAAAATCGATTTACAGCAACATTTTTTTTGGAATAACTTTGCTCGCTATGCACAAGAGAAAACCTGCTTACTGTGAAAACATTAACAAAATTAAATTTCCCGAAATGAAAAAAACTCGATAAAATGTGTTCGTCTACCACTGGACCGTTCGACAAGAGACGCACTTTTCCAACTGGACAGATTGAACATGAAAAAGCATAAAGCACAATTTTGAACACAACTTTTTTTCAGTCGAACCTATAAGTGCGGTGACAAATTCTCAAATTAACATTATCAAAAAAATATAATTTTCGAAAATTCTAGACCTTGAGACTTATCGTACAGACCAGTAGCAATCTAATCTATTTCGTGGAATCTAGGAGGTTCTTTGACGAGCAATTAACAGCTACAAAGAGCGGTAGGGCATACGTAGCGGGTAATGTTACAAAATACCACCTGTACCTAATTTTCGGCGCTTTTTGTGATGAGGGTAACACCCAGAGGGCTTTTTTGGAAGAGAAGACAGGGTACGGTAGGCAAAGTGGTTAGTCATAGAACGCGCGCCTAAAGTGTGGTGGGATTCTAGCTCCAAAATGCCACAGTTTTACCGTAATCCTAAGAACGCTAAATCCAATATTATCTTTGATCACTACCATACCTATAGCTAGTTTTCTGTCTGAATAACAATTTTATCTGCCGTTTTCAACCAGGTAAAAAAAATCTGATCAGAAACTGACCGCTATAAAATTTGTAGCGTTTGGTTTGTATATTCATGACGTTAGTTAGCTTCATAGCTGTTGAGGTAGAAAACATTAGAGATACCTAGCTTCTGATAGATGGAAAAGAATGTTTTATAGTTGCTGTGAGTCAGAATAAAAAATGGATTACTCGTTTTCTTTGTGGGAGGTCTTTGGGAATCGATTTGGAGTGGAAAATAATAGCTTCTGAGCGCGAGAAAATAGGAAGAAGCTAAAAGGCAGACGAAAGGCAATTGGGTATGTATTTGGATTCGGAAAAACGGTTCCCGGGCAAAGTTTCAGTTTGGATGAAGGCATTAGGCCCTGGCCGATGGGGTCCCGGAGAAAAACGAAATATTTACCGAATGGCACACGGGGTCTCACAGGTAATGCACACTGGCGGGTGGACCATCTGCAGGGTCACCGGTGCACCGCCCGTGACCTGCACGCTGTCGGGCAGCGCCGTCCTATCGATTTGCGTTTGACCTACACAGGTTCAATTATTTTTAAACATTTTCTAAGAAAATGTTCATTTCCTTTCTTTTTACCAGAGTTTTGCATTTATTCCCTGTTTAACGGAGAAACTAATTGTCGTCAATCGTTAGCACTCAGTTTCGCTAACCGCCACGTCAGCGTGTGGGTAATGCTGCACAGATGAAACGCGATAGGCAAGTTCTGGCCAGGTCCTCCAGCAGACAGAGGATGAAAATCCAGTAGGCTATTCACCTACCATTGGTGTACCTTTCAACTAGAAACTAGGAGTAGCAAGGAAGCCTGATATAACATTTTTGTAAGATGAGTTTGATCTGTAACTATTCAACTTAAACACAGTGCTAGAAAGTATAGTGTAACAAACATGGTAGCTTGCAAAAATCAATATCGATAGCATGCGTATAATGAGGCGGCAACTAGAAGCCCATTTATCTATGCGCATGAGCAGATTTTGTCGGCACATCCAACAAATTTTGAATGTAACACCTAGTAAGAAGAACAGACCGTTCCAGAAAATATTCTGATTGTACAGTTGGTGTACAGGTCGATTGGTAAATATGTCTGACTTACCACGAATATCTGAAAAGTAGACTTGTAGCTGTAATCAAATGGGATGTGGCGCTTATTTCAAAAACTAGTCTGACTGAAGTTACCTAGCAGTATAACGTACCAGCATTTATTAATATTCCAACCAGGCTAAAGGCCCAAGTTGCCTAAATGTTATTCTAAGGCTTCGTTAATTTATCCTCGCTTCTACCTCAAGTACGCATAATGTTTTGATATTTTGCTAGCTGACGTTTCTGCTAAATGAGAGTAGAGCGATATTTTCGTTTTACCAGATACATAAAATATGTTTTTAGGTTGATCATTGACACTTGTTAGCTTTCACTTGCTAGTGGAGCGCTAGCAGAAGCCAAAAAACTACCGTAGTCATCCAGTAACCTAACTCCACCCGTCATCGAGACCACACCCTTTCTGATTGTTTTGGCTTAGCCTCCTAGGATCAAAGAGCTAATGATAGATTATAAGTAAGGGGATAGAAAAGGTGAATATTATAATAATTATAGAACGAGGGGTAAGATTTTGCCGTTTTTGTTGAAAAATTGTTCCTACGCTTTAGAACACCTGGGACTGTTTTTCCAGATAAAACTGAGCTGAACACTATTTGAAAAAAAACAAAAAGGGTTGGGGCTGCATGCACTAGGGGGTAGTTATAGTCTTGAAGTGATCGTTTAGTTGTCCTGATGAAGTTGCTAGAGTTGTGCCTGCTATTGTCGATGTAGAGAAGAGAAGTTGTCCTCAGAGACGTTACTGGCTACTCCCTTAGTACTACGTGGCCGGGCCAGGACCATCGTGTACTGTGCGGGTGTTATGACCAGTAGGGCACCCCCGTTATATACCCCCTGTGTACACTGCAGCAGACACCTCACGGGTTCCGCCATCCACCATCTAATGTGTAAGGGTGGGTGGAGTCTGCGGTCTGGCTGAGGTTCTCCAAAAAAAAACAAAGCTCCCATTAGTAACACCTAGACTCATTCTAAATCATATATGATAAGACGAATCGGTCTGCACCTATTTTGGGCAACGACACTCCGATGTTACGCTCTCAACGGTAACAGTTACTGAAAATTTAAACTTTCCTTATACTCTCCCCAAACTCTGTAGCTTTTTCTTTTTTCTTACATAGGGTTTTTTGAATTAGATATTTATTGATTAATTCAGTAGAATTATTGAAAAAATCGATGAAGCTCAAACAGAAAAAAACAGAACATTTTATGATATAAAAAAATTAAAGTTAACTTATTATCTCGAAAAACAATCGGTAATGAAATTAATTGTATCCCGTTCGATCACAACCACTGCATCAACTCCATTGTACCGTCTGATTATGTATCCTCCAGCCAGTTCTGTTTCCTCTTCCCATCCTCCAATCATCTTTCTTCTATGAACTTCTTCACTATCCCATGGAATTTGTCTGTATTTTATTCCTTTTAAAATGAATTCAGCATCAAGTGGACGATAAGGTGTTGGGCCTCCAGCATGGAATTGTTTCAATCGTGGATTCGATCCACGGATCCATGACTTCAAGAAGCGATTGTAATCCTTTTCGACGAATAGGGTTAAATTGAATTGAATCATTTCAAAATTAGAGACTAAAATTTGATCGATCGTCATGTCATATGCGTTAACATTGACCACTCTTCTCAGGTTCTGCATCAAAATCTTATCAACTTCCAGGCAATGAAAATCCCGAACATACAACTCTTCGTAATTCTGGAATGTTCTTATAGCCCTGCTTCTGAAGTGATCGGTCAATGGCCAAATAAGTGTCAATGATCCCAGTTTCACTCCATCAACAACTTCTCGAATCGGCTCAATGGCTTCAAATGGAATAGCTTCGTCATCAAAGGATAGATCATCAAGTCTAGGGTGATGGAAGATATCCAATAAATGATGAAGGATTGTTTGATTTGTGAACTTTGAAAGGGACCATATCCCAGTTTCAGTGGAACTTAGCATCACACGAATCTCGAAATCTTGACCTGGGGGGAAGGAGGCAAGGTTCATATCAAGAGCCAGTAAAATCAATAATTCTGTGTTTCTGTCTATTTGAACTGTCACAAGGATTTTCATCCCGACCTCGAATTTGATCATTGACGTTGATAAATTCAGTGATTTCACAGCATTTTTTGAAGCTTTCGAGCAGAGTGAATAGGCAAGTCTGGAAAAGTATTTAATGATTATGACAGGATTTTTTATTATTCAAAACTTACTTTTCTTGTGGTTCCATGTGCATCAAAACCGATTTAGCAGCATTGTTGGAAAGCTTATTTAGTGGGAAAGAGCTCATTTTTTAATAAGAACTTGGTGAGTTAAAGAAACGAGTGGACGAATACAGATCGATGACGTCTCTTTTGTGTCTCGAGGGGTCTTGTAAACAGACAAACGAGGGATGAATGTAGGAAGATGTGCAGCAGAGGAAGAATGAGAGTAACCCTAATGCAACAAGAGGGAGATTAGGGAATGTTATCGAAACCTGGGTTTGGCACATTGCCAAAAGGTCAACACCCCTTGTTTTTGACTTGGTTATGACAATCAAATTGTCGTCAACTAGGCTACTTTCTGAAGTATTTTGTGCAACGACACTCCGATATTCCGACCTTTTCATTTCTTTCAATATCAAGTGGACGATAAGGAGACGGTTCTCTAGTATCGAATTTCTTCAATCGAGGATTCGTTCCACGAATCCATAACTTCAAAAATCGGTTGTAGTCTTTTTCGGCAAACGTTGTTTGGTAGAATCGAATCATTTCGAAATTTGACATCACTATTTCATCGATTGTCATGTTATATGCGTTCAAATTGACTACTCTTCTTATATTCTGTATCAAAATCTTATCAACTTCCTGGGAATCGAAGTCCCTAACACGTAACTCGTCGTAGTTCTGGAATTATCTTATAGTCATACTTCTGAATTGATCTGTCCATGTCCAAATCAGTACCAATGATCGCATTTTCACTCCATCTACAACATTAAGTACATTCTCAATGACTTCAAAGGGTATAGCGTCGTTATTGAAGAATAAATCATCAAGTCTAGAGTGATGGAAGATATCCAAATATGAATTGATTGAAGAGGTTGTGACCTAAACGCCTAGTGAAGAATGAAATAAAATGATAAATCACTACGGTGTTCTGAACCGAAGCTTCTGTATTGTCTTATAGGGTAATTGTTTTTGTTCTTTGCTTGATCAGAAACGTATGTATTTTTGTATTAAATAGAAAAATTATTGTACAATTAAACGAACACTTGATCACTTGCTATCATACAAAGTACAATCCAGAAACTTTTAGATACTGATCTCTCCATTCTCTGGTACACCTGAACCTTAAAGCCTTCACCTTTTCCCCTCATCTTATCTTCCGCTGTAAGGTCTGCCCTCGTTCACAGCTCTCTCTCCTTGTTCATTCACAACATGCTACCGGCCCTACATACTGTTCGTCTTCGCCATCTCTTCATTCTAAACAGTCTCTATCTAATCTGCTAATGGACCCTCTTAAGATGAGATGAGAGAGCATTAAGAAGTAAGAGAGTCTAGAGATAACGGTGCATCTGCTAAGACAAATGCATACAACTGTTCATTATGTAATGGTGCGTACCTGGTGAGGAGGTCAGTTGTGTCTATTGGTTTTTTTTTTGGGTTTATTATTTTTTGAAAATATACATGCGCCTTTAAGGTCAAAAATCATTTTTGACTGTTGTTGGATAGTTTTTCGTAGAATTTGAAATCCTAAAAAAGAATTCGCAGGAACCAAATTTTATAAAACTGTGTTTATTCGGAAATTTCTGGAATCTCATGATCCCCAGGCGAATCAGGACCCGGAATTCAAGGAATTTCCGGAGGAAAAATTCCTTTCAAGGAATTCCCCCATTCCATTCTATTTCTCTGCTATTCAAAATGCCAATCTTTTTCCGCCAAAATCCCCCAGGATCCCTGGATGACCCCAGCAAAAATGCGCTCCATTGTACAGGGTCCCTACCTTTGCCCCTTAGCACAGTGAACCGCGAGATTTGAATTGAGATGCGTAATACCACGTCATCTCTGGTGCGACTAGTCTGTGCAGTCCGTCTATTGCTAATTCTTTCCTAAACAATTGTGAAATATTCCGAAAACTGTGAGTAAGACTACGTTGCATAGGTGTCGGTGACCTTTTTGGAGTGGTTTTAGAAGTAGCAAAATGTTTATTTTAGGGCGGTATATAAAAGGTAGAGAGGCGGTTGTTGGACGTTAATTGAGCTGTGATTAGGACTGAGCATTTTTTCAGTGTTAACTTCAAGAAAACTGATTTACTAGCCGAAAATTAGAATTTTTAGGATTCCAAAGCCCTTTATTTCCTGGTTCATGTCTTGAAATTTGATTCATATTTTATTCTGAGCAATTATTGAATTTTGCCAATACCCCATTTTCCAGCTAGTTTTCAATAGTTTCATCTGCTATTTCCTTAGCACATGGTCCCCTGTAATGTGTTTTGCAAATGCGCTTTACTGAGAAGCAGAAACGAGTATATTTTCTATTGCCTAGATTTCGAATTTTCGTGTTGCTTTAGGTGTCGTAGAATTGAACATAGTTCAACATAGCTATCAGAAAGTGCCGCCCGAAACTCACCTCATTGCTCAGATTTAGGCAAGACCTACTTCTCTCACCGTAAAGCGCGTTTGCATATCTCACAGTAATAGACTACGTGGTCCTTCTAATAAAGCTCCCACTCCGCTGCTACTGTTCTCCCCATGACTCATTCTCTTTTTCTTCCCTGTTCAGGAAGATCGCAGGTATATGTTTTTGTTCATAAAACAAACAAAAGAAGGTGCAATGTGCACTTCCTTTTCCTCTTTTCCATTGCATTTTCTCATCAAAATAACACGGCTGACCAACGATAAGGAAAGGGGAAAAATATGATTTTATTGGTTTCGCAATACGTATTTTTTGAATTGAATGGAGACTGTTGTTTTGAGAGGGGGTGATAAGAAAAAATAGTAAAAAATGAGGGTTTTTGGGTACTGATTTTCAAAAATCTCAGACAATACCGCGTCCAATTTCCCCGTACATTTTTTGCCTCTCATGAATATTCCATTCTCCTGATTCCACGATTATTTTTCCCTTTTCATCTCTCCTTTCCCGATAGTTTTCTCTTTTTTTTTCATTTTTCCATACCGATTTTATCGTTTTTATAGTTTTCGTTGCGTTCAGCTTTTCTTATTCTTTTTTGTTTCGTTCGGAAAAGTTTTGTGAATTTGTTTTCCGTTTTAAGATTCAGCGTGATTTTTGTATCTCTGGAGATTTCTGACTTCCCGTTTCCCAATTTTTTTGGAAATACCAACATTTTTCCTTCCAATTTCTCTTATTTTCTGCTCCCGCTGAACCTTTCCTATACCTCCCACTGTCCCTCTAACCCCATTCATTCTTCCAGCTTGCTCATCCTTCACCCAACCGTCATGGCTGCTATCCTCGCCACTGTCGAAGCCAAAATCAACGATTACCTCCAGCCAAAGAACAAGGAGGACAAGATGGAGAAGACGATCAACAAGATCGAAACAATCTCTGGATTCCCACGGGAGAGAATCGTCTCCGCTGGGCTTCTGATGCTGTCGAGCTACGTGTTCTTGGGGACCTATTTCCCATTCTTCTCTCACTGCATCTGTGTCTATTGGCCGATTAAGGAGAGCTTCAAGGTGAGGATTAGGTGACTTTACGATAGGGTGATTTGATGGATTTTGGGCTAGGTTTCATGTGAATACGCCTTCAAACTTATTTGTAACTAGAATAATAAGTGAAATACGATTTTAAAGGCGCTGGTTTGCAGTTTGAGGCCATGGCTAAGCTAGCAAGCCGAGCGTTTGAAGTCTAGGTTTCATCAAATCTTGCTCAGAATTCATATTCCGTCAAACTTGACGCCTAGTACGCAAACATCCCAACAAAATTGCCCACAAAACCCCAATTTCTCAAATTTCCAGGTCCTCCGCCAACAAGCGAAACCATCGGACAACCTTCTCCTCTACTGGATCCTCTACGCCATGGTCTCACTCTTCGATTTCTCCTCCCTCCCCAACATCCCGATCTACTATTTCGCCAAGACCGGTCTCTTCGTTTCGATCACTTCGAATGGAATGGAGAAACTCAAAGAGTGGTCGGAGCCGGCTCTCAAGTTCACCGAATCCTGGGTTTTTGTGGCCGCTCAACAACCCGAAGTTGTTGAGGAGCAACATTAAAAATTTGGATTGATTCGATATGGGTTTTGCTGAACGGGATTGCTGTTTTCTTTTAATAATCAACACAAAAATAATTTATTTTGCCTTCAAAGCCAAATTTACGCATGTGTAAAAACTAATTGGCTGTTTTTTCGTGTAAAATCAAAATTTTTTTTCTTTCGATCGACTTTTTTTTTGAATAAATTTTGATTTTTCATTTGATTTTTGGTAAAAAAAAAGAGAAAACCGTCGTACTTTGAAAAAAAACACTTTTTTTCATTTTAAATATTCAGTAAGTGCGCTCCAGCAAATTTTTCCGAAATTTTGCGCGGCGCCTTTTAAAATTCGATTATTTTGCAATTCAACGATGCATAATTAGCTTGAAAAACTAAATTAAACTACAAAAATCGATATTTATTTTATAGAAACCCTAGAAATGAATCACAGAAACTTTAGAAAAATTCGGGTCTCGCCACGAATTTTTACGTTGCCATTCCCCGCTTCCTCCGATCAGCTCCACGTTGTTTGTTATCCGATTTGTGACGCTCCTTCATCTGTCGGTCACGTCCTCCAGTGTATCCATCGGGTTTGGATGCTGATGTCGTGGAGGAGGAGGCTCCACGACCTCCACCACCTCTTCCACCACGATTTCCACGACCACCACGTTGCCCACCACGTTGTCCTCCTTGTGGAGCAGATCGTGAAGGTAAAGACAATCCAGGCGGTGCGTTGGGATCCTCGGTTTCTTCATCCGATGACGTCTCCAGTTCCTGACTGAAAAAAAATTTCTGTAAATCTATCTTGGGTCCGGATGTCCCTTACTTTAATCTCTCCATTTTGAACTCTCTTCCATCAAATTCGTCATCGTATTCATCATCATAAACTCTATTTCCCTCATCATCATCTGGAGTTTCGTATCGATACTTATCATATGTCGGTCGGAGAGCCACCTTATCAGCCTCGCTTATTTTAAGAGAGTTCAACGCTGAGTACTTTTTCGATGTAGCCATTGGAACAAGATTCTCAGCGTCCACTGCGATCTTTTCAGTTGGATCCGTGGAGGTGGAGGCGGCCGAGCGGATCTTTTGGAGTTTTGTGAGCACGGAGGTACGGTAGGCTTCAGCACGAGCTCGGAGTTCAGCTTGTTCGTCCACTGGTGGGGATGGTTCCCGGTCGATGAGGGCAAGGGAGAAGAGATTCTAGAAAAAATGGGTTTGAGTAGAATTGTGAATTGGTCTAAAACAGGGCTATACTTAGCCTAACACGTGCGTTAAATTGGTTTATAGCAAACCTGGATTTTGCTCTAGACGCCCTAAACTCATTTTTGAAATCATCTGATATTCCAAGTCATATTGGATTGCTGTAGTTCTTCCCAGGATCCCCAAAACTACAGTATCCTACAGTACTCCTTACCGTCGCCGACTTCTTCTCATTATTCCTTCGCATCTCCTCATCCCTGGCCTTCTTCTCCGCTCGTGCTTCTCTTTCGATTTCATCTGAAGCCGTGAAATCCAGTGGTGGCCATTCTCCAGAACCAGCTCCCGATCTCAGCTCCGTGTGTTCCAATCGAAGAAGCTCCAGTGGGAGATTCTCACGGGAAAGAAGATTTCCAAGGGTGGCCTCCGAGTCATAGGAGAAGTGACGGAGAGCGAGCTGGAATTAGAGAAGGGTTTTCAAGTTTGTTATTTCGGAGCATCGTTGCACAACCAGTAATAATCAAAATCATTGTGAGACCTATGAAAAAAGTTTGGCGTGCGCCTTCAAGATTCACAACATACATGAACAATTTCTTTGGAAAAATCCGGCAAAATCTCTCGTATCGATGCTATCTGACTTTTCACAAGCTCATCCTGTGGATCTCCAAGATTTTCCAGGTATCCACATTTTCGAAGCCGTTCAATCGTCTCCACTTCAAGTCGTCGTCTAGAATCTTCGATTGACTGAGAGATCACTTTTGGAGAGAATTCAGTGAGGACCGCTTCGTGGCCTAGTTCGGCGGCGTACCCGACGAATCTAAATTGAGCATCCTGTATTAAAAGAGCATGTCTAGGGTTACCTAGAAGATTTTTCAAGCTCTTGTCGACACCGTTCTCGGACCTTGTATTTCGTGGATGGTGCCATTTCTACGAACACCTCCAGCATGGATTGAAGAGCGAAGCGACGAGCCATGAATACTTTTCTGGAATTCATTAAATTTTGGATCCAAAATTTTTTTAGATGAGGAAACCTTAACGGAAATCCATTCAGTGCCATTGCCACATCGAAAAGTGTCGGATAGTCGAAGGCATTGGTGACTTTTTCGAAAACTTCCGGGATTCGGGTCATCCAGATTTTCGACGCCTTCATCTCTTGGGATTCCAGGAAGTTTGAAATTTTTTGAGCATTTTTTACGGATGCTCCGATGGCTACAAGGACTTCCACACAGAGATTGGCGTACTTGGATCGATCCTCCGGGGCGGACGTCTCGAATTGTGGCTTGCCGTAGTTGAGGAGACGATCGAATTTCTGGAAAATTGGGAGTGAGGTTTTGAGACAATAGATGCGGGCGATCTTGTGTTCGTTAGCTTTCGGAGTGATTTCAAGCAACAAAAAACATTGAAAAATGTTCAAAAATATTGGTCAAACTTTTTTTTTGAATAAGTTGATGAAAATGTCTTTTTGAATCTGGAAATTGGCCATTTTTCGCTGAAATTCGCTAGGCTCAAAACGGAGAAGTTTATTGAATCTAGACCGCAAAATAGCTATTTTCAAGCCTGCATCGATCGATGTTTCGAGTGAATAATAAACTTTTTTCTTACGATTTTTCCACTAATTCGACCTAAAAATCTTTTTTTTTTCAAAAATCAACTATTCTTTGTTCTTTGCTTTTTCTTGCAAGATCTCTCCAATTACTCATCTCCTCCTGTTGTCTAATCTACTAATTCCCCGCAGCTTGTTCTATCAAATAGCTTAGCAGCAAACTCAAGCCTAGGCTTATGACCAAGCTGTCGAAAATCGGATTTCCTCATATCAAACTGTCTTAGAGCGAATGGTTCAGAATAATAGTGGATTATGAAAAGAAGGTGTAAGAGATAAACTTCTCTGATAAAGTAGGATTACGGGAGACGTAACAGATAATTTTAAGCTTAGGAATTGGAGCGATAAATGGGACAATTGGAGGAGAAGGGACCGAAAAATGTAGTTTTGTTAGTATTTTGTGCAGAAATTTGAAAAATGGCTATATGAGGGAAAATCAGCAAAAACATGTCAGTTCAACCGTAACAAACAAAAAAACACAGTAAAATCTTCTACCCTGGTGAAACCTTCCAAAAATCCCGATTGAGCCTTCAAAGTAAAAGAATTAACCTTATCAAACAATGCAAAATAATCATCAACATCGTCCTCTGTAATCGTCCGGGTCTCCTGTGCCATCTTAAAAATCCTAACTGCATCCTTTTCCTCCAACAGTGAAAACGAGTCGATCAAACTACTTTTCTGATAGTCCGGACTTTTTTTCCACCCGCTTTCTATCAAAATCGGAATTGTTTTCGTGAGATTCTCCAACAGTTTTTGATGGGCCTTCACCAAAGAATCTTTGGATGAGATTGCCGATAATCGGAATGCATCTGATTTTCGTGGAAGCGAAGCTACGACTGCGTTGAAAATCTCCATGAGTCCGCCCTCTTTCCGTGCCAATTTCAGATCGATTTGATGGGATACGGTATCACAGCTGGCTTCCCAGAGGGCTAAGGCAGAGTCGTCGGATAGGGCGGAGATTTCGACGAGGCGCATTTTCAGAAGCTGAAGTTTTCGGTAAAGGATACTGAGAAAGGGAAGAAAGAAGGAAATCAAATGGAGTCAACCAATTAATCAATAGAAAAATTACAAAAGAATGTATAAAAATTTGAATAAACTTCATTTCAAAACAACAACGATAACAATAATTTTAGCAACAAAAAACAACAAAAAAGACCATTAATATTTCTTATTCCGTCCCATTTTCTGCGTCTTTTCATGATCGTCCAGTGGTGGCCACATCAGGGAAACCTGTTGATGAAGGGATTCGGGAACCCATTCAAGATACTCTTCCAGTAGCCAATTCTCATTTTTCAGCCATTGTTCTTTGAGCGAGGCGCGGGTGGTGACCTAGAAATGGATATAATTACAGAAATTATTACAGTAATAAATTTATGAGCATGGTGAGACCTTCCCTATGCCATATTTTCCTAATAACTTTGCTTGAACCCCCTCAAAATTACCTCCTTGTCAATCAATTTGTTCAAAAACATCTCGGTTCTCTTCTGCAATTTCGCCCACGACTTCACCATTGTGGTGGGCGGAGCCAAGAGTTTCGGGACGTACTCTTTCAACTTTTCGAATACTTGACCATCCAAAACGAACAATGCAAAGTATCGATACATCATAATATCATGTGGCACTTTTCGATTCTCATTCGGAAGTTCCCAATCCAACGGACCAAATGAAACTTTGACAGTTTTGGCGACACAATCCTTCACAGGATCGTAAATCGGCTCCAGATTCTTGTCCGGTTCTCCAAATTTACAGTATGATTCAGCCAATCGACTGATCCATTCCTTGTCAACTGCACATACAGATGTCATCAGTTTCTTCTCGTTCACTTGAACCAACTCTTGATAGATCACAAAGTCAGGTTCTTCTGTGAAGAGGACAGAGCATGGATCGATGAAGACGTGTTCAGTGATTAGGGTGGTCTGGTATGCTCCCTTTTCTACTTCCTCCTGACCAAGAGAGCGGTCGACGCGTCGGGCGAGGCGGTCCGAGAAGCTCGCCACTACCATTTGCCTGGAAATGAATAATTAGGTTTGGGGGAAAAGAGACGCGCCTCAAGCGCTTCAGCAGATTTGTTATGGTCTTAAATGCTAGAAAGCGAAGAAGTTAATATTAAAGTTCAAGAATAATTTTCCAGAAAATTGAAAAACCTCTGGCAACTCTTCTTTTTTAAAAATCTCTTACCTCAGCAACTGCGCCTGTTGATCGGTTGGCGGTGGGAGTTCGGCATTGAGTACGGCAACTTGCTCCTTTTTACACGACGCATTGACGATGTTGGTGAGTTGTTGCCGGAGTTTCCTGGCCTCGACAAGCGCTTTGACACGAAGACCAACTTTCTCGCACTCGCGCGCGTTGTACTGAAAAGACCTAATGTTGTGTGGGATTTCGCAACAGTTGAGGATTCTGTGGGTTGATTTTATTGTAAGTGCAAGATTTGGGGATGATAGTGCGTGTCTGCAATCTGACGTGAGGGTGTTAGTTATAGTGTTTGCAGAATTGACACTATATTTCAGGACAATACAGTTTTTGGACATGAGTTGTCGTCAAATACGGTGCCGAATGTGCAGAACCCAAGTTTTTCGCTTTAAAAAAGGATTCTCTCTGATTTTATGCCGATTCTGTGGACACCACAACTAACACCATCACGCCAAAATGCACAAATTTCTCGATTACCTTAACTTTCTCAGCCACACTAGCCGCGTGCATGAGCACTTTCAGATCTCCTAATCTTCGGGCTCCAGTCTGTGTACACCACCTCCTTCTCTCCTTCAACACATTCTTCATCAACTCCTTCGTCTCTTCTGGAGTGGCACCACGAAGTGAGGCAACTGGGATCAGAGGTTCACGAACTGATAACAAAGAGATCAATAAAATCGCGTGATTCATCAAATCGTGTTGATCAGCCATCGCGATGAACTTTGCGTATGATGGAGCGAGTGGAAAGACTGCCAGGGTTTTTCCTAATTTTGTGATTCTCGCCACTGTTTTTCCATTCGCAGTCGATTCAGAAAGGGCTCCAAGTCGACACAATCGCTTCTCCGCCGCCTCCAACATTTGCTCATCTGGAGCCGATGGGAATGGAAAATTGACGACTTTCACGATATTCATAGATTTCAGATGGAGGACTAGTTGATCGGCGGGCTTCGATAGAATCTCTGGATCGGCGAACTTGACACAGTCTTGATAAACAGCTGAAGAGTAGAGACGGTAGGCGTGTCCGGCGGAGATTCTTCCAGCACGTCCGGCTCGTTGATCGGCGGATGCTTGGGAGATTCGGCAAACGGCGAAACGAGAGACGCCGGTGATGGAGTCGTAGAGGCGACGCTTTTCAAAGCCACCATCGATTACGTATCTGGAATAGATGATGTGAACTTTAAAGGCGCATTTATTTTTCTATTTATTTTTCTATTTCCTTAAACTCACTTCACGCCCGGAATAGTCAACGAAGTCTCCGCGACATTTGTCGAAATCACACACAGCCTCATTCCAGCCGGAGTCTCATCGAAAACTCGTCGCTGCTTTCCCATTGATAACAACGAATACAGTGGAAGACAGAAGAGAGGTTCACAGTCTGCTGGAGGTGCTCCAATCGCATTCTCCACTCTTCCATCATTCAAATCTCCATCCCCATTTTCCAATTCTTCGTAGTCATCGAACGCCTCCGCCGCTCCTCGTTCATTCACATCATCCACATCTTCCAAGTTCTCCGGATCATCTTCTTCGTCTTCTGGATTCTTTTCCTCTTTGAAGTCTTCTAGTTTGATATTCTTTGCAGCTTCCGCTCGTTTTTCTCTCCATTCCTTGGTTCCTTTCACCAAAACTTGTCCATTCTTATCCATTTCATACACAACAGGATATCTTTTTTTGAGTTTAGATATCAACTGTCGAACTTCATTTTGACCGGTGACAAATACAAGGATGGCTCCTGGCGGAAGAGTTTCATGGATTCGGCACGTTTTACGGAATGCTGATGCTAGATAGTCTTCTGGAGTTCTTTTCTCGAAATGAACGGTGACAGGAAACTGCCGAGCGTCGACTTTGATAACTTTTGGAGTGAGCAATGGAAATAGCTTCTTATGAGTGAAATCATCAAGTCTCAAGGTGGCAGACATGATAACTAATCTCAATGGACGAGAAGTTTTGGCTCTCAATGGCACAATTCTTGAGAGCATTCCAATGAGAACATCAGAATACATGGATCTCTCATGAGCCTCATCGATCAGAATCACTGAATATTTTTTGAGCATCACATCCTGCTCCATCTCTTTCATCAAAACTCCATCAGTCATAAAAAGGATATTGGTGGATTCTGATCTAGTTCCCTCGTATCTGATTTGATATGACACGTTTTCCGGTTTTCCAAGCTCTACTCCCACTCTTTGAGCCATTGCGATAGCTGCCACTCTCCTTGGCTCAGTAATTCCGATAAGTTCTCCTTCTGATGCGTAGCCTGCTTCATAGAGGAACTGCGGGATTTGTGTAGTTTTTCCGGATCCGGTTTCTCCACAAACGACGGTCACCAAGTTCTCATTGATAGCCTCTACGATTCGCATTTCTTCGGCGAAAATGGGAAGTTCCGCTCTCGATTTTTGGATTTCTTCGGTCCGCTCCACGAGAACTTTCTTTCGATTTATCACTGTGGTTGTGGGGAGCGCCAGAATATCTTCATTATCAGATTCCTCGTCATCCTCTCTTTTCACCACAACTGCTTCTGAATTGCTGGTTGCCACGACTTCTAAATCATCATCATCCACGTCGATCGGCTCAACTTTCACTTCAGGAATCGCCTCTTCTTCTGGAGCAACTTCCTCTTCTTCCTCGTCCTCCTTTTCAGATTCTGATGAAGATTCATCGTCAGTTGGATAGTAACCCTCTTGGACACGCTTCTCCTCCACCTTCTTTTTACCGGAAAACACTTTCAGCTTTTCTGGGAACACGGGAGCTCTGAAACAAAATTTTTCGCTATAGATTTTGAAAAAAAAGAGTAAAAACTAGCTTTTCATGATGAGATTTCGACAATTGTGTACTTGAACTGAGCTGATTGAGTTTGGAGGGGTCTAACTGGAATTCGGCAAGGCCCGCAAACAGTTCTTCTTGCTGAAATTTGTCGAAAATCAATAATTTTTCTCTAACCCAAAATGTACTTACTGTCTGCTTCAAAGCCTTTCTTGCGTGCACCGCCGCCAATTTTCGTTTCGCCTGCTTTGTCAATTTTGCCTCTTCCTTTTCTTTTGTGAAATTTCGATTCTTTTTCCCACCAGTTGCTGATTTCTCACCGACTTTCTCAATCTTCTTCCGTTTTTCTCCTGAAAAACCCAGTTTTATAGGCGTTTTCATTTAGTTTTTAAGGGTTACCTGGAACAATCATCAGCTCGTTGGCGTCATACTCTTCGGAAGAATCATCCTCTTTTGTTTTTCGTTTTCCCATGTTTTTCGAAATTTTCTGAAAAAAGAATTGATGAATTTTAAAGAGTTTTCGTTAGAAAAAATGACAAGAAAGCGAAAATCAGAAAAAAATAAAAGCGAAAAATGTGAAGAAATGCAAACGTGCTCTATTGAGACACTTTTAAACGCGGGTGTTTGAATTCTAATTTTTGTCAGTTTTAGTTTTCGAAACGAAAATATACTTTTTCGAGAAGCGAGCATGAATTTCAGAATTTTCTGAGTAGATGTATCAGATGAATAACATTTTTGTGTGGTGCGCAACACGGAAAAAAAATACGGAAAAGTGTGCAAAAAAAAAACAAGTTTATATTAGAACGAAGAATTGTAAGTAGGTAACAAGAGAAATCAACGACATCTTTTCGAAAAAAGACTACTTCGGAAAAATCTAGACTTCTGACATTTTGAGCAAACTGGATGCGACATGTTAGATGGGCCATTTTTGTATCTTCGAACACGAAACTCCTTACAACAGTGCTGACATTGAATGACGTCCACGTCATAGCCAATAACCTCAAAAAGGGCTTCAGTGGCAATATTACTGATGAAATAGGCTCCGATTCCATAGGAAACCCAACCAATCAGACCGCCAATCAAAGCGGCATCTGAAGAGATTCCATCGCCAATCGCCATTCCTAAGATAGAAAATCTGGTTATTTTGCTTGCCTAATTGATACCAACCAGAGAACATTCCAGCTTTCATTCCTGCTTGCACTGCTATAGAGACAATGATTCTTTTAACTGTGTTTCTACTAGATCCATTTCTAACATCCTTCAAGACCCCTTTTCCAATGTAGTAGGCGAAAAGAAGACGTGGCGCGGTCACACTAACGTTCATAAGAGCTCTTTCTGCACTGAGTTTGACGGCTCTTTGTGACATATTTTTGGAGGGCTAGGAGATGCAATTTCGGAATGACCTGGTTCTAAACTCAAAGTATTGTGGTCAAAGAATTTGAAACTTTGTAGGGAAAAAAGAAGAAAGTGAGAAAAACAACAACAATTTTATGCAACGAATCAATGTGAACAAGTGAAAAAGGAACAAACATTCTCGGAAAACATATTCAGAAGCAATAGAAACATGATTATTTTGATTTTTCAAGACATTCCGGGCACTTATCGGCATCGTGAACTTGGTACCAACGAACATAAAATGTTCGACCACATTTAGTGCATTGCTCGCTGTACATATCGTAGCTAATAGCATCGAAAACAACTTCAGATGCGACATCACAAGCAAAGTAAGCTCCCATGCCAACAAGAACTCCTTCAATGAAATTACCATCTGGAATAACAGAAAGTATCAATAAAACTGCATGAAAAATATTGAATAAATTGATAATTGTGTTATTTGCGTGCTTACTTGGAGACAGTCCCTTCTTAACACCTGATAAAGTCGCTGCACAGAGTAGGAGCCTTTTGACGGTATTTCTACTCGAGCCATACTCAAAATCTTTCAAAATACCTTTTCCTATGTAGTAGACACGGGAAAAATAATCCAAGGCCTCCAAAACATGGAGGGATGACATTTTAATAAGTCTAGAATTAGTAGCTATTATTGAATTGCAGTTGACATAATTTTTTCGATAAAACTATGAACAGGCAACGCATTCTCGTAGATAGTCAATGAACACAGATTGTGGAGAACTTCATAAATTACACTAGTATATCACATAACGGAGCATATGGCACATTGATCAATATTATTATGAGATGATATTAGGGGGTAATGTTTCAAAATCAAAAAAATAGCCGATGATAACTGACAGAATTAGTTATTTCACAATCAAATATACAAGAGGATAGGAAAGATAATCAATTAAAATTGAAGAAGTGGCCCTGGATTCTGACGGCAATTTCCGCAATAATAGAGCCATCCATGTTCATATCTACGGTGAGCAAAAGGTGCACCGCAAGTTTCGCAATTTCGTAATTCCATATCATACTCGTACTCATCGGCAATGTTTGAAACGACATCTTCCGTTTTTGCTCCACAAACAACGCCGAAGATCATTCCGAAGAGTATTCCGCTCCATTTTCCAGCGACACTTGAAAAGAGGTTGCCGAGTGACTTTCCTGCAATAAAGAGTGTTCAGTTTTACCAGTTTCCGAAGTTTTCATACCTGCGAAATTGCCCAATTTACCCCCTAAAAGTACGGCTCCACAGAAGAAAACCGATTGGAAAGTGTTTCTGGTAGTACCAAAATCGAGATCAAAGAGGACACTTGAGACCGCTTGATGCAAACAAAGCCAACGTCCGGTGTTTTTGAAATTCGTCTCAAAATCGTCGGTTTCGATGAGTTTAGCGAGGACAAGGAAAAAAAGTTTTCGACGAATACGAAGGTTATCTTGGGCGTTTCGTTCTTCTTCAGGAATATCGATAGGCATTTCAATTTCTTCCATTTTGTAAGATTGGGGTTAGTCTGAAAAGTTGTTGGATCAGGCATTAAAAAAAGGAAATCAGAAATAAAAGAATTTTGACTTGAGAACAAAGAAAAATGAAGCACAAAATATATTGAATCAAGGCTCCGAAATATTTTATGATAGTGAGAATATTGAAATAGTTGACAATATTATTGGAATGATTACAGAATGCACACGAAACCAATTATTATTATCATTATCTTCCGTGACGGCTCATTATTCTTTCGGCCCGCGCAGCATCACACTCCGGACACAATCCTTTCATCTCTCCTTCGTACAACAAATTTCCGAACATCTTATTACAATTCAGACAACATCTTATCACAATATCGTAGTCGAACGCCGTCAGAACACGTTCAGAAACTGCGGAGACCAGTTTTCCGGCTCCATATCCAACGAGAATCCCTGCGAGTACTCCGCAAGCAATTCCAGTGTATTTTGGCTCGACTCGAGAGAGCCCGTTGAGAGTGTGTCCGATGGCAGCTCCGGCATTGTATCCCGTGTTTGCTCCGAGAACTTCCGCCGCGCTAACTAGGACTGTTTTGATAGTGTTTCTAGTGGTACAGTGAGTTTTGTCTTTTACAATCGAATTCGAGATCTTGTAAGTGAAAAATCCTGCTGAAATCGTTTTGATAAGCCCGTCGATAATCATGTCGGCGTCGATGGCGTTCATTGTGATTGGTGAGTGTGGAAAGCCTGTAAGAATGAATAAAAGCAAGATTCTCGAATAGATTAACAAGTAGACGGCTCGATTAGAACGAGTAATTTGCCACAAAAAAAAAACACAGATTCAAAAACAAAAACAAATTATTCAGACATAAAGTATTATCAAAACAAAGAGAAGAAATGAATAGAAAACAAAATTAAGAGTTTAAAACAATTTTTATCAATTAATCTTTTCAAAAGTGATACAATTACGGTCCACTGAGATGCGAAGAAATCCGTCTTGATAATAATCACCCTTGCAATGAATCTCTCCGGAATGTAATAACTCTTCGATAAATCCTTTGTAATTATCAAAGTAGCCACGGAAACTACACTTTTCAAACTCAGGGATGGTTTTGCAGCTCTAAAACAAAAATACGAATTATTGGTTTAACAGATATTGCTCTTACGTTTCTGATATACATGGCATCCTTTCTATTAATTGAACCAAAATATACGTCCAAACTACGAAAATGCATTAAATCGCTGATGTTAGCGATGTGAAAGTTCGTAGTCAATCGTTTGGCCTGTTTCCATTGGTCTGTATTGATGATCTCTTCGAGAAAAATGTCTTTACTAAGAACGGGTGGAATAAGCGGTTCACATTCGAAAGATAGATCCTCTAGAACTCCCGCTTTCAAAAATGTTAAGTGTTCCATGACTCGCGCTTGAATTCCTCTATCAATATCTTGATCTATACGTTTAACTATTTTAAATTTATATGAGTTTACGTTGAGTTGATGTCCCAATGATTTCAGTGATTGAGTAATGAGAGCTCTCTGCCAAGTTTTTCCTTTATAATTGATGTACAGCTCTTGAATTCTGTGTTTCGGGTTTTTGAAAATTTGATTGAACTCTTCGAGAGCCTTTCTCCACGGCTGTTTATCTACTTTGATGCGAACCGTCAATGGTTTAGTGCTAGATCTAGCCTTCGGCTGCGAACACTTTCTTCGACAGTACTGCACAGCATAGTTTTCAATCAATAACTTAAAATAATGACCAGTGCCAGTGAGTTCAACTTTTTTGAATGTATAATTGAGACTATCAAATGTTTGACGACACGCTTTTGACACATTCCGAAAGATCGATCTCTCTCCATACTCTAGCTTTTTCAAAATCTCCTCCATAATATCAATTGGCATGTCCAGAAGCTCGCGCATCTTTGGATCCGAACTTCTATCGTAGCTCAAATCGAATTCACTCTTCGCGAATCGATGCCACCAGAAATCGAAATCTCTGTATTCCATGGCATCATCACCGACAGTTTTGCAAAAGTTCTTGTAGCCATCGAACACCGATTTTCCCTGATGAAACTCATAACGAACACAGATGAGATTGTGTAGTTCCTTAGTGAGGATGGCACCCTCCCTCCCTTTTTCGGCGGCTGAAGCTCAGAACAAGGTCATGAAATCAAGATTCATAAGCGAATAGCAAATAGATTTTTCGATTAGAACGAGAGATTCGCGAAAAAAAAGTATGTGTGAAAAAAAAACAAAAATGGAATCATTTATGCAAAGACTAATATAAAGACAGGAAGATAACGTCATGAAAACAATATTTAAATTTAAAAAAAAACAATATTATTGATTCATCTTTTCGAAAGTGATTAGGCCTGGAGTCACTGAGATGAGAAGAAATCCGTCTTGAATGGAGTTATCGTCAAGAACAATCGCTTCGGAACCAAACTTTTCGAGAATTTTCTCGCTATCAACGTTGGACCGAAAACTATACTTCTCGAATCCAGGTAAGTTTTTGCAGTTCTAGAAAACAAAAAAGAAAAATTATTGGCCTAATAAATAATGCTCTCACATCTCTGATATACATAGCATCTTTGGTTTTGATAGAATCATAATCCACGTCCAAACGACGGAAATGCATTAAATCACTGAGCTTCATGTTAGTGATGCAGAAGTTTGTATATAATCGTTTGGCCTGTTTCCATTGATCCGTCTTAATGACCTTTTTGAAAAACATTTTCGGATGATCCGTTAAATCTGGCAAACATTCGAACGATAGATCCTCCAGGACACCCGCTTTCAAAAATGGTAAGATTTCCATAGTTTGTGTTTGAACTTCTCCACGGGCATTATATCTTCCATCAAAATCCCGACTTAATTCAAAAGAATTTACGTTGAGTTGATGTCCCAATGATTTCAGCGATCCAGTAATGAAAGATAATTGCCCTTTATAATTGAAGTGGAGCTCTTGAATTAGGTGTTTCGGATTTCCGAAAATTCGAGTGAACTCTTCGAGAGCCTTGCTCCATGGATCTTCATCTAATTTGACATTAACCGTCCATTTTTTAATTATTGATTTGTCCTTCTGCCGTAAAATGTTCCTTCGCTGATACTCCACAAGACAGTTTTCAATAATTAACCATACATTGTTTCTGTATCCGCTGAACTCAACTGTCTCAAATGTATAATTGATACTATCAAATGTTTGACGACACGCTTTTGAAACATTCCGAAATGTCGCTCTTTCTCCATGCTCTAGCTTCTTCAAAATCTTCTCGATGATGTCAATTGGCATGTCCAGAAGCCCGCGCATCGTTTTTTCGGCGGCTGAAGTTTCATTTGCGGGGAAATGAATAAGAGAATCAAGAAATATTTCGGAAACGAATCAAAAGATCGAAATTTCAAAAAACGAGGGTTTCATGTGAAAATATTCATGGCAATGTTGGCAATAACACAAGGGATATTTACAATTTGAATAGCTCAATGGAAAAATCGAGAAAATGATAAAATTACATGACATATTAAGGAATTATACATGAATTGATGTCAATAATCACTGCTGTCCCTCTTTCTGATAGAGTTTCAAGCAAACTCTCAGCGTCTTGAAAATCACATCACAATCTTGGCACATTTCGTTTGTGTCTCCTTTATACTCGCGGAAGATGAAGTTCTGTTCGCAGCCTGAGCACTTTTTCCGCTTAATGTTGTAATTGAGATAGTTGAAGAGTTGCTCCACAGCACTGTTGGTCAACTTTCCGACGCCGTATCCGAGTAGTAATCCTTTGAGTAATCCAGCAGGAATCGGAGCGAAAAACGACTCGTTCAAGCCAAAGCATCCTGAAAAATTATATTGTGATTTGGTTTTTTCCGAAAGAACACATACCTGCATATCCATATCCAGCTGAAAAGGCAAGTGCTTCTGCCACACTGACGACGGCCCTTCTGACTGTGTTCCGTGATGTTCCAACACGGTCCTCATCCCGGCCCACTCGGATTTGGTAGGCGACATGTAAAATGGGGGAAGCCATGATGAGTTTAGACATTACTGAGCGATCGGACATTTTGTGTGAACTAAAATTTGGTTAATCAAGAAACTTTTGAACGAAGATTTGCAAACAAGATTCACAAAATTACTAGCGAAAATTTTGAGAGGAAAAATTAGTTCAACAGTTTGACGCGCAAACTGTGTATTGTGTGCGAACACTATCACGTCAAAATGCACACAATGCATATTTTTTTTTCAATCTTTGAAAACTAATTTACGAACTTGAAGCATTAGAGGACCGAAATTATGAATAAATATACATGTCGTCTGAGAACAATTATCAGAATAACAGTGAAAAATAAAAGTTCAACAGATTTATTTTAACAAAGTGAAAAACAACAACAAATGGAAAATCCGATAACAACAATTCATTTTTTGCGGCAATCAGGGCAAAGCTTCTGAGAATCTCCCTCTTGATAACGACGACACTCAAAAACTTTTCCACACTTCTCGCAAACTTTATCTTCAATGCCGTAGCGGAAATAACCAAAAGCGAGTTCGTAAAGGATGTCGATTCCAAAAGGATGTTGATTTTTTGATTAAAAATCTCTCGAATATTGCCATTATATAGACGACCTTCTTAGATCACGGCTTTTTCAATGAGAATTCGGCTAAAAACGCTGAAAATCACCCCGGAAACGCTAGAAAAAATCTTCAAAACTCCTCGAAAAAAATCGGGTAGATTTACGGTAAACAGCATGCGCGCGGAATTTCGGAGCATCGTTCAGAGCAATTTTGCACTGTTGGAATGGGGACTTCGCAATTGAAAACACAGGGAATCGGTGATCCTACAGATTGGTATACTCAGAGAGTGGTGGCAAATATATACAGAAAATTGATCAATTTTGGAGAAAAGACTGATCTAATAATATAGACCTCGCGTTCTGATTATGGGGGTGAACTGAAGAGTGGAGGCGATCGAATGGACTGAAAAACACTTATTGCTACCTATAAGCTGATTCCTGTTCACTAACCAATCATGATATTCAGCCATTTTCCGATTCGACGGTCCTGGTTCATCTAAATCCACATCATCCGAAGGCGCATTACATCCGGATGGACCTGCTGCTTCATCTTCAACATCCGTTTCATCCGCCGCAATCTCTCCTACTCGTGCTCCTCTCCGAACAAAATCTTCGTAATCGTCGAGGGCCGCTTGGAGGTGGACCCGAAGATCATGGAGCGTCAAACGATGGTGCTGTGATTGGGGCTTCTAAGAACAGAAAAAATCGAGCCCATTGTCGATTCTGTCCAGTAATTCCGAGATGAGGAGCGGTCTGTGGTCCTACAAAAAAGAAGACACTCCTATTTCGAATTTTGATCAGAAACGCTTACAATGACTCCGGCTCCGTCTCGATCTATTAGCACAAGTGCGGGGGGCTTAATATCGTTGAGCAAAGTGACCACGAATCCGAGATTCATTGTGTTGTTAAACTGAAAGATGGCTATTGTATATATGAGTACCAACGGGAAACTTCGCGTCTTCTAGTCGCCGCGACACAGGGGCAGCATCGTTAGCTTCACTAGTTCCAGGCTGTTGTTCTTCATAGTTGCTGACCGATTGCCCTAATTGTGGTGATCGACTTCTGCTTGTACTTGAACTTTCAGATTGGTTGTCTTGGGCTTGTGCTGGGGCGGCTCGTTGGATAGGCTTAAATCGATGTTATTCACGAGAAATTCAATTTCGATAACTTACTCCCTTCCTTTTCTTCTGCTTTTCTTTAGATTTCTTCTTACCCATTTTTATTTGGGAGGGTGGCGGCCTGAAAATGTTAAACTGTGCAAGAAAAGTATATATGTGACGACGACGATTAACAGAACGAGTGAATTATACAGGAAATAAAAGTTCGATTTTGCAGAAAACTTGTCGGCTGAAGGCGAAAATATTTTGAGATCAAAAAAAATTTTTGAGATCAAAAAAAAATTTTTGAGATCAATAATTCAAAATGGCACAAATCTCTGAGCAAAACGGTATTGTTTTTCGCAGAAAATATATGCAGGATTTTCGAAAAAAAAAATACATTTTTGTACGAAAATTGAAAAAAATCTCAAATAGAGCCCATTTTGAAAACATTATCATAGCTCAGAAATATACCCTAAAAAGTGGAAGAAGATGTGTCGTGCGTCGTTTTTTTGGGTTTTTACTTTCAAAAATTAGGGAGGATTGCAACTGTCCTCCCTCGAGACAATGACGTCATGAGCTCCGCCCATCTACACACAAAGGATGGTGGACGGCGGAACCCGGGAGTTGTCGGTACATTGTCTAGTCTACCCTATATAAGAGAGATCGTTTTCGACTATAGTTGTCACAGTCATGGATACCACCGCTATCCACGCAATGACCCAGCGCATCACCTTCGCTCACACCCCAACAACACACCGGGGTGTAGTGAAGGTGATGGTAAGTCTGGCGAGCGGCGGCCAAAGCGGTAGCGGTGCTCCATGATGTGCCCCCGAGAAGACAACCTAGGGTACGTTAGTACCGGGGGATTTTCAAAGTTGGAATGTGGGATCATGCAGAAATTCGAAGAAAAGCGGGGGGTTTTGCTGAATTTTTCCGTCATTTTCGCGCATCGCGCGCAATTTTTTTCATCGATTTTTCAAATTTTTTCGTCAGATTTTTTCGTCTGGCGACGGCCGGCCGTCGCCAAACGATCGAACCTGACAAAAAAATGAAAAAATTTGACGAAAAAAATTGACTTTTGTTGTCAAAATTCGGCCTAAAATCATCCTTATTTCGGCTAAATCAGTGACTAAACTTTACTCAAATACTGCAAAATATCCTTCTTAGGCAGAAATATTTAGGGCACAAAATCCGAACTTTTGATTAAAAATCTCTCGAGTATTGCCATTATATAGACGACCTTCTTAGATCACGGCTTTTTCAATGAGAATTCGGCTAAAAACGCTGAAAATCACCCCGGAAACGCTAGAAAAAATCTTCAAAACTCCTCGAAAAAAATCGGGTAGATTTACGGTAAACAGCATGCGCGCGGAATTTCGGAGCATCGATTCAGAGCAGTTTTGCACTGATGAATGCGCACTGCGACTTGAAATCCAGGGCAGTGGTGATGCTG
>GL379881.1:343934-392628 GCA_000143925.2 Caenorhabditis brenneri | reverse complement strand
CGAGATGCATCAGTATGAGCTTGCAGCAAGTAAATTGGCTATGGGATTTCATTGCACGAAAGAATTTATAATGCGGATTTCATCCGACATCGTTGATCGATGTGACAGAATGATCAAGATCTGTCACCGTATAAAATGACAGATCTCTGATCTCAGACAACATATTCGACATGTAACAGATGTGTATAGTTCATATGGATTAGCTCTCAGGCGACTGTAGATGAAGAATCGATTAGAAATATGCTGGAATGCTTTCTTGACCGAGCAATCTCTCGATGTCGTGCAATTTCAATGTGGAGATCTGGCATGTTTTTTCTGTGGTCATTCTCTGATATTGTTGACTAAGTAATATTGGATCATCTTGGACTCTATCAGAAAAGGCTTACAACACCCATCCAAAAAACTTTCTGGGGACACAAAAGCGAGTGGGATGAGTCTCGGAAAAAATTTTTTGGGTCCCGGAAAAGTTTTTCAGGTCCCGTATATTTCATTGGTCCCGGGTATTTCTGCCGGTCCCGGGTATTTCCAAAAGGCATTTTTAAATTAAAACCTGGTCCCGTATATTTTTTTTGGTCCCGGGTATTATTTTTAGGTCCCGGGTATTTCTGACGGTCCCGGGTATTTCCAAAGGGCACCTGTTTTATAAAACCCGGTCCCGTATATTTTTTTTGGTCCCGGGTATTTTTTTTAGGTCCCGGGTATTTCTGACGGTCCCGGGTATTATTTTTTCCGGTCCCGGAAAAGTTAAAAATACCCGGGAAACGGATAAGAGCCGGCAAAGCCCGGAGGCTTGACTCATCCCGGAAGGCCCAAGCTGGGCCGAAATTTCATAAGTATGTATATTCACCTCCTTGTTAATTAGTGATAACAACGAACGGAGTTCAACACTTTCTTGGCGACTGATAGGAAACAAGAAAAAATGAAAAAGAAAGTGTTCTCCGAGTTTATTCACCATAAAAACTGTTGGATTTGATATTTTATCCTAGAGTCCTTTATTTATCTAAAGCCCTTCATTTCCTCCAAAGTCCTCTATTTTCCTCAAAGTCCTTCATTTCCCTAAAGTCCTTTATTTTTTCTAAAATCCGGATGTTTTTCTAGAGTCCGGGACAATACCCTAAAGTCCGGTATTTCCGAACGGAGCCGTAAAACCGTCTTATCAGTTTTTGAAGCTCCGGTTTCTTTCGGCAGGAGTTCTTATTTCGAGTTATTGGAAAAAAAAGTTCCCGAATAACTGAAAACTGCTTATGAAATTGATTTTCGATGTTAGTTTACAATAAGAATTTTTCTATTTGCATGATCACTCTCCGGGCGTATGCTCATTGACGTCACCCGAATTTTCTAGATACTTATTTCTATATGTTTCATAACCTCGCCTTTGATAAGGAGTACTATAAAAGTGCTCCTGGTCAGAAGGTCGGGGTCGGTTGTTTACTTCTTGTTTCTTTTTTTTTATGTTCTTCTTCTAATAAACTAGTAGTTATGTAACCAAGTGTTAGAATTCTATTTGCCGCTACACCAGAGATAAGGAATGCTACACTTTTCATCAGCCGATGAAGAGATAAGCAGTCTATCCGTAAAACCATGTTGTGCATTCTCTAGTTAAGGATATACGTTTATTACACTCCAGATGTTTGTCCGCATTTGGTTCTCTTGTGCATATTTGAGTTCCACTTGATCATTTGATCAAAGGTGTAATGGGATCTCCATGTAGGAAAAAAAGGTTTATGTATTCACCTTGTGGTGAACCTAGATTCTTGCTCCAATGATGTTGGTAGTCATGCTATGTCTTATCTCCATGAATCTAACTTAGGATCTACAGTAATCTCTAATTACTAGCCTAACGAGAGTTCATAACGAGAGTTCTGTAGCTCAACCGCGTACCTAAACTTCAGATACACACATTGATCCATATCAATCAGGGTTTATCGAACACAATTACAAATTGAATAGTAAAATAATAGATCCCAAAACAGAGAAGTCATCTGCACTCTGTCCGACCCCTAATCAGGAGTTATGTCGTTTTTTATGTTGTAACTCAGGCATGTCTAGAGAGTTCTGGCGCCGACCTGACGGCTTCGTCATGGTTGACATTTCATATCCCAACAAACTTGCAAAGAGTCACCGCTTGAAAGAAATGGTTTTATGCTAAAAACGAGTGTTTTCCTACTTGTTATTAGCAGATCACCAGTCGGTGCTTTTCCTTCGTCGCTGCGCTCCTCAATGGCTCGCGGCTTCGCCGCTCGCTCCCCATTCCCAAAGCTGATTCATCACTTTTTAAATTCTCAAATTTTTGGGCGGAGGTCTGGGATGTTGGAGCAACACAAAATGAGAATCGGTTAATGTGGTTCATGTATTTATTAGCGAACAAAAACAATAATATTATAAAACAAAAGTCTCTCGGGTGCGGAACAGATGAAATATGTATACTATTCCCCTTTCGGTCTGCTTTAGACCTTTTTTGTTTTTTTGGTCTGCTGAAGCCCGATTGGTCTGCTCGGACCCGTTTGATATGCATAAGCCTGATTCATCTCCCCAGGCTCAATCGACCTGTTTAGGCTTGATTTTCTTGTTTGGTCTGCTTAGACGCGTTCCATTTACTGAAGCCCAACATTCTGTTTGGCTTAGTTAGTCTCTACTCTGCCTATGCGGCTTTGTTTAAACCGATTTTTGTGGTCTGCTCACACCCGCTTCGTTGAAATCGGTCTATTTACGCCCCTTCCAGCATTTATAGACAAATTCTTGCGATGTTTCAAAAATATTCAAAAAATTTGGCTACATTAAGGAACCCAACCTAGATCTTGTTGACGACCGTCACACCTGTTGCTTTGCTGCACTATAAACGCCGTTTTACCGCTGTACAAATTGTTCAAACTTTGTCTTTTCCAAAAGTTTCATTCATATTCTTGCTCCCCTCGCTGAGAGGATTCCAATGATGGGGTTTTCATCCCATTTATTCTTACCCAATCCCGAGGGGGCGAGCCTGAGGTGCAATAGTAGCTAGAACCAGCGATCGCTGGACTACCAGTTGCTAGGGAGTTTATGTCAAGGGAGGGGTCTTTAGTTTGTGCCCTAGAGGGCGATACAATCTTCTGACAAGTCAGACAATAGGAACATTTTCATGTAGATGGTTCCACCCGCATATCCCACTGGTTTAGTGGTTGCAAGTCAGTGGTCTACAATCAAACTATAACTATTGCCCGCCCAACATACATCTTTCTCCGTTCTCAGGGGTTCCTCATTGCACCAGGCCGACGAGATCCGAAGATCTACTAGGTTATCTGGCTAAGTTACCCGCCCATTGCCTCGCGGCCTTCCCGTCTGTCCTCAACCTTTCGGCCTCTCTGTGTAGACTTTCTGGTTTCCAGAGGGGGAACCTGCTCACTTCACTTGATGTATCCGTCTCGCTAAACCTCCCTTCTCCCAAATACCCGGTTAGGAAGTATTTATGAGAACAAGTTTGGTCTATTGAAACAGAACAAGATCCAGAAACAGTATAATCCGGTATTCCCCGGTGTAGTGGGGACGATTCAATACCTTCTTTCCCGGTGTTATGGGATTGGTGAGTGTCGGTAGTTGTGTATCGTTGCTTTATAAAAACTTTTCATTATACAATCAATCTCAATAATCAATGGGGTGATACACTCATCACCGGACAATGGACACTAGCAATCAGTCTATAAAAAATCAATAAATCATTTGGCAATCAGTCGATCACCTTCCATATTCAATGGGGTGATCCACCCATAACCGAACAATAGATACTAGCATTCAATGGAACTCTGCTGGAAAGACGCCGACATTGTTTGTCTTTGTTGACCCCTCCCCCCCCCCCCCCCCGCAGAAATGATTTTTCCCCTGTAAACCTATATTTGTTTTTTGAGGATTGGTAAGAATAATAAACTACAAAAACTCCGAATTTGTGGTTTATTCTTTGAATTGAAAATTCAATACTATAATTTCTTCGAATCGCCTGGTTATTTAATAACTTTGAAAACTACTGGTACGTGAACTTGGTAACGCAACACTTTTTCGATCGGTCTAATTAGCTAGGAAGATAAAACAAACCCCCATAGCATAGGAAATTATTTGAAAATGCCGAAAAAGACAATTATAAAATAATGGTTTTTGCGCTTTAAACCATATCTCAGTTTTTATGGATTATTAAAACATTCGTTCAGATTGGCCTATACTTTATTCGTCCGGTATTGGAAGGAGAGCGACCGGACCTCCGTAGTCGCTCTCCCCCACCAGCGCAAGATAACAGAATGAATATTAAAGGGGAAGAGAGGGTGTGTCCTCTCTTTGTTTACACACATGCATTTGTTGTTGCCAGCTGGCAATCAATTTTATCGTATGCGAGAAAGAGCCCGAGGAAAAAGGGAAAAGAAGACAGGTCATAAAATGCCCTGTCACACAATGATAGAAACAGTATGAGGTACTTCCAGAATCTCTAGGAGTCTTAAAATAAGTTAGAACACGGGTTGAGACACCTCAAGCATACCCGGAAATTTTCAGGACAATAGATAAAAAATTGAAATTTTCAGAAATTTTCGCTTGAAAAGTTGATTTTCAGCTATTTTTCGATTAACAATTGGGATTCGAACCTGGAATGGAATTTTCTGTTCATTTTTTGTATGAAAGTTTCCATGTTCACAATATAGTTTGAATAGAAATGACCAGCAGTAAAACGCCATCGCCAGTGAAGTGTCGGCCGCTTCAAAGGCCTCTTTCGCTTTCTTGGCTGTTTTGAGCGGAACAGTCGGGGCGAACGCTTCGCATAAACGGGCCTGTGAGCCTAGGCAAAAATCAATGAAAAAACAAAAAAAAAAAATAGCTTTCGGGCAAAAATTTTTTTGCTTCTCGTCTCCATGCATCGTTTTTTGGAGGAAAAGTCATCAAAACAGATTTTTTTTCTATAAACATCATTTGTTCTTTCTCATGAAGATTTTCCTGCAGTTTTTTCCCTAATGTAGGAAATCTTACTGTGGTGTAAACTGTTAGAGTTTTGTCTTTCGTTCTGGAAGGGAGTTCAAATCCTTCTTGGTAAAATTATTTTTCGCTTACTTGCTGAGTTGTTTCTGATGCCCGAATATCCATTGTAGTTTCTATTTCTCAAAATTTGAGAGAAATCTATCATTTTTTGATTAGAAACAATGGACAAAGCAATCATCAGTCTCAATTATTGAATACATGTATTTGAGTAACATTGGAATTCTTTCTGTCGATCTTTTTGTTCAATAAATTTCCATTGATGGAATAATTTCAAGATGACAACTTCTTTCGAATCACTTAAGAACGTTTGACTTTTCTTTGGAAAACTTAGTTAACAGTTTATCAAATATCCAGCCCCATGTGGATCCGAACCCCAAACCTCCAAAACAAAAGTAGAAAGTGTAACCAGTTTCAAAACTGAAACCGCTGTTTCCGAATGACTTCCAATTTACATTCATTCTACCACTGAATGAATACACTTGTGTTCTCATAATTGAGGAAGACAGTTCTTTATCAACTTTTCAAATGCTATGATTTCCACCTGATATATTTTATTCTGTTTGACTTTGTATTAGAAAGAGAATCAAAACAATCAAATCATAGACAATTTATTTCGAGTGAATTAATAAGAGATCTATTCAGTCGGGAAACAACGTTCCTTCCACTCATTTATTTGCTCCTTCAACTCCTTGCGATTATCCTTGTAGTTGTCATAATTGATAGGCTCTCCTGGTTTTTTATGTTGGTTTAAAATGTGTTTGCGGAGCATGCTAGTGTTGTTATGAGTAAACTTCTTGGGGCAATATCCACATTCGAATATGATCAGATCGCTGTGAGAGATGGCGTGGACAACTTTACTTGTTTTCAGAACGGTCGAATTGCAAAGTTTGCACTGAATTTCCATTCTGCAAGAAAATATTGATAATTATACCGTTTTGACTCATTTTTTTCAGGTCAAAACATTTAAAATCTAAACTATCAGTTTCAACTAAACTTAATCCTAACCCTAAACCTCTGAAACATATCCAGATCCCCCAAAAAAGCTGAAGAACTTACTCGGAATGAAGGCGAGAACAAGAAGCGAGAAGAAAATCGAGACGAGAACACTCGAAAATCGAGAACTGAATTTTCTACTGAGTTTTCTTCCGACGAAGACATTTTTCTGACCCTGACCGCCACGTTGGGGGCATGGTCAGGAGGGGTCAGTGTCAAAATTTAATTTCATTTTTTTTATGATTTTCTTGGGGAGAGCCCTATGGGTCTGAAACTTGGGGGATATAGGTAATTGGTGTCAGGGATCATTTTAATGGGGTCAGATTTTGGATATTTAGGTCCCTGACCTATTTCAGTTAGGGGATGAGGTAGGGACTTGAAATTCAAGTGACATAGGTAATTGACATCGGGGATCATTCTAATGAGGTCAAATTTTTGGTGTCTAGGTCACAAACCGATTTCAGTTAGGGGATGAGGTTGGGACTTGAAACTCAGGAGGTCTAGGTAATTGACATCGGGGATCATTTTAGTGGGGTCAGATTTTTGGTTTATAGGTCACAAACCAATTTCAGTTAGGGGATGAGGTAGGGACTTGAAACTTGAGCTGTATAGGTAATCGACATCAAAGAATATTTTAATGAGGTTAATTTTTCGGTCTATAGGTCACAAACCGATTTCAGTCAAAGGATAACGTAGGAACTTGCTACCTGAGAGATATAAGTAATCGGTATCAGGCATCATTTTAATAGGGTCAGTTTCTCGGTTTATAGGTCACAAACCGATTTCAGTCAGGTATGGCCTTGAAATTTGAGGGATATATGTAATCGATATCAGGGATCACTTTAATGAGGTCAAACTTTTGGTATCTAAATCACAAACCGATTTCAGTCAAGGGATAAGGTATTGACTTGAAAAATGAGAACTATAGATATTCGATATCAGGCATCATTTTAAAAAGATCATAAGAACTTGGTAGTTCCCTTTTTTTACGATATAAAAAAACTAGCAGGTCTCATTTCTTTTTGCTTCCTTTCAACTACAGTAGATACTGGTAAACAGACCGTCACGGGATGGAATTTCAATTGGAAACCCGAAACTTAGACCATTCGCCAAAGCACCCGATTAAAGTTGGATATGCCCTTGCATAAGATGTAGGTACGCTTTATTCATGTTGAAACCTTCGAAACATAAAAAAACAAGATTTTGATCACATTGAAAACAAGATAACAATTTATTTCATATTTTCTCCGTCTTTCATCCGTCTGGCTCAACATCAATTTAGGAACAGATCAGCAAAAATCGTCTTCCGATCGAAGTGTTTAGCATTGATTTTCAAAAAACCGGCAACACCCCTTCTGTACAAACCATCTGAAAAAAAAAACAAGCAATCAGATTTCCAAACATAAGAAGTAAACTAACCGAGTTGTTTGAGTCGATCCAACATCAAATGAATATTTCTGGAAGTTCTCGGCGCCTTCTTATTATCACATCATTGTATGAAATGGCGTCTGTACTCCTGGCTGAGATTTTCCAATGCTTTTGGATCTTCAATTCTGCGGGCCGTCGAATCGTTTTCAGCGATTTCTGAGTAGTAGCTCATTGTCGAGAGCATGGCAAAGCAGTCATCATCCAGATCTCTTCTATATACTAAGCGGCAAGCTCTGTCTGTCTGTGTGTGTGTCCGGCGCTTATCACTGAATAACTTTTGAGCCCCTGAACCGTTTGGTACCATACTTGGCACATGGTCATGGGTCCCCAAGCGCTTCAATTCTATAACATTTAGGGCTTGAGTAATCGTAGGATTACGGTAGCTACTGTAATCCGAGCTCCGAATCGAATCTAAAAACGGGCTCAGAGTGCTCAGAACTGTTTCATTTTTTGCATGTACTATCTAAGGAACCACAGTAGTTTACAATAAAAAAATGGTGGAGATTACTGTAGGATTACGGTAGTTACGGTTCTCCAAAATTCCACGGACAAGCTCTAGATAGATAACTTTCCAGAAATTTCTAGAAACTTCGAGAAAGTCAAAGCATTTGATTAACTTGGCGGAAATTCGAATGTTCAAAAAATTTTGGCGGAAATCCAAAATTTTGAAACTTTTGGCGGGAATACAAATTTTCGAAAATTTAGGCGGGAATCCAACGTTTTGAAATTTTCGGAATTTCAGAAGAAGCCTTAGGTGCATCACTGCCCAAAGTTTAAAAATGAGTTTTAGCGTGGCAATCTAACTCCACATCCCATTGAGGAGCGCAGCGACGAACAAAAAGGAGGTGAGCCGCCGTAGGCGGCGCCACCGACTGGTTGAAACTATTGACAGCTTGGTGAGCATATTTGGTCATTTCTCCTGCCAGCTCTTTTCCATATAGCGTTTACAGATCTTGTTTTTCGGCAAACTTTTGCTTGGCCCTTGGAGTTGAACAGCATTCTGTGACGTTATGACTGAATAATCCTTGAAAAACGATTCTCAAAGAAATATTCTTGAAAAAAAAATTCGAGGAATAATACTTGAAAGATTAGAAAAACAATTGTGTACTTCTTACTGATAAATTTCGGGACTTCTATTATACTTGGCACCCGGGAGACCCCGGTTCTATAGAACAGAAATTTATTGCCCTATTTGATAAGTTCTATTGACAGAACGGCCGGCGGGCTGGCCGTCATCTACAGCTACTTTCCACGTCTGTGCCTCTCTTACACTTTTTATCCCTCAACAATCGCCGTCGTTGTGTCTGCATCTCCCCGGCTTCCTCCCTCTCTCTTCTCCCGCCATTTCTATTTCATTTCCCCCTGCCTATCCCGTACTAGATGGTCGCCTTTCAATTTATTTATTATTTCTAAACTATTTAAATTTTCTTTTTATTCTGGCTTTTTGGTTGTAAGGCCTACCGTTGACCGTTGATTATTTTGAATATTATAAAGTGAGTGAAGTAGAAAAATATAGTTTCGTGAAAAAAAAAAATAAATTTTGAAGTATTACTTATATGGGGTTTGAATACAAATTCTGTCGCCTTCAGAAAAAGAATAAAACTAAAAAAAAAGCGAGCAGTTAGGAAAACTTAGATAAAAATGAGGTTTTGTAATTCAAATCACACAATAATGATATTTTGGCGACGCGGAGGGATTAGAGAAACGGAGAGACACTGTGCGCCAGGGGAGTGAGGGGAATTGGAATGGCATCGTGAAATGCGCCTTTCCGTCTGACCTTGCCCCAACTTTCCAAAAAGTGCAAGGGTACTTTTGGTTGAATCTTTTCTGATGTGGTGTGAATGTTGAGGTGGAGAAAAATAGTTTTTACTCTGAATGAAGGATGATGAAACATGGCAGTTAAAATTAGAACAGGAAACAGAAAATAAAATATAAAAAATAAAAATCATGAAAGAAAAAATATTGACTTTTATTGTAAAAAATTTTTTTTTGAAATATTACCCTAACCTGAACAGAAGTCTCATAACCTTTTGTTGAAAATTATAAGCTAAGAATAAGAAAATACGCTAGTGCGAAAATCCGAAACATTGACCGAGAGGTATTTCTGAATATCATTTCTGAATGAAAAGAGTATTATAATTTTTTGGATGAAGAAATCTGTAACGTTTCTTAATTTTTCAAGCTTTTTGCACCTTCTGACATTCGGAGGAAACGTGTCTCGTTCTCGAACACCAAGCAATTCTTTGGTGCTGAGCCCATTGACCGTCGCATTTTCCCTTTTTCAGCACTACATGTGTGTCAAAACTATGAGGATTGCAAGAAGAAGGACAGTTGTATAGTGAAGTTCCAGAAGGGGCTTATTGCAACATTGGAAAGTTTCATGGCGATGGATCAGGTGAGTAGTTGGACGGTCCCCTAGATATTTTTTTTCATTTCAGACAATATTTATGGACCCTGAGGTTGCACATAGCAAAACGGAGATCAATCTCGACCTTATGTGCTTGGAATGCATCAATAATGACGCACTGAACATGCCCGGTCAATACTACAGGAAAGGGTACACAGACACTATTGCCATTTCGGAGTATCACGAAAAATGTCAAAAATGGGGATTGCCTGTCTATCCTAATTTTATGTGTTTCGGCAACAAGGACATGCACACTTGGATGGTTCGTCTCTTTTTGTATGGAGGATGGATTGAGAAATCGTTGGGTTCGAAGAAGAAAGAAGCTATTGTTAAGTATCTGAGTGTGATTCTCAACTTGATGGTGCCACTGGAAATTCTGGATAATGTGTATTATTTGGATTTCTTGGTAAGTTTTAGCTAGTGAATTAATCAGCTGTACCGAATCGTAATACCGTTATCATATAGTTTATATTTGGAAGTTACTATAGTTTTCCTAATACCGTAGTCTGAGCTCCTAAAAATCAACCTAGATGTCTTCCAGTAGTCAAAAAATAGTTCAACAAAAAATATCACTGCTTTAATTTTATTTTTGAGTCTATTTTTTGCTGCCTGTTGAGTTAATTTTAAAAAAAATTTGAACATTCTGAAGGCTTATAATAGCAATTTGGCCCCTAAAATTTTAAGGCGTGAGGCTAATTTGCCTCCAACATCTCGTAGTTTAGCTATTTTGAAAGATGCGTTCCGGTCATCACAAAATCCATCATTAGCTCTATTGTGAACCATTCGGCATTGACTGAAACGTGAGTTTTCTTTCTGGACCGACTTTGACCTAGGTTGGAAATAAGACACTTTTTGAGCAACAAAATGTCAATATCACCGCAAATTCTTAGGTATTTGGGTCAGAGTTTTGTTAGAATAGCCAACACTGAACTGCAACTTACCAACAAGAAAATCTAGCGAAAGTACACTTAAATAACCCTCTTACTTTGCAGAGCTGCTCATGGCCAATCTGGTTCGAATCGGGAGTCAAGACTTCGCATTGCCATACGTCATCACGGAAAGAAGGTTCCAGCCGAACAAGATACCCAGGGAAAGCCAGTCTTCAACATTGTTGAAAAGAAACAATAATTTCTTGTTCCATCTTTCTTGTCTGTAGGAAAATTGTGTTTTTATGAGTGTCCGATAAATAAATATTGTGAAAATCGTAATAAAATATTGTGGAAAAAAATAAATATTGTGAAAAGATTTTTGAGTATTGAGGACGAAAACCTGGGGATTGTAAGCTCAAAACTGCTAGAACGTAAGATTTCGGAGGCAAATTAGCCTCGCGTCTTGAGATTTTAGGCGCCAAATTGCTATAATAAGCCTTCAAAATGTTCAATTTTTTTCAAAATTAACTCAGCAGGCAGGAAAAAGATGGATCAAAAAATAAAAATGGAGCAATGATTTTTTCGTTGAACTGTAAGATTTCTTCTTCTTCACTTGAATTTCACGATTTAGATTTTTTTGTTGCTTTTTTTTGTGTTTTTTTGTTGCTTTTTTTTGTGTTTCAGAAAACAGATCACGTCATTCATGTTATTCCCCAAGTGGACGTGTACCCTGATTCTCTACCTTTCTTTCTCATCCTCCCCATTCTCAATCTAAACTCCCCAGTCATTTTGATGTCATTTCCTTTTGACTATCTTGTGCACGATGGTCTACATAATTTATTTATCTGATTTTTTCTAAACTTTTATTCATTATCTCCGTATAATCTGGGCCTTGGATTTGGGCTTCACCACTGATTTTTTCAAATTTCAAATAGGTAAGTATGATTATGAAAAATCATCTTCAACTGGTAATTTTAGGATGAAAAAATACGCATCCTCCCTTTTGGCAGCAGCTGCAGCTCCAGATGAAGCCAAAAAGGCGTTGCAAGTACAGTTCACCTCCGTGACACCAATCGATGAGCAGTTCCCAGATGCCGAATTCCCGCATGGATGATGAATGGACTTTAAAGTCCGCAGAATAGAGCAAAAAAAATAAAGAGGCGTTGGATGTCAGCTACGAAGAAGTGTGGCAGGACCATCAGACAATCCGCTGAAGCAGACGGACGAGTTCGTAAATATGTTAAATTTTGGATTAAACCAAAAATAAATGTTATTATTGAGTACAACATTGTTATGTTTTTTTTTCTGGGTAAAAATGAAGTGACAGGGCAACTTTAAGATGATGGGTTGATCTGGAGTTTGGAAAAAAAGCTCTAATAATCAGCTAGAAAGTCTGGATTCTCATAGTAAGCCATATTGAATGGGCATAAGCCTGTCCTAAAATAAAGCAGCGTTGAGTCATTCTCGATCCAACCAAATGTTGACTGGTCATGAACTCTTAACAAACCGGAGGCTGAAAACAAATGGTGATTGATCTGTTATTTGGTCCAGACTCATTTCATGTTTTATAAGCTATCTATTAGTCATTTTTGTATCCTAACAACAAGAAAAGAAAAAAGAAAGAGGAAGGGAGAAAAACGCTATGTTTACATTATCTCGATTGATCCAGAAAACACATCACGTCATTTTTGTTTTTCTCCAAGTGGGCGTGTACCTAATTCTCTATATCTCTTTTTTTCATTTTCCTTGTTCTCATTCTCGTCCGGCCAGTCACTTTCATGTCATTTCCTCTTGACTATCTTGTGCACGATGGTCTACTTCATGCATTTATCTGATTATTTTTAAATTTATATTCTCTATCTCCATATGATCTGGCCTTTTGGATTTGGGCTTCACCACTGATTTTTTTTGAATTTCAAAAAGGTAAGTATGATTATAACTGTTGGAAATTCATCTTTAAGTGATAATTTCAGGAAAAAAATGTCCGCTCCCTCACTTGCAGCTCCAGAAGAAGCCAAGAAAGGCGTTACAAGTACAGTTCACCGCCGTGACACCAATCGATGAGCAATTCCCAAATGGCGAATTCCCGCATGGATGATGGAGAGTAAAGAGAAGATGGAAAGACTTCAAAGTGCGAAGGATGGAGCAAGAAGAAGAAGGCGTTGGATGTAAGCTACGAGGAAGTGTGGAAGGACTACAGAAGTTCTCTTTAATTACACATACGTTCGTAAATATGTAAAATTTAGGATTGAATCGAAAATAAATTTTGTAATTCTGTACACTTTTTTTCTGTTTTTTTGGGTAAAACAGAGAGGTGACAGAGTGACAGAGCAATTTTTAGAATGTGGAATCAAATAACAAAATATCACGGAATAAGCTAGCGGGTCTAGGTCGTCAGAGTTAACCATATTGAATAGATAAGAGGCTGTCCCCGGATTACATCAGCGTTGAGTTATCAGTGAGACAAACATATGAAACTGAACTTGGACATAACAATATGTATACTGATCATGATCTCCAGACAAACCGGAAGCTGAAAAAGTGGTGATTGATCTGTTATCCGTGCCAGGCGCCATTCAACTTCCATGAGTCATCAAAATTCTGTTTGTTCTGTTGTCTTTTTCTGAATCCTCTCTTCGCTATTTGCCACTCTTATGATGATTGATCTGTTATTCGGTCCAGAGGCAATTCGTTATTCATGAGTCATTGAGATTGTTTTTGCCATTTTGTCTTTTTGTCTCCTTGTCTCGCTTTCTCCCTCATCTAAAAGACGGGGAAACGGAAGGGCGTACTGCCATTCCCTGCATCTCTAATCCTCCTTTCTCTCGTTTTCCGTCTTGTTGTCAAATCATCATTTCTGCCTACATATACCCTCCGAATAATGGTTTCTCAAATATTTAATCTGCCTCTACTGGATTTTAGGGGCCCTTTTCATGTTTATTATTTCTAATTTCCAAATTTTCTATATTTATTCTGGTTCATCGGATTTTGGACCTACATTCCAATTGATTATTCTAAATTTTTTCGCCAAAGGTAAGCCATTTTTCCCAAAGCGGAATTAAAACTAAACTACGATAAATACTCCAATTGAGGTGCATGCAACTCTATTTCTCAAAGGCCCTTTGAGAGTGCAACACTGTTACAGGGGCACTTTAATTAGAGGGTGCAACTCTATTTTTCCAAGGCACCGGAGGAGTGCATTACTATTGGAGGGGCAATTCAACTAGAGGGGCACCTCAATTAGTGTATTTACGGTATTTATATAACTTAACTTTTCAGATGAGTACTTCAATGAAATTGGCTCCTTCATGCTTCTGAAGTACATGGAAATCACTGAAGACCGTTCCGTCCTCAAGCAGTAAGTCGAAATTTAGTATTGTTTTGGGGTTTTGCAATCAATTTGAGAACTACAAAATCATGAGACAAACATGTTCTGTTACAGACAAGGCCGTGAAGCCAAGAGACAAGTAATATGGAGAATGAAGGCCAATGGAAAGTGAAATTCATGGGCTCTTTAAGGACAACTCAATCGGAACTGGTATCAACATGAAAAAGTGGATTTCTAAATAATGCTATGAGTAATTTGATTGTGAACAACTTTTTCTGATCATCTTTTCCTGATAATTCCTCTTTTCTCAAACACTGATTATTTTTGTTCAATAAAATTTGGTAATGGAATAACGATTGTGTTAATGTATCAACAATTTATCGAATAAGAAACGCTGGGGCTCAAAACTATTGAAGATATCTCTGTTCCTCGTGAAGATATGCGAAAGTTTTCTTCCAGAAAGTTGGAAGTAGTACGATTCTGCACAATCGTTCAGTTGAAGTTGTTTTGTTCACGTCAACTGTAACCTAGATACGACGTTGTGTGTGAATGATACTGTAAAGGGATGGGCAACAAATTGGAACTTTCAACTATATTTCCTTTCTGAGTGAATATATTCAAAAATTTTCAACTAATGTTTTGTTATGTTTTGGGGGTTTGGAATCAATTTTAGAAATATAAAATTGAGAAACTGATTGATTTTGTTTCAGCAAAGACCGTGAAGCCAAGAAACAAGTAAAATGGAGAATGAAGGCCAATGGAAAGTGAAATTCATGGGCTCATCAAGGACAACTCGATCGAAACTGGCATCAAAATGAAGAAGTGGATTACTGAAGGATGCTATAAGTAATTTACTTGCGATAAATTCTTCATTATAAATATATTTTCCTGATAATTCCCCTTTTCTTAGACACCGATTCTTTTTGTTCAATAAATTTTGGTAATGGAATAGCGATCGTTTGAATGAATCAACAATTAAGCTGAAAATACATTTTATAATCAAGTACAACGTTGTTATGTTTTTACTGGGTCAAAAAGAGATAGCAGGGAAACTTCTAGATGATGGGTTTATTAGAAAAAAAAACTTATCAGAGCTCAAACAATCACTAACAAATCTAGATCCTCAGAGTCAGCCATATCGAATAAGCATGAGCCTGTCCCGGAATACAGCAGCGTTAAGTCATCTGCGAAGCGACCACTGAGCGTGGAAATACCCAAATGTTCACTGATTATAAACTATTAAAAAGACGGGAACTGAAAACAAATGGTGATTGATCTGTTATCCGTGCCAGTCGATATTCACATCCCATGTGTCATCGAAATCGTGTTTGTCCAGTATCCTCATTTGCTTCTCCTCATGTTTCACTCTCATGATGATTGATCTGTTATCTGGTCCAGAGGCAATTCATTTTTCATGAGTCATTGAAATTGTTGTCGCCACTGTGTCTTTTTACATCTGTGTCTCCTCGTCTTTTTTTCTCCGGTTTCTAAAAGTTGGGGAACCGGGAGGGCGTTCTGCCACCCCTAACATCTCTACTACTCCTTTCTCTCAACTACTGTCTATTGACATATCATCATTTATGCTTGCAAATATCCTCCAAATAGCGGTTTCTCAACTATTTGTTTTGCCTCTACTGGATTTTTGGGGCTGACTTTCATGTTGATTATTCCTAATTTCTAATTTTTCTATATTTATTCTGGTTCATTGGATTTTGGACCTACATTCCAATTGATTATTCTGAATTGTTTTCTAAAGGTAAGTCTTTTTTTATTCTACTAATACTCTTAAAGTTTGAATGTTTTTGTGAGTGTTAAAATTCAAAAAAAAAATTTTTTTCAAAAACCTATTTCAGATCAAAATGTTTAATTCTTGTTCCTCCACAGAAACCATGTTTTTCTCCAGAAGAGTCTTATCTCGATCACATCGGAGCACTGGATCATAGGAAGCTTAACGGGGCAGAGTCGGACAAGGAATTTGTGAAATTAATTTTTACAAAAATTATTATTAATTCTAATGTTCATTTTTCTCTTTAGATTGTCAGTTGTGATTTCCGGTATTTTGTTAATGAAAAATATGGTTGAATCTGGAATAGTTTTGAACCAGTAACTATACACTTTAAAAAAGGGGGTTTCCAAATAAAGAATAAAATCCATTTTTTGTGGCAAACGGAACGACAAACATTTCCTTTTTTCAATTTTACTTACAGCCATTGCTTTCACATAGAACCTCTTTTTGTATGAAACTTGTCACCATTCTTAAAATATGATGGCATTTTCTGTGTCCTTGAGCAACTATGGACTCCTTCTCTTTTTCTCTCTCTTTCTCTTATCAGACAAGAGTATAGGTGCAAATGAAAACTCGCTCCACTAAACCATGGCGGGACCCACTTTTTGCACGCGCGCTGTCCTGCTCCCCCTTTAAGTTTGGCAAACACGCTCTAATCTCTCTGTGTCTCTGCTCTTTCCGCCACGCGTCGAGACCATTCCACAACCATCTTAGAATCAATAATCTTCCCCCCCCCCCCTTCCTCCCCCCCTACTAGGGGGAGAGGGTCAAGAGAGAGGACTCCTCAATCATAGTCATTTTTCTTTGTTTGTTCTGTCCTCTACCCTTCTTTGTTATTCTCTCCCAATCGATGGATGGCAATTTGAGGCCGTCTAAAACTGTTTGAGATCATTTTTACCCAATTTTCCTACCGTTCCCCTATATATGTTTTCTGCGGACCTTCTTTTTCTCTTCTTCCAACCAGGGCTGTGCGAAAAAAAGTTAAGAAAAAAATCGAAAAAATTTATTTTCGAAAATTTTTGTCCGAAAAGGTTCGTTAAATTTGTTTTCGACTTTTCCAGGGCAAAGAAAACGAAGAATAATTTTTCGCGACTTTTCAATTTTTTTCTTCGAAATTTTTTGAATTTTTCTATGGAAAATCGGTAAAAAAGCGGTAAAAACATAAAAACATACAACTAGAAAACCGGTTTTTTCGAAACTTTATTTCGAAAAAAAAAGGCGAAAAATGTTTTGCCGAAAAACCGAAAAAAAAAATTTTTTTTCGAATTTTTTTCGCACAGCTCTGCTCCCAACCCGTCTGTTTCTCGTTTTTGAGCTTATTGTTTTGAAAAACCCCAGATAACCCGTTTCGTCCAATCATTTTTTTATCCTATTTGACCTTTCTGGATTTCATTCTCGTCTAGTTATTGATCGATCGTCATGTACTGCTCTCCATCCTCTCCCAAAACCAATTGTTCTTCTTTGCATGTTTTCTTCAGGACTTACAACTTCTCCTCCCGTTTTTTATCTATTAAAAACTCTTCATGGTTGTTCTCCTTCCTGTGTGTAACTCTCACTCAGTCTCTTGTTGTTTCCCTATAGACGTTTTTTCAGCTCCAGTGCCAACTCCGTTTAGCTTGAAAAGCAATGTATGAACCACCGTCTCAACCAGTCAAACAATCATCGGACTTCTTAACTCTAGCTCCAAGCAAAACCAAAAAAGCAGCATGGGAGAAAATCGATGAACCTGAATGGTCAATGGTCTTGGAAAAAAAATTTATATATGCTAGTATCGATGTTTCACATCTAGATGGTACTTTCCCGGATCTACCTGCTGAAAATTCTACAGGACTTCCAACAGTCGAAAGTAAGTTAAAAGTTTTTTTTTGGCTCTTATTTCCGGGTATTTATTTTTTCCGGACTCATAGAAATACCCGGGACCCCGAAAATATACCCGGGACTCATATACAATACCCGGCACCCTAAAATATCATACAAGACTCATGCATCGTCCATAGGACCCCTTTGAAATTTCTAGAAATACCCGGAGCTCAAAAAACTTTCCGTCACTCAAAAATAATTTTCCGGTGTTTCTAAAGATCTCTTGTCCAACTTATGAGTTCAAATCCCTCTTAACCTATTAGAAAATTTTCAGACCACATCTCAATCGTCGCTTCTACGGATTCAACTAGAAGAGACATCTCCATTGATCCACAGATCTTGCACCAATCTACACTCCAATTGGAAAACCTTCCAACAATCCTCTTGAGTCAAGCTACAGAGGAAGCTGCCGATGCAGCAATGATGTCAAAAAACTTTGGGACTTTTGAAACGATTGGTAACGACCCATATCAAGCTCAAGATCATGATGTAGTAACTTGTGTGTCTCCGATTTCTGTCACTGTGAAATCTGAAGTGGACGGGGTCGATTCTGATTGGTTAGATTCCTCGCAAACCCACAAGGAAGGAATTGCCAAAATTCCGCATTTATCTGAGGCATCACATCTTGCTTATACTGTCCCGATGGCACTCGCTGGAAAATTGAATGAACCTTCCTGGCAATCTCCAGAATTTCTCAGCCAATCTGATTCACAACGTTCAGTTTTTCCTGTGAAGGCATTGAGCTGGCAACAAGCCTCTTCCACTCGATCAGCTTGTGAAGCCACATTTGTTGCTCCACCGCCACTGGCTAGGGTTTCTCTAGATTATGCGCCCGATGACAACAGCAATGAAGCAAAACGGTCAGAGAAAAAGGGCAACACACAGCCACTCCAGAATAATAACCCCCAGTTGCAAGGTCTGGTATCCAGTTCTATGTGTAAGTTGAATATTTACAGTATTCCTCAAATTCTAACAATTTCAGACTTTTCACCTCTCGTTCACCCTCTGGACACAGTCCAATTTCAAAAGAATCAGCAAAATTTGACAATTCAACAAGAAGGATATAACCCAATCAAGGAGGATGCCGAAATTTTGCATTTACCTGAGGCAGCACATCTTGCTCATACTGTCCCGATGACACCTACTGGAAAATTTGTGTTTCCTGTGAAGATACTGCACAGGCCACAGACCACTTGGACTCGATCGACCTGTGAAGCCTCATTTGCTGCCCCACCGCCACGACTATCACACAATGTCAGCAAAGACAAAATTTCTCTGGCTGTTGGTGAAATTGCAAAGCGAGTCGATAATGTTTGGAGGCCTAATCAGCATAATCGTACCGATATTTTATATCCAGACAGAGGTAAGGTGAAAACAGTCCAGTCTGTTAGACAACATGCCGACACAAGCTTCAAACTTTCATCTTAATGAAAATTTTCAGACCGCACTCTACAAACTGCGAAAACCTGCTCCCAACTGGGAAAACGCCCGGCGGATCATCCGAGTCGAATTGGCAACAAAAACATAGAGGCTGATAATGCAGCAAGGAAAAAAGGTTACTCGGAAAGTCTGGAAAAACTTGGTGTTGCTAAGCTGAATGCATCTCGTGCTACCAACTATTATGGTCAAACCTATAGGGATTCACCCCCGCAATTCGTGAATCTCGAGCGGGAGAGAGCCAAAGGATCCGAACGGTTGAATGTCTCTGAAGCTAGCACATCTGAAAAACAGGTTCGGTCTGCTGTTCTCATTACGACTACACCGATGATGGAAAATACTGTAAAACCACCCACCTCACGATTGGCTCGGGCTCCTCAAAATTATACACCCTCTGATGCAATGACAATGAAAATCCCTACCCCGATTGTTTCCGGCATCGGAAATGAAACGACACGGTTAGAGAACGAGAACAGCACACAACCACGTCAGAATGAGAATTTCCAGTTGCAAGGTTTGGTATCCAGTCCCATGTGTAAGTTGAAGTTTTACAGTGTTCTTTGAATCCTTAGGATTACAGACTTTGCACCTCTTGTTCACCCTCTGGACACAGTCAAATTTCAAAAGGATCAGCAAAGCAATCCTTCAATTCGCCGAGAAGGATTCAACAAAAACAAAAAGAATGTCAAAATTTCACCTTTACCTGACGCAGCACAGCTTGCTAATACTGTCCCGATGACACCTACTGGAAAATTTGTGTTTCCTGTGAAGATATTACCCAGGTCACAGACGACTCGATCAACCTGTGAAGCATTGGGCGAACCTCTGAAAAAACAGGCAGTTCAACAAAAAGGACTTTCAAATCAGACTCAACAGAAAGATCCCGAAAACCATGAAAATCAGCAAAAGAAGCTGAGCAAGTGGATGAGGTTACCAGAAGAGGTTCGTCGTAAGAGGAATGCCAGAAGAAAGGTGAACAAGCAATTGAAGAAGGCGCGAGATGCTCAACAAGAGAGAGACGCACAACAGGAGAAGGAAGGTTAGAGAACCAGCCATCACGAACAAAACCCCTTCTTAACCTATTGAAAAACTTTCAGAACACATCTCAATCGTCGCTCCAACGGATTCAACTAGAAAAGACATCTCCATTGATCCACAGATCTTACCCCAATCTACACTCCAACCGGAAAGCCGACCAACAATCCTCTTGAGTCAAGCTCTAGAAGAGGCTACCAATGCAGCAATGATGTCAAAAAGCCTTGGGATTCTCGAGACGAGTGGTAACGACCAATATCAAACGCGAAATCTTGATGTTGCGACTTGTGAGTCTCCGATTCCTGTCACTGTAAAATCTGAAGTGGACGGGGTCGATTCTGATTGGTTAAATTCCTCGCAAACCCACAAGGAAGGAAGTGCCGAACTTTCGCATTCATCTGAGACAACACATCTTGCTAATACTGTCCCGATGACACCTACTGGAAAATTTGTGTTTCCTGTGAAGATATTGCCCAGGTCACAGACGACTCGATCGACCTGTGAAGCCTTGGGCAAACCTCTGAAAAAACAGGCAGTTCAACAAAAAGGACTTTCAAATCAGCCTCAACAGAAAGATTCCGAAAACCATGAAAATCAGCAAAAGAAGCTGAGCAAGTGGATGAGGTTACCAGAAGAGGTTCGTCGTAAGAGGAATGCCAGAAGAAAGGTGAACAAACAATTGAAGAAGGCGCGAGATGCTCAACAAGAGAGAGAGACGCTCAACAGGAGAAGGAAAATCAAGAACTTGCTTCTCCAAAATGATAACACTTTGTGCTGGAAAATATTATTTCCTTGAAATATAACCAACCGATTGTATTGTCAAACAAAATCATCTCAATTTTATGTTAAATATACTTTTTCTCGAGATAAAACTCAAAAAAAAAAAATAATTCAGTGTTGTTTCTTGTTCACCATAAAACTATCTGAATGAATCAGCATCAGAAATGCGTTTTTGCAGGTATAGAATGCATACAACCAACGAATCCCGCACTTATTCGATTTTTTTTTTCAATCGAACACGATCTTCGATCTTTTCTCATAAAGCAACGTCAGCAATCGTTATTTAACGTCATGAAATCATAAAACTGCAATGCGTCATCTTTTCTCGGCTTCCCTGCGTCTCTTCGTTCCGTTTTCGGCTATATAAACACGGGGACGATTCATTCTCTTCATTCTTTTCTATTATGGCTGACTGATCGCTGGCTGTTTCTTTTTGATTATTTCTAATATTATCAACAAATTCAAAAATAATTTTTGAAAAAAGTAGGTGAAAACTCCTGGTTTGTGAAAACAATAATCTCTTTCAGATCGAAATTGCCACGTTGCAAAAAAGTTTGGACAAAATGAAAAGCAGAAATAGTGGAAAAGAGGTATGGAGGGTTTTTGATGAATTTTTTAGGGAATAATAGGCGTTGGAAATTCAGGAACCCATTATCAAGCCAATCATCACGAAAAAGCCTCCTCAACGTCCAAGGACTGCAGAACACCTGCATTGAGGTAAATAATGAGAAAATGTACCTAATCCAACAAAAGATTCGAACTTCGATTGAAAAAAAAACAATTAGAACAATATCCATTTTCAGATGACCAAGATGCAGTCGTCAAAGCAAACAATAAAACATGCAAGGAGGCCGCTGACTGCAAGCAGCTCGGCTTTAGATACTCTTGCACAAAAGATTCAAGAAGGATAGCTATATAATTGAAGTTTGATGTATTTTTGTATTTAATTATTTTCGAATTTTTATCTCAAATTAAAATTTTTTAAAAGAGTGCTATGATGGACAAACAAACGAAAAATTGCAGCTTTTTGAACTCGCAGCTTCTGAAATTTCAATTCTATGAATATAATTGCACTGTGTTTATCCGCTCTAGCTGATGATCCGCTCTTCTAGCCGATTCATCCGCTCTTCTAGCCGATTCTCAAAGAATATTGACGGCGATCAACTGAATTTTCTAATTGAACTGAATTCTTCTATTTTCCACCAAAGGAGTACGCTCTTTGATATTTTGTTCCATAAAGCAACGTCAGCATTTCTTATCGGTTTTTGACTATAAAACCAGGGACGATTCGTTTTCTTCATTCTCTTTTTATGGCTGACTGTTCGATGGCCGTTTCTTTTTGATTTTTTCTAATATTGAGCACTTTTTTTTTAATTTCAAAATTCTATATTTTATACGAATGACACTAATGATGATATGTTGCAAAAGTGAGCGAAGTAAGTGAAAAAAATAACGGAAGATTAAGATTGATAGAATTAAAAATTGCGAGATTCGAAATGAATCTCTGAATTTCAGAGAAAAAGAACCAATTATCAAGCCAACCATCACGGACAGTCCTGCTCAACTTCCAAGGACTGCAGTACACCGGTTTTGAGGTAAATGAAAGATCGAAAAAACATACTGAATCAGTCAGAAGTTTGAAATTCTGAAAAAAAAAAAACGTTCAGAACATTATCTTGATTTTAGATGACCAAGGTGCAGCTATCAAAGCGGCCAACAGAGTATGCAACAACACCAGTGGCTGCAAGCAGCTTGGCTTTGGATACTTCTGCACAAACGATCCGAGAAAGATGCCTATATAATTGAAATGTGATGTATATACTTGTTTTTTTTTAATTTTTATCGAAAATAAAATTCGAAGAAAAACTCCATAATGAATAATCTAACTAGAAAAATACAGCTTTTTTCGGATTCCCAGCTTCAAAAATCTCAGTTCTGTGATATCGGAACATGATTTCACTCTGTTTATCCGCTCCTCCTGTTGATGTGCTAATTTTTTGGATTAGTATGGACTGCTGACGGCAATCAGCTGAATTTTCTGATTGAACAGCATGTTCATCTATTTCCTTACCATCAAGAACGCTCTTTGGTCTTTTGTTTCATAAAGCAACGTCAGTATTCCTTATCATACGTCATGAAATCATAAAACTGTTGTGTGTCATTTTTTATCGATCTCTCTGCGTCTCTTCGTGCCGTTTTCGGCTATAAAATCACCAGGGACGATTCGTTTTCTTCATTCTCTCTTTTTGGCTGACTGATGGCTGGCCGTTTCTTTTTGATTGTTTCTAATATTATGAACTATTTTGAAATTTTTAAAAAAGGTAGGTGAAAACTCCTGGTTTGTGTAACCAATAAACATTTATTTCAGGCCAAAATTGCCCCGCTGCAAGAAAAGTTGGACGAAATGAGAAATAGAGAAAATGAGGTATGGAGCGTTTTTGAAGAATCTTCTGAAATGAGTATTAGATGTCGGAATTTCAGGAGCCCATCATCAAGCCAACCATCACAAAAAGTCCTGCTCAACTACAAGGACTGCAGTACACCTGGATTGAAGTAAGTGAAAATGGAACTGAATCAGTCAGAAAATTCAAATATTGACTAAAAAAAAATTTTCAAACAACAACCATTTTTAGATGACCAAGATCCAGTTATGAAAGCGGCCAACAGAGTATGCAGCAACACCAGTGGCTGCAAGCAACTCGGCTTCGGATACTCTTGCACAAACAATTCAAGAAAGATAGCTATATAATTGAAGTGTGAAGTATTTTTGTATCTACATATTTTCGAATTTTTATCACAAATACAATTTTTTTAAAGAGTGCTGTAATGGACAAACAAACAAAAAATTGCAGCTTTTTGAATTCCCAGATTCTGAAATTTCAATTCTGCGATATCAGAATATGATTCCACTGTGTTCATCTGATATTCCTGCTGATGTGCTTTTGTATAGAATTCTTATGGAACGTTGACGGCAATCAACTGAAATTTTTAATTGAATTGCATGTTCATTCATTCTCTTACGATTGAGAACGCTCTTTTATCTTTTGTTCCATAACGCAACGTCAGCATTCCTTATCCTAGCTGGTCGTTTCTTTTTATTATTTCTAATATTAACTACTTCTTTAAAAGTTTAAATAAAAGTGAGTATCTCCAGAGTTAACTAGCATATTTTTTATGCGGGAATTCGATTTTTATTCTCTCTTATCCATATACTATTTTTCCAATTACTTATTTATAAGTGGTTTTGAATACAATTATTTATTGACAAGAATTAAAACAGAATAATTTATTTGTCCTATATTCAATTTCTATCCACTCGGCTTGCCTGTCGGGTATATAGTCGACATCTACCTCTTCGGGATACGGACTGCGTGGTTTTCTCGTGCCAATTTCTCCGACTTCTGAAAAATGAATTCAATTTTATGGAAACTCGAAGAAGATTAACTTTTTGCAGTTCTTCAAGAAAGACTTCTCCACAATTCTCTTGTTCTATCCACAAAGAAGGGTCATTGTCCTGGGAATTTTTGTATCCACCGATTTATTTTTTTAACGTTTCATTTTCATTTTTCGGAAAAAAACATTCACTGTGAAACATTTTTTTTTCGGAGGAAAGTTCTTTCCATACACGCTCCACTTCTTCACCGAGAACCTTTCCCTGACCAGAAAAAATAGAATTCATTGCAATAATAATCAAACGATGGCCTTTTTTTCTCCATCTTCTCCAAATAAGCCTCCTTTGCCTTACTCAATTGTTTCCACTCACAGAAGTTTATGCACGAGAGATTGGACAGCTTTAGACTTTTCGTTCTCGATATAGCTGTGTAGGCTGGACCTGGTGTGCACAGGACTCTTGCTAAAACAATCAGATAGATAGATAGATATTTATTCAATTGATTGAAGGGCTAAAAAACCTCTTACACAAACAATATTTACAACAGGGAGAAAACGTTATAAAAAGTTAAAAATTGAATGAGTTTAAAAACAATTGATCAGAAAAATTTAAAGCAGATATGTTGGATTTAAATACATCGGGGGAACACGAACACGAAAATATATCTGGGGGAGGGTGTTCCAGCACTCAAGAACTCTATTCGAAAAATATTGAGATGTTAGATTGTTTGAGTTCTTAAGTGTTGAACGGAGATGATAAGGGTGGCGACGGAGAGATTTAATTGAAGCTAATACTATGTGAATGGAATCATGAATAATAACTTCTCTAGTAACAACGACTTTAACGGTGGTCACTGAAAAGTTCTCCTACGTCGACTTCTCGGACAATGTTAGAATTAGAAAGACATAAATCTGAAATGTTATCTAGGCGAGTAGGGGTTAGTACATGTTGAGTCAGTCCACTCTTAGTTGTAAAGTTCAAAAAACGTTTGCATTGTGAGTCAGAAGCAGAATGGTTTGCCCAGTTAACATGCGGCATATTGAAGTCTCCAACAACAACACAGTTGCCTCCTTTAGATAAAAGAAATTCGAGATTAGACAATAGCCCATCAAGATTTTGAGAATGAATGGGGTGATATGCTACTATTATTCTGATTCACTCCATCGAATGTTCTCCCTTGAGAGTTGTGCACCGTGATAACTAATCAGTTAACAGTCGCGTTTAACCAGGGGCAAAGTGAAGTGGAAGAACTAGGAAGTGCGCGCTTTATAGATGGAGCAGAGCGCGATTCTTAAAAAATCTCAATCAATTTCAATTTTTACCAGAATAAGGCAAGTAAACTCACGTGGATCAACGATTCCATTGGCCACAGTGACTGGTTTTCGTGCCTGGCTGTACTGTTGTCATGTGGAACATATGTAGACGACCAAGGGTGGTCTATCAGCAAAGATATACTTGGGTTGTGGGAAAACAGTCGGAAGAAAGGAAATCTCTGAAAAAATAATTTTCAATAGAAAGAAATTCAGAAAATTAACCCACCAAGAAAATAAGAAACAATCGTTCAGCAAACACAAGCTAGACCATGAAAAATTGAAAAATGAATGCTTTTAGCTGCCCCTGAATGCAAAGAAGAAAAAGGGGCGGGACACGTCATTGTTTGACTCGGCAAGTGGCATTTGAAAGAAGAAGCAGAAAGGTGGACGCGCCATCTTTCTCTCCACTTTACACTAGCAACGTCTTGCATCTTGCAAACATAAAGATGTGGTTCCGTACTTTGTGTACTTTTCTCCTCTCTCTCTCAAATTCTCCTCTTTCTCTCAAAATTACAAAATGTGTTGACCGAGAGAAACAATGACGTGTGCCGTCGGTATTTGTTCAAATAAATTTTGAAAAATGACAATCTTGTTGGCGTTTTGAAACACGAAAAGGGCAAATGAAACAATGATGATTCCAGAAAAAAAGCATAAAACAAACATTTTTCGGTTTATCAATAGCTCAAACTATGAACTTGTGAAATTGCAAACACCCGGCACGGACAAATCGACGCAAATATGAAACAACTATGAAACAACCGAATTTTCTATGATTTTTCGGATTACATTACATGAAAAAGTGCAGTATTGTTGGTGATGCGACGAGTGATGACCGAAATGAGCTTTTTTTAAACTGAATTCTGACTTGAATTCGGTTCATAGCTGTAATCGTTTTGACATCATGACTAGGTTTGTAAGTATTGAACGTTTTTCAAAACATTTTCAGATTTAAGGATGAAAACCACCAAAATGGGTCAATTATGTCCATGATTGTACTCTCTCGAACCATTATGAATAGTTGATCACGGAAAAGCAGGTTCCGTGATTAATGCAACGAGTTGCGACCAAAGTTAACTTTTTTCAACTGAATTTCGACTTAAAGCCAGTTCATAACTGTTCGAATTGTTTTGTTCTAATTCTAACTTGCATATTCATAATCACCTGGGTCTGAGCTTTAAATGGAGTGTAATAATGACTAGGATTTTCACATGTAATGACGACAACTACCGAAATGGAACATATATCACCATGATTATACTCTTTCGAACCGTTGTGAATAGCTGATTAAAGGAGGACTGAAGTCACATTTTTTGCATTGTTTTTATTTGTTATTCCGGTGTATTTTCTTTTTCTATGAACATTTACTTCTTGGAGCATTTTTCAAAAATCGCTCTGAAACGATATACATCGCCCCAAAGTAACTGGAGTCTCCTCGACTCCAAGAGGAGTACAACGCGCCAATCAATGCGATTTCAAATATTTTATTTTATTCTTGCTCATTTTTCAACTTTTCCTGTATTTTATCTGGTATTCCTTTCGTTTTTAATGTTCAAATTGAAGAAATAACATATAAATACTGAAAAAAAATTGAAAAATAAGCAAAAACAAAATAAAATATTTGAAATCGCATTGATTGGCGCGTTGTACTCCTCTCGGAGTCAAGGAGACTCCAGTTACTTTGGACTATGTTTATCGTTTCGGAGCGATTTTTGACATATGCTCCAAGAGTAAAATGTTCATAGAGAAAGCAAATACACCGGAATAATGAATAAAAATGAAGCAAAAATGTGACTTCAGTCCTCCTTTAAGGAATCTGTAAAAAAAATTAAGTTTCGCTAGTGATTCAACAAGTTATGACCAAAATGAACTTTTCTTCAACCGAATTCTGACTCAAATTCAGTTCATAGCTGTTCGATTCGTTCTTCTTTGATTCTAACCCACGAAAACATAATCACCAGGTTCTTAGCTGTCCAATGAGTATAATCATGACTAGGCTTGGAAATATTGAACTTTTTTGGATATTTTCAGGATAACAATCGAAAACAGCCAAAATGGATCAATTATGTCCATGATTGTACTCTTTCGAACCGTTCTGGATAGCTGATTACGAAGTCCGTAATGAAATCAGGGTTCGTTAGTGATGCAATAAGTTATGACCAAAATAAACTTTTTTTCAACTGAATTCTGACTCAAATTCAGTTCATAGCTGTTCGAATTGTTCTGGTACAAATTAACAAGCTTGCTCTCACGTTCTTAGTCTTTCAAAACTTCCAGGCTGTAACTCAGGGAACATTTGAATAAAATCCGCTTTTTTCGAAAGTTTTAGAAATAAAAACTGTGAACATTCAAGTTTTTCATCCAAAAAAAATTGTTCACGTCAATTTTGATCCAGTGTCCCCAGCAGCATTCAGCCCCAAAGTCGATTCCTACCAAAATGGAGAAAAAAAGTGACATTTTTTGAGGATAAATGAAAATGAATGAGTAGCGAACCCCCTTTGACCTGGCCTCTTTGTAGTTATGAATCGTTTCTATGCAGCAGCGAGTGTGGTTTCCCCCTCAACTGTCTGTTTTTCTTGTTATTCCATTGTTTCTCACACAGACAGATGTTTGCCCTATTTATTCCTATTACCTCTTCAGTTGATTACCTTACCAACGAGACCCTCTCATCATTCGAAATTTATTCTTTTGAACTCAAAGAAGATAACATGAACAGAATTGGCTGATGGCTTTGATGATCAAACCGATTGGGAGGGAGGAAATGAGATAAAAGAGAAATAATGGTGTACCATACAGGAAATCATCGCTAAGGACTCATATACAATTTTGTTAATTGAGTTTCTACGCCTGTTGTTATTTTTTGTGTGATGAACCAAACAATTATCAAAATGTCGTCTTCATCATCGGGTTTTTTTGTTGAGTGCGTGTGTCTGAATGGAAAAGAGTTTGAAGCTCAAAATCTGCATTAGAAATGACAGTCCCTTCGTGGAAACTTTGAATCTTGGTATCCAAAGTATTGAATTCAGAACAACTTTTGACCAAAATGGTCTATCTTGAGTGAGTTATTTTGGCTCACAACACTCAATTTTGAGCACCTATATTGCCTCGAAGCCCTTCACAATTTAAATTTGAAAACCGACGCAAGTTTTTTTGTCATCCTCCCAGGGTTACCCACTTTGAGTTTCACGTCGAGAACATTCCACAACCTTCGATGAGTATGCACACTAGGGCCCTCTTATCTTTTTCTCTCACTAGGTGCAAATGCGCTCCACTGAATCGTGGCGGGACCCTCTTTTTCGCGCACTGTTGTGGACTCCCTCGCGTTGGGCAAACACATCAACTAGTCATTCATTCCCCCTTCCCCGCTTGGTCTGTCGTATTGTGGGTTCGCAATATCATGAACCCTCGTCGTTACGACACTACGGTTTATGGTGTTGCAAATCAATAATATACGGACCTTTCTTTCCCTCTCTGGCCGCCCGACTGGCTTGGCCTACCTTTGGCTGCCCGACTGGATTGGCCTTCAATTTTTTATCGATTATTTCTAATTTTTTAAAAACTATTATTCTTTTTGAATTCTGGTTCAAAGTCCAATGCTGCTGCTAGCTCCACCAGGTAAATGATTCGGAATTTTTCATGAATTTTTTCAAATTTTTTCTATGGAGTTCTTGTGGCAGTATACTAAGGCTCATTAGTTCAATTTGTCTTTTATTTCTCCTACATTCCTGGTTTTTAGCTCCCTTCAAACAATTGAGCTAGCTTTTTCGAAAAACCATTGAAATTGTTCAAAATAGCCAAAGTTTAACTATGTGAATCATTTGTAAATTATGAACATTCTCTTGACATTTTCTTCCTATTTTGCCAGCCGACCCTTGCCCAGAAAATCTATAGTGACACGTTGCTGTCAATAAGCATACACCGTAATTCTTGTAGTCTTGGCACACCAAATGTAATGCAATCGCCTAGTTCAGAGGAATTTTTCTTAATATTTTTCAGGATCTCCTCTAAGTCAATTATTGACAGCTCCAAGCGAAGACTGTTTCAACGTGGCTCAATTATTTTAGAAGTTACACGGCGATAGGACAGCGGAGAAGGAGAAAAGATGGGAGGAAGAAAAGGCCGTCTTATTGGAGAAACTCGCAATTTCTGATAAGGAGAACAGTCGACTCAAGATGAAAAATGGAGAGTTGAAAAAGGAGGTTGCGGAGTCGAAGCAACAAATCGAGGAACTCCGACAGTTGAACGCAAACCAGCTGTAGAGGTTTGACGTGGACCTGGGAATCTTGCAGGAATCTATCGGTTCAATGCGTAAAGCTTACAATAAAGGTAAGTTATTGACTGCCAATTAGGTATTTTGTTTAGTTACAAGAGATGAAGAATATGCTGCTCCGAACACACAGTACTGCTGCCTACGTTATTGAATTCACTGTATTCTTGATGTTTTCAGCCCAATCTCCTCTTATGAAGCATGTTAAAATTGGGTCTTGTCACGATAACAACCCCTGTTAGGCACAAAAGCTTTAGTTAACAAACTGAAAAAGCTAAACTGAATTTGTTTTTCCAGATCTGTCCACTTCGAATGCTGGACTGATCACAACTCCCCTGATTCCAGCAAACATCACCACTCAAATGTTGATAGATGCAATTGCAAATGATGCCATTCCGCAGAAATATCTGGACGTGGCAAAAATGATGATGCTGTCCAAATCAATGTTCACGGCGTATACCCTCTGTCACCCGGGATACATTGAACTGGATGCCGAACGGGATAAGTTGGGAAAAGAAATCATGAGGTTGAAAGTAAAGGGAGAAGATGACAAGATGAAAATTTCCCATCTCAAATCTGACAAGACGGTTCTTGAGCAAAGGGTTCAGGACTTGGGAACTGTGAATGGAAGAAATATTTCTGAGAACGAGAAGCTTATCACCAGCCTTGAAGTTTGCGAGGGAATGCTCGGGAGGGCGACTGCTTGCATTCATCGTTTGAAGATGGATGTGAAGAAGAAGAATGATGAAATCGCCCACTTCAACAATAAGATCCAAGCTTTTGAGCTCTCCGCTGCCGAGTCGAATTCACTTCTTGAAGGATTTCTGGAAGCCAAAAAGAAGCGCGAGGGTAACAATAGTTGTTTTTTTGTAAAGTTAAATCTTAAAATTTTCAGAAGCCCTTTTCTCAATGAGAAATTTTGTGGATCCAAAAATAGAGAGCGTCGATTCAAAAGCTGCCATCAGTGAAATCAACGACAAAGAGAATCAAAAAGGAGGTGAGACTTTCGAATGATTACAAGTTGGGTTTTTTTGTAAAATAACTTTTTTTTCAGTAGTTTCAATGATCGCCGTAAAGGTGGACAATGATAAACGAGTAGCCAAGAGACGAGGTGATAAAGCTAGGAATGACGGTCAAAACTCAAAGAGAGGCAAGTGTGATGCTACTACTTCTGAATAATAGTACGCCTGCCCTTTCTTTGGCTCCGAAGCCGACCGCAAAGAGAGGAAGAAAGACAACGCCTACAAGGTTGACAACGGTTTCCATCACGCCAACAACAACTGCTCCCATACTATCTACTGGAAGCAGAAAAAGAAAACTTATTGTCTCACAACAAAGAACAAGTACTAGCGTGAAACCACCAACCAGCTCTGTACCGCCACGAAAATCTCCACGGACCAAAAAATTGAAAACTGTAAATTAATGTACCATTTTTTTAAATCTGAATTTTTTAATCTTAATAAATGTAACGTTTTCATAAATGCAATATAATAAGAAATATAAAAACAAAACGAGTATAAATGAAGCATGAAGTCATCACGTGTAGGAAAGTTAGAAAAATATGAATTAAGAGTCACAGAAGGATCCTTCCTGCCTAAAACCTTTTTTGGGGGGCAAGCTGATTCAATTTCCGGCATGTACCTCCATTCTGAACATGTACCTCTATTATGACCGTGTACCTCTATTCTGACCGTGTACCTCCATTTTGACCGTGTACCTCCATTTTGACTGTTTTGCCCTATGTACCTCTAAAAGCAGATAGAGCTGATAGTTTTAGTTACAAAATGTCAAATATGTATGTGTTTTTAGCAATAACATAAATTTGATTAAATCCAAAAAGAAAAAATATTTTTAATATAAACAAATTCAAAAATTGATGACAACTATATGCGTCATCACATTCCCAAGCAGAAGAAGTTAGTATAGCATCTTGCGTCGATGAACGAATTTCTTCTGTCGTCTTTTTCTTGTAGAATTCCTCTACAAAGTCCATTTGACTACTTGCAAACCAATGATGCAAATGAAGAAAAAGACGAGAAGAAATCTTCACGATTTTGTTCCATATCCATTGAATAGCAGTAACAAATTTGTCAATTCCTCCATTTTCATTAGGTTTACTGAATAGACAGATCAAAACTGGAGGTACTTATTAGAAACAAATGTATGAGAGAGGTTTTACTAAAGCAGATGTTGTTGGACTTGACGTTCCGTTGTCTCCTGAACATCTTGAATAGCTTTGAAGAGTTTCGGCATTTTCTCCTGATAGTACGCAAACAGTTCATTGAGCTGAAGTAGCGGACTTTTCAGAGCTTGGTTGGTGAATAGGATCCGTTTGTATTAGGTTGTTTCAGAAATAATGTCGTTTTTTTTCAAAACCTCATAACTTTTGATAGAAGATATGTTTTTCCAAATTTTTTTGTGCGTTCATAAGATCCTCAACTATGTTACAAAAAACCCAACACCATCACTCCTTAGTGCTTCAACGGCTCAATTGGCAGTTGTTACAAAAACCCCTCATTTTTGCCATGTTTTTAATTCGAAGGGAATTCTGCCTAGATAGAAACGAGATAACTTCAATTTGCTATTAGTTCACTGCCACTAGGTCATGATTACTGAAAAATAAATTCATACGAGTTCCATTAGAAAAGCAAGAGAGATGCATTATGTTCGCAAATTCCCAGTTTTTTGCATGAAGTCTGAATTGGGTCTCGTGTGTGAGCAATATAAAATGGATATTTCAACAAAAACTTGTTCTGTGAGGTGCTCACTGTAAGTTGGCCAAATTTGAGAACGAATGGAATCGGACAGCCAGAGTTAGAAAACATTCCAGAAAATCAGTACAAAAAATTTAGTACTGAATTTCCAAAGCTTTTCGGGAATCTCTGATTTTCAACAAGGCATAGTGAGTAATTGCTATATGGGTATCAAATACGTAATGTGGGACCCTTCAGCAACTCAGCCTAAAAGTTTGAAGTTTGATGCTAACTCCCTCTTAGAGCAACACATCTTTGAATCATAGCAACGAAAAACCGACAGTTCTATTTTGATTGCACTTTACAGCTCTATTGATGATAGCATTGTAACGAGAATAACGGAATTTTTTACTGATGTTATACACATTATAACGTTTTTTTGACTGCGAAAAAATATCAATCCTCGAATGAGTTATGGCAGTCCAAAATACTTTTGAAAAAACGACATTATTTCTGAAACACCCTAATATAATGACACCACATTCAGAAAATTATGGCACTGAAGTTGGGTCACTGAGAAAAAAAATTCCAAAACATACAAATGAACGGTATCTTCAGCCATTGCGCATCGTCTTGTATGTTGTCGGTAATCTCTTGCATGATCTCTTTGAACTCCTCAGACGAATCCCAGCCATCCATTTCCCCATTTTTGTCCGCATATTGAGATACAAGAGCCGCAGAGATCAGAGCCACTCTTTTGTTCCTCCAACTTTTTGGTTCGAAGGCACGAATTAGGCGGTTCGACCATTTCCGAAACGTTCCCATATGTTCGTGAACACGTTCTGTCTGAAAATGCAATGTATTTGTCATTTCACGAAATCTGCTTATTGGGACCTAATATTTCATTGTTGTATTGTACTACCCCAAGATCAGTAACTATCAAACTGGCATCAACTTCGGGGTGTGTAACAGACAAAAAATACAGCTTTTGTTAGTGGAAAATAAAAAAAAACTAATTTGTTTCCGGTATTCGATCATTTTTTCCCATAGGAACCTCTTACTAAATTTCAAACGAAAAACAAATGTATTTCATCAAATCCGAGAACCCCGCTGACCACTTTCCCAATAACTAGTTAAAAAAAAAAGTATTTACATGCTAGAGATCCGCTCATTTTTTTTATTCTCACTCACCTTTTTGTATGAAACTCGATCAAAAATATAGTTTATGAATTAAAGACAATCATCAAGACACGCCAGAACAAGTCCAAGTTCAGCTGAAGTTGAGAAATAAGAATGAATAGCGGCGGCAATAACGAGTGTCGAGACAGAAGCAGACGCAGACAGGGAAAGGAAATGAAAATAGTGGACACAGGAAGTGAAAAATGACGAATAAACATGCGTCATAATACTGATAATTCGTTGAATAGACAGAGAAAACAGGCTGAAAGAAAAAAACAAGAATAACAGACCATTCACGGGACAACATGAGTTCAGAGGGATGTGCTGAAGAAAAAAAAGATGTACAACTGCACTAGAAAGCAACATCACGATAAAATCAGATATTGAACAATTTCTCACTGTCACCATCATCCTGCACAGAAAAAGCAACTTCAAATCATTTGGATTATACTCTCAGTGGAACATTGATGCCGTGGAACTAAAGAATAAATAAGGAAGCATTTCTAGTATCCAAGCTATACTGTCAGAGATTGGATTGATGATTTCATGGGATTGGTAACGTGTCAGGCGATAGAGCTCGAAGCTAGAGGCAAAAAGTAGATGAATAGGAAGAAAGTAGCAATATTGTGAAACTGATTCAATCAGTGTTACTTTTATGAATAAAAATATTGAGAATAATAAAAATCTTTATTGTCTTATTTTTGGGTCTGTGAAAAATTCTAAGTTTATGGTAAACATGCCATATCCTTTCTTCTTTTTTGCCGTATTCACGAATCCAGTGGAATTTTTTGGTTGTTGCAGACGAATCCGTGTGTCTTGTTCCGCGAACATTGTGGAGGGCACTCATGATCTGCGAAGGCATTGTCACAGTTGATCTTGTTAAGATGGGTATCCTTATATTCATCAAATGTCGTCTTCCAGTAGCTTTTCTGGTTTCTCTTGGCAAGATGTAGGTAATTGACTCCATCTTCCAGATGTCTTTCGTACTTCCTTTTGTATCATTGAAACTTGACGGGTCTTCGTTGAATTTCCGCATGCTTTCAATCGCCAGAATTATCTCATTTTGTAGAAGTCTCCAACGTTTCCTTTTGTGTGAACTGTGACAGATGGTGGTGCAGCGTTTTCATGTATTTGGGTATCTGGAATTAAGAATTTTTCGAAAGTCATCTCAAAACAAATTGAAAAAAACTATCTGCTATTTTTTTCCAATAGTCTACGTCGAAAATACCAGAACCCGTACTTACCATTGGCCAACACAACTTGCAACTTTGGAAGTTTCGGTAGTATTCTTCTCTAAACTTCATCGTCAGCGTCTCTCCATTTGATCTCTAACGGGTCTTCGTTGAATTTCCGCATATTTTCGATTGACGGAACTATCTCATTTTTGTAGAAAACTTCAATGTTTCCTTCATGTGAACTTTGACAGATGGTGGTGCAGCATTTTCATGTATTTGGGTATCTGGAATTAAGAATTTTTCAAAAGTCATCTCAAAACAAGTTGAAAAAAGTTATCTTCTATGTTTTCCCAATAGTTTACGTCGAAAATACCAGAACCCGTACTTACCATTGGCCAACACAACTTGCAACTTTGGAAGTTTCGGTAGTATTCTTCTCTAAACTTCATCGTCAGCGTCTCTCCATTTGATCTTAAAGTCATCCTCATCAAATTGGAAAGTAGCACCACTTGTGATTCAGCATCTAGCAGCAACATCCAAGCACAGAATAATAGAAAAAAAATAAAAAGTTTGAAATAATCAAGGGGAGGAGGCCGCTATTCAGGCAGCCAAGGGGGATGGTCTGATTTTACGATCACTCAACAACCAACCACTCCGTCATCCAAAAGTCCAACTGAAGCACTCACCAGTAGCTCTTCTTTGCGAATCTGACGATTCTCAATGAAGAACAACGGTAGGATTATTGAAGTGCGTTCAGATTGATTTTACGTCACTCGATTCATAACGAGAGTCTTCTCAGAGAACGATCCCAAAAAGAAAACGATGGTTGGGGGATGACGGAGAGGAGGAGGAGGATTGGATTGTAATGATTTGGTGGAGAGGGTCTTTCTTTTATAGGAGTCTGCGGTGGCGGGGCGGAGTCAAAGAGGTGTCCCGACAGAGTGGCCATACAGACTCCACCCACCGCCACCGCGGACCCATTCACACAAGACTGCCCTCTGAACCAAACCATCATAGTATATATCAGGTTCGGTTTGAACAGTAGGATGTTATTGAAATCTTCACAAACCTCTTTTCATTTCTAACCAAGTTTTTTCTATAAGTTGGCCAATGATAAGTACGGGTTCTGGAACTTTTGCGCGTAAGCTATTGGGAAATTGTAGCAGATAGCTTTGCACTTCATGTTGAAACAGCTAGAACTTCAAGTGCGCAAGAACACCGTGACCAAGTAACCTATTGGGTACTTCCCTTGTCAAACTGTTTTGAAGGGAATTTTGAAGAATTCACATTTCAAAATACTAAAATACATGTGAATGCTGCGATTACGGTATGCTACATATAATTACGAGAATTCAAAGGCACTTTTTTTTACAATAATAATACTGATCATTATCATTTGTTCATTTTGAGTTTGTGTGATCCTTTTACGTGTCTCAAAATTTCAATAGAATGTGCAGTCATCATAGAATGTGAATGTACTGGATGTTTGAGAATTGCCCAATATCCTTGTTTTGAAAACAATGCATTGTTGATTTGGATAATCCATATGATTTCATGTGGCATACCGTAATCCTTATTGATAGAGTCAGTACTTTATGTTCAGAAAAAAACATCTCGGTTGTCATCAGTTTTGTTGTTGTACACTGCAAAACGACTTGGAATTCTTATATTTATTATGTTTCAGCTACGTTTCCCTAATCATTTGAATTATCTCTTTTATTTTAGTTTTTCTTATCTCTACACTCCAACTACACCCTTCACAGGAGGAGAGGGACACCTGCTCATACTTGCCTAAAACTGAAAAGTATACCCTCGTAAATCAGAGATACCCATCAAGACTTGCACCTGCTGACCTTCATGATCTAAAACCTGTCGTTCTGTCATCAACATATCTACTCTACGTACATACTATTCAAAAAAGAAATTACACTTTTTTCAGCTCGAAGATATTTTAAAAAGTGTTCTTCAAAATGAAGGGTGCTGGCTGGCATAACTTTTCTTTCAAATTCGATTTTTTTCGATGGTGTGCTCAAGATCCTTTTTTTGAAAAATCGAAAACTCACAGAACACCCTGGTTTTGAACAAAATTTGATCTTTCTACCCTTTTTGTTTGTCATTATGTGATTCCAGCGCCAAGCCTAGCTCGCTCAGTTTTAGTCCGATTTCATGGGGTTTTCACATATAGCAAGAGCTCATTTCAATAGTTTTACCCGTCTTTTCCATCTTCCTCGTGTAGCTTTCCGGAGGTTTTGGTTTTTACTGTTTTTCGAGGGTCATAGGAAAGAAGATGTCCCATAATGTTTTGCTGAGAATTGTGCGCAAAAATCATGAAATTCTGAATGTAAAACGTTTGTTTTGGTTTTTTTGATGTCTCCATGACAATTTCTAAAGCCTGTTGTTCATTGAATCAACCCGTAATCTTCATAAAACCAGTAAAACGGTTGTCAATTTCACCATTCGAAATTATTGGAATCTATTTTTCTTCAACCCCACGAAACTTCTGTTCTTTAAGAGAGCCATCTGCTGAACAATGCTGTTGACGATCTATTTTATTTTTCTTGAAATTGTATTCAGCAACCCCAACCCCCCCCCCCCCCTCCAATATTTTTGCATTTGTTTTTTTTTGTGTTCATAAAGTAAAACATGAACATCAAATAATCTTTATTCAAAAGATGATACATATTTCGAGTTCTAATTACAATAAGTTCGAGTTATTAGTCCAAATTGATCTCTTGCTTGATGGCATCGATAGCTTTCCCGAATCCGTTCTCTCCCTGTAAAAATTGAATCATTGTTTCAGAAGTTTTGGAAGATTCTAGTGAGAATTCAAAAATCACTTACTTCCTCGACAAATGACACGATGAGGGACTCGGTTCCCTCAAAAATCAAAAAGGCAGAGTCATCGATGGCTCCAAGGTCGGCTTCGTGCCAATAGAAAATTCCAGCGACGATGACCAGTGGCTTTGTTGATCCAGATACACGGCGGATCTCCTCTTCGAATCCAACCTGAAAATATTTTGGTTTGATTTTTGAAGAAAGAAAATTTCAAAGTCAACTTACCAATGTCATCCGTGGAAGATAAAATTTGCGGACAATATCTTTATTGGTGTCACGGTCAAGATCGGCAGCAGAGATAACTTTGAAGGAAATCCACATGTCCTGGAAATTCAAATTGATTCCCAGGAATGACTACCAGATTTCTTTTCTCATATTTTTCGAAATAGCTGTTGAAAATCTAATTCCCAGCACCCTGTGACCTACATTTTTGACCTTTTTATGTTTCTAAAATATTGCCCGACTTTCTATCTACCCATTCCCGTTCTTACTTCTACAGATTTCCAACCTCAACTAGGCCTTTTAACCCTTCAAAACTAGCCAAAATACACTAATTTCCAATAGAAAAACTCACTATTAATTGAAGAGAAGCTCGCGACGTTCACAGAAAAGTGAGAACTGAATTTTTCTGGACATTTGGAGCGACGTTGACATTTTCCTGACCCTCCACGTGGCGTTCTGCTCCAACCTTTTGTCCCGGTTTATACCCTTGTTCTTTTCCGTTCTGAAGTTGACCTTGGGGTGATGCAACCTTGCGGATTTTTTGAAAGGACTCACTTATCCGATATCAGGGCTCCTGTCCTACTTCTTTCGGGATGGACCTAGGGACTTGATATTTGGACCCCCGGGGTAGTTTTGGATGGCGAATCCGATGGGATAGGTGGCTGACCTAGATTCGGCTCCTCTGAAAAACTTCTTTGGGGATGGACCTAGAGACTTGATATTTGGGCCCCCGGGGTACTTTGAGATGGCGAGTCCGATGGGATAGGTGGCTGACCTAGATTCGGATCCCCTGAAAAACTTCTTCGGGGATGGACCTAAAGACTTGATATTTGGTCCCCCGGGGTACTTTGAGATGGCGAGTCCGATGGGATAGGTGGCTGACCTAGATCCGGCTCCCCTGAAAAACTTCTTTGGGGATGGACCTAGGGACTTGATATTTGGGCCCCCGGGTACTTCGAGATGGCGAGTCCGATGGGATAGGTGGCTGACCTAGATTCGGCTCCCCTGAAAAACTTTTTTAGGGAAGGGCCTAGAGACTTGATATTTGGGCCCCCGGGGTAGTTTTGGATGGCGAATCCGATGGGATAGGTGGCTGACCTAGATCCGGCTCCCCTGAAAAACTTTCTTGGGGATGGACCTAGAGACTTGATATTTGGGCCCCCGGGGTACTTTGAGATGGCGAATTTTTTGAAAAATTCACTGACCTCAATTGATTGTTACCTGACATTTTTCGTTCGGGATGGTCTCAGAGACTCGATATTTCAACCAGTAGGGTAGTTCGATATGGCGAATTTTCTGAAATATTCACTGACCTAAATTATCCGTTACCTGACATTTTTCGTTCTGGATAGTCCTAGGGACTTGTTCTTTGAACCATTGGGGTAGTTCGAGATGACAAATTTTTTGAAATACTTGCTGACCTAAATTGAAAAAACAAATGATGAATGAATTCTAGAAAAAAAAAAATGCGAGAAACGAACTGATGGATGGCGGCCGGCCGTCAGAGTAAACTGGCTGGTGACTACCTAATGTTTCCAACCCGTTTTTCAAAAATTCCCAGTGAAATCTAGTTCAGTTTACTTTCACTATATTAACCGTTCTGTTCACTTCTTTAGAATAACTTCTGCCTTTCTGGTTTGACTTCGCTTTTATCGTTTCCATTTAGGAGCCATATATTCAAAAAGTTTCCGTTATGCACCACTCTACTTCATGTTCACCTCCCTCATTGTTGTATAAGATTAGGTCGTTCATAAAACATTTCAATCAACTACTGATCAAAACAATCAAATATGCTCCATGCTGTGCAACACAGATTGGAACGCAAATGCCTTTGCTTGTATTCAAAAGCGATGCACATTTTTGCTTTTAAATTGTTTTGCTATACGTTTCTGTTTGTCACACTTTTTAACTCATAGAACGGAATCAATTTGTACTAAAACCTTTTATAACCTTGTGAGTGTATATTTCTTCAAATAACTTTTACACAAATAGGAAACTGAATTATTTTATTGTTTTCTTACGTTACGTTTTCAGAAACAGAGGACGTCAAATGTGGAATATAACAGCCAAAACTTTTCAGGAAAGGGTTTTTGCTAAATTTTACTTTACTTTGGAAAATCCCAAGCTTGATTCAGCCTAAAAAAACGCCGAATGGCCCAGGGTTAGGGCACACCGCTCACCGTTTGGGCAGCCCTGCTGCTTAACGTTGGCAGGTGCAGCCCAAAAAAAATTTGCCAATTTTGTTAATGGTACTTTCTTTTAGTCCAATATCTGACGGGGTCATAGGAATTAGTAGGTAAACATCTGTCTGTGTGAGAAACAGTGGAATAACAGGAGAAAGAGACAGTTTAGGGGGATACCATCTTCCAAATTTCGGTTTGATAAATCCCGAATTCAGAACGACTTTCGACTGAAATGACCAATCTTGAATAAGATTTTTCTGCTCTTACAACTCAATTTTGAGCACCTTTATTGCCTTGAAACCCTTCACAGTTTAAATTTGAAACGCGACGGAAGTTTTTTGCCAACCTTCGAGGGAGACCCATTTTGAGAGACGTGTCGAGAACATTCCACATCCTTCTATGGCTTTGCACACTAAGGTCTCCTTCCCTCTCTCTCACTAGACAAACAGAGGGGATGCGTGCAGATGCAAATGCGCTCCACTGAATCGTGGCGGGACCCTTTTTTTTCGCGCACTCCATGCACTCTCCTCAAGATGGGGAGACACAAACCAGTCATTCATTCCCCCTTCCCCTCTTGGTCTCTCGTATTGTGGGTTCGCAATATCATGAACCCTCGTCGTTACGACACTACGGTTCATGGTGTTGCAAATCAATAATATACGGACCTTTCTTTCCCCTCTGGCCGCCCGACTGGATTGGCCTACCTTTGGCTGCCCGACTGGCTTGGCCTACATTTTTTATTGATTATTACTAATTTTCTTAAAAATATTATTCTAATTGAATTCTGGTTCAGAATCCAATGCTGCTGCTAGTTCCACCAGGTAAATGATTCGGAATTTTTCTTTTTTTTTCTTGTGAGGGTTCTTTCCAGTTTCCATTTCAATTTTTCAGTTCACCTCTCGATCCATTTGAACAGAAATCATGCAACCAACTTCTGGAACTGCTACCAACTCGGCTGCCAGCAATCCGCTCGCCACGGAAAACATGAAGGAGGTCGCCACAGCAGGAGGTCTTATTGGAAGTATTGGAGGTGAGTATGAGAGAAAACAGATGATTAGTGGAGATTAGGAATAAACGAAATATAGAGCAAAAGGCACAGTGTTGTTTATAAAACTATAATCTGTTAGGGTCTTGTAAGCTGGATTTATAAGATTATAATTCAGCATGGTCAGTATTCGGCAAGTTAGAGGAAGAAATGATACCTAGGAAAAAAGAATAAGTGAGAATAAAATACAGGATCTAGAGCAAATGATATTAGCTCTAGGTGACAGTACACCAGGGCTTGATAGTTTAGTTTGCAAGTCATTGTCCCTACAGTCCTAATGCCCAACTTCCTTCAAACAGTTGAATTCGGTTTTATGCCACTAAAATTGTCCAAAAATTTCATAAGCCATCTTTAAACTTTATGGAACATTTGCGAATTCTCAACAGTCTCTTGAAATCTTTTCTCTCTTTTGCCAGTTGACCCTTTCCTGGATACTCTATAGTGACACATTGCTGTCAATAAGCACACACCGTAATTCTTGTAGTCTTGGCACACCAAATGTAATGCAATCGCCTAGTTCAGAGGAATTTTTCTTAATATTTTTCAGGATCTCCTCTAAGTCAATTAGTGACAGCTCCAAGCGAAGACTGTTTCAACGTGGCTCAATTATTTTAGAAGTTACACGGCGATAGGACAGCGGAGAAAGAGAAAAGATTGGAGGAAGAGAAGGCCGTCTTATTGGAGAAACTCGCAATTTCTGAGAAGGAGAACAGTCGACTCAAGATGGAAAACCGAGAGTTGAAAAAGGAGGTTGCGTAGTCGAAGCAACAAATCGAGGAACTCCAAGAATTGAACTCCAACCAGCAGAAAAGGCGTAACTTAAACATCGAAGCCTTGCAGGGGTTAATTGATTCGATGAGCAACGAAGGTAGATTATTGACTGCCAATTAGGTATTTTGTTTAGTTATATGCAAGTTTTTTACAGGGGACTCGTTGGAGGTGAAGATGGAGGAAACCCCGAATGGAAAACAACTCAGCACCAGTCCCCAAAAGAAGAGCAAAGCACAGAAGAGAACCCTTCCTCTCGAAAAGGACCAACAGGAGAAGAAGCAAAAAAAACTGTTAGTTTGAATACAAGTATTCTTTTTTTTTTCTATGCTTTTTTTTTCAGAAAAACTAACATGCTGACAATTCCTCCACGCCTTCCTGATATCAGATGTCACCCTGTTTTCTTCTGCATTATATTTTTTCGTTTGAGAAATTCATTTTTTATTCCATTTCAAAAAACATTCATTCGTTTCCGTTACATTTCAAGTTTCGTTTTTTGTTGAAATTTTAATTATGTCACTAAACTCTTTCGCAGTTGCTGTCATTATTCTTAATCAAATTCAATTCATGTACACAATTATCCCTGCTCAAATTCAAATTGCAATCTTTATTCTTTTTATTTCAATCGCATTTTTTGTGTTTGTTACATGAATGTTGGATAATGTCACAGGGTTTTCAAATCATTTTCATGAGTCATTGCAAGCAAGCAAACAGACAACTGAAGATTAGCGGAAAAAAAACGACGGCATCCCGTTCTCCTTTCTCCCTTCCTTCCACTCAATCTCTTTGTAGACCCCGCCACCACTTGGACTTTAACTCACCGTAGCTTTTCTAGTTTCGAAGCTACAGAGTTCCGAAAGATATCTTTGGAATCAGCATCAAATTCTCTATTGAACGAGTATGAATGGTATGGGGAAAGTTGAATTTTGACGATTTTCATCAAATAAACTTTGATAATTTGTTCTCACTAAGACTATCTGGTTTGAAAATAAAGAGGAAGAAGCGCACAGAGAAAAATCACAGAGTTTAGAGGAGACATGCAAGATAAACTTCGCAACGGACTGTTTTATCTATAAAACGTTTTACGACTCCCACGAGGGTTCAATGTGTGCATCCGATTTTCGTAGTACATTTTTGTGAAACATGGTAACTGCTAAACCTTCAAAGTGTATACTACTTCCACTCATTCCAAAGAGAATTTCGTCCCGAGTTCAAAAATATCATTCATTCCTTTCTATCATCGAAATTGACCGAGATACAATGGCGAGACGCAAGAGGAAACGCATGCAAAAGAAGGGGGGAAACCAACTTGGCACACCACTAGATGTATATTGTTGGTGTTTTTCGGCTGATTTCTCAAATTTTAATAATAAATCTGGATTTGTTCAGGCTCTTAAGATTTGTACAAAGACAAAACTGAAAAAAACAGATCATTCCCATCGCGAGTAGAGGCGATCATAAGTTTTATTCATGAGAAAATCGAAACGCCCGCTGGAAGAGATGGGAAACAGTTTTCCGGTGCTGACCAGAACTAACATATACTATTTTTCTTACCCTTTTCTTCCCTTTTTCGTTTTGTTTTAAAGGAGGACTGAAGTCACGTTTTTTGCATTGTTTTTATTTTTATTCCGTTCTATTTGCTCTCTCTATTAACATTTTTCTCTTGGTGCATATGTCGAAAATCGCTCTGAAGCGATATGCATACCCCTCCCTGAAATGGAATCTCCTTTTGGTGGCCGAACCCGAGAGGAGTACACGGCCGAGTTTTCTCCAGCGCGCGAAAAATTTGTGTTCAAATAATTAAATTTTTTCTCGTTTTTCAACATTTTTCTAGTACTTTATCAGCTATTTCTTCATTTTAAATCTCATTTTTTTCATTTTTAAAACATTAAAAAACAGTTTTCATGCGTTTGGAGGACTGTTTTTCAAAAAATATGTAATTTCGCGTCGAATTTTCTATGTTCTGCCTTCTTTTCTCTCTGTCGCAGCATGTATTTCTGGGTTTTCAGGCTCAACAGTTCTTCGAATGGATTTTTCATGGACAAAAACAGGAAGAAATCGTCGGAATTGTGTTAGTTTGTTTTTCAAGAACTCCCTTTTCTCTCCGCTTTATGTTTTTCTTACCAGGTACAACTTCCACTTCTCCATCGTCTGTCGGTTTATTCGGAGGAAACTCTTTTTCGGTAAGCTACACTATTCATATGTTTCAAGCTAAATGCTCAAGAATTTTAGTAAAATATTGAAATTTGTGATGTGAGTGATATTCAATTGATTTGACATTTGTGTAGCCTACTTCTTTGTGTTTTATTCCAGGTGGTGCTCAACGACGACGGCTTCCCAGCAACAACTGCGACAACTCATCGATGATCAGGAGGACAAAAGGAAATCAGCAATAATTAGGTTAGATTGAAACCAGGGCTTCGGTTGTTCTCTCTGCCTCATGTTTTTCCAGGTTTTCTGTACCACGTCTCGCTCCGCTGCCGGTTCGTTCGGATCACCATGGAACAAAGATGCGATTTTTTTTTCTATAATTTTTTCTTTATCTGTTTGTATATGATAGTAAAGTGGGAACTGTTTCATAAAAATTGATCAAATTGTTTGAAATTTGTTGGCAGAAAGATAATGTGTAAACAAGAAGACAAGATTTTTTCAAAATTGTATGCTTTACATGCAGTGGAAAAAAAAATTTTGAAGATGACTGATAGAAAGTGTGCATACTGCTGGGATCACCGCCCTGAGAAAGAGATGACGATAGTCCCCAAAAGTCAAGAAGAAAGGGAGAGGTGGATAAAGGAACTGGGTCCAAGATTCGGAGTTCGAATTGAGGGGAAAACGAAGATGTTTGTGTGTCGAACCCATTTCGCTAGATTGCCTGTTGGAAAACGTCGTGCAGAATTCAAAATTCCGAGAATCGAAACACCTGAAAACATTGATACTCGGGACAGGTACACTATTCAAAAGTTGATGGGTGACATTATAGAAGAAATAGAACTGCGGGAGCTCCAAGAAGAACGTTTAGTTTACATGGAAGAAGGATATGAGGATCATGAGGAGTACATTCCCGATGTTCATGTTGAAGAGGTGCCAAGTGTTCCGAAACTAGACTTCAACTATGTTCTAGTTGATATGGGTATTTTGATGGATACGCTTTCATTTTGTCAGAGATGTTCTTCAAGAGATGTCCAAATAAAGCCACAGAAGTGTATGGGAGCGGCTGTATCTGTAGGTGAAACTGAAAATCTATGAATACAATTTTAGTACAGGCTGTTCTGACGTGTTCCCACTGTTTATCTACCTGGAAATGGAGTTCATCGAAAAGCAATGATTTCGGAAAAACTGTAAACAGTGACGTTTCCGCAGCGTCTACTCTTTGTGGAATCTCGTATTCAGTTTGTTTGTAGTAGGCTAATCACTCGGAAGTGTATATTTTAGAAACTTCAACAGTTTTTCGAAGTTTTACAAGTTCCGCATCTCACAGAAAGAGCACATTTCAATATTGTCAGCAAACGAATAGCTCCAGCAATTGAAGAAGCATTCACCAAAATGCAAGAAGATGTTATACGTATTGTAGTTGCAAAAGGAGATGAAGTAATTTAGAGATAACGAGAGTTTGAAAATGTACAAAACAATAATTTAGACTGGAGAAATCAATGTGGCCGGTGATGCAATGTATGATAGCCCCGGTTTCTCCGCCATAGTTTGTCGCTATGCTCTACTCTGTGTTGAAACTGGTCTTGTAGTTGAAGTAGAGGCAATGAGGAAAGAAAGAAATGGCAAGAAGTTATAGAAAGAGTAAATGAAACGTCGAAATTTAGAATCATCCAAAGCACAGGAGCCCAAAGCCTTAGAGATCGCATTACGTCGACTGGAGAATAGAGTTGCCGCAACTGGAACAGATGTATTTGTAGGATCAATAACTACAGACAGGGACATGTGTGTTGGGAAAATGCTGTCGGAAAAGTTCAGCCACATTGAAGCATATTATGACATATGGCATTTCGTCAAAAACCTACAGAAGGCCTTGTGGAAGGTGAGAAAAAGATATACAGTAGAAACTTCACATGTCTATCCTGATCATGAATTTAGAAAAAAGACTATGTGGGAATGATTCCGGTGAAGCACTGGTTGAAACCAATGTGCAACCACTTGTACCATTCAATTTCATCTTCGTTTGGTGATGGACAACTAGCCACGGAAAAATTCATGTCCTTTTTCCTCCACATACAAGGACAGCATAGAGCTTTTAATGTAAAACATTGCTGAAAATCCCAAACACCCTCACTATTTAGATGATTGAACACTTCCACTTCACCACGTTCAAAAAGTGCGAACATGGAAGGCTGAAAAAGAGGCTCTGTTCGGAAATCACGGGTCAAACGAAAAATGAACGGGTCGAAAAAAAAATGAACGGGTCAAATAAAAAAATGAACGGGTCAAATGAAAAAATGAACGGGTCAAATAAAAAAATGAACGGGTCAAATAAAAAAACGAACGGGTCAAATAAAAAAAATGAACGGGTCAATCAATTAATAGATCCTGGCGTCAAGAAAAAATAATTCTTCTGATTTGCGTCTACGGAATGCACGAATCATGGAATAGTATTTGTTTATTCATTCATTAACATTTTTAAAGTTTTTGATTGGTTCTCATATTCTTTTTATTGTTTCATTTCAAATTTCTTCATTACTTCATTATTTAGGAAGAGCAAGTGTTCCGGCCTCTGCATCTCATTCCCGATCGTTAAAATGTGTTGTGATATGAAGTACGTACGTTTCAAAATAATAGTCTTTAAACGATGCAACAGGGGGTTCAGTGGCTGGCTTTGACGGTTTATTCAAATAAAGGAATGAGATAATGATACAAAATAGATGGTGTCTTATATAGTCGATTAAACTTGTTCTAATTAGGTGATTCGATTAATTATTACACATTGTTACACATTTTATTCTTCGTCGCTATTCCGTTGCGACACTCCCGGGGCCAGGATGCTCCAAAGTAGAATTGCGCGAATGATGGTTGTGTCGGATGGTTGTGTCGGATGGTTGTGTCGGATGGCGCAGTGTCTGAGTGTCTTATTGTGTCGAGAGGATTTTGTCTCTTGGTGAGCAGTGGTTGATGGTGTCGTGATGGGATGAGTCTTGATTTCTAGCGAGGGGATAGTAAATTTTTTTTTTTTTTTTTTCGGTTGGTACATAAAAAGGAGGGGGAGGGAAAGAAAAAATAGGGAGCGGAAAAACAGGAGGGGGCTGGGAAGGGATAAAAAAACAAAGGTCAATAATAAAACACTGTGGGAGGTATGCATTCCTTCTTAATTCTTATTGAATTCCTTGTTCCTACGCATTTTCTTGGTATAAAAATGACTTTCACTTCACATACATCACAATCCTTGTCCTCATGGTTCACTTACTTCTGTGTATTCTTTTTGCTTCTGCTTTTGCTGAAGAAGCTGTTGTGGAGTTGGTGTCCACGAATTATTCTGTGGTTCCTCCCTGGGTAGTTGTTGGTTATTGTTCTGAATGTCGATATTGTTTAATGTTATCTGGGTTAGTTTTATCTATTCAGGTTGATCCTTATCTCTTTCAATTGCAGTTACGATTCGCCATATTTTTGTATTAATGATGAAAATGACATTCCCTGCTCTATACGCGTTTGGCTCTCCCCTGAATTGGCTCAAACTTGTCGGAAGGAAATTGTTTCTGCTTGTGGTGTGTTTGGTCAAACGATGAACTTTACACTGGCGGATGTATTTGAGGACAGTGGAGAAACTACGATGAATGGAGACGTCTGCGTCTCTTGGACTTTTGTTATCGTTTTCTGTTCCTGCATTGTGTTTGTCTTTTGTTTGGGTGTATTAATATGGGTTATTAAGAATTTCCGTTTGTCGTTCAATATTTCTCTCCATCGTCGTCAACCAGAATAGATATTTATTTAGAAAAAGTTTTCGTAATTTTTTGAGTGGTTTCAATTTGACACAATAAAGAATTTAACAAATTTAAAATTGAATTTCAATTCTTTGCTGCTTTCTTCGTTGGAGTGGCGATCGGTGGGCAGTTTTGGGGGCAAATGAATTTGTTATGAATTAACCCATTCGTGTCGCACTCGTCTTTTTCGCATAAGTTTTCAACGAATTTGATACTTCTGCAGCTACGGTGGCAGTGGCTTTTGGTTTTCAAGCAAATCAAGCACTTGGTATTGTCTTGTGCAAAGCGGAACTTGTTCTCGATTGGGCACGTTTCCAGTGTGTGATCCTTGTTGTTGCATAGTTTGCAATTTGTTGGTGCGGGTGCTGCCGTAGTGCGCATTTGCCGTAAGAAGATTTGGGTATATTGCGCTGTCGCGCTCGCTATAGCAAGCTTCTTGGCTTCGTCGGCGATATCTTGGGTGTTGGATCTTTTCATTCTGTAAGAGACAAGTATCTTGGTTGAATTGAGGATAAAATCGAGATTTCGAGGAAAAATTGCTTGGAACTGTAAAAGGCAAATTGAAGATGTTGTTGAAGATGGTTTTTAGGAAGGGCTTTTTATATTAATTTTTTGAGGGGCGTATACGTTTTCTTCAGTCCTTAGACCTGTTCTTTTTCGGAATGCCCTTTTCTTGAGGTAGAATATCTGGTTTTTTATTCGGATTTTTTCTTTTTTGACGGCGGTGTTCTATCTATCTGTTCGATTTGTGTTATCTTTGTTCTGGATTATCTGGCTAGTGTTCGGGTAT
>GL379881.1:311839-327472 GCA_000143925.2 Caenorhabditis brenneri | reverse complement strand
TTTTTGTGTAATGTGTGTTTCAATGACATGACTGTCCTTTCTTCGTTTGAATTTCTGTTCAAAGATCTGTGGACTAGTTCTTCACGTGTGATGACTTCATCAATTTGTTCGAGTAAGGTTGTAGTGTCTTGTGGGTTAGCTTTCAAAGCTTCTAAAAGAATTCTGTGTGGGAATTTACTTCTGATTACACTCTGGAAAATGTGTGTTTCCACTTCAGAATTTCCATCTGTTTTTAGAGCATTGACAATAGCGTAGATTTCATTGTGTGTAGTTCTCAAACTTTCTGGGCTCTCTCTGGCTTGCTGTAAGCTTGTTAGTTTATTCCATTGGTATTCGTGTTGTAGTGTTTGTGATCCATACATTTTTTCGAGTCGTCTGTAGGCGTTGTCAAAATCTGTTCCGTCTGATTTGAAAGGTTTTATGAAATTGAAGGGTTCTCCTTTTAAATGCATTCGTAGAATGTTATGTTTTTGGACATTTGGTATTTTTTGGTTATCAATTACTAGTGCTTTGAATATGAGGTGGAAAGCGGACCAATTTTCTATATTTCCGTAAAATGTTGGGATATCCAAATGTCTGTGTCCGATTAGAGAATTGTTTTCTTCTGTAGTGGTTTGGTTGACAAAATGTGTAGGGTTAGTGGTAATTTTTTGTGTTTTTCTCATTTTTTCTTCTATTGGGGTAACTATTTTGAAGTTGTAACTTACAAATGGGGTTAAATTTTCTTTTTTGGCTAAGTCGTTCAATTCTTCATATCTTTTATTCAATCTTTCTTGACTTTTCTTAGCAAGTTCTTTTACTTCTTTGGCTTGTGTTTCCATATTTGTTAAAAACGATAAAGCTATTTGTCCACCAATGGTGTCAGACGGTAGGTTGTATATTTTTTCAGTGTTTCGTTCAATTATCTCTTCATATTTTTCATATTGTCTTCTATTGTTGCTTTCTTCATTCATAAGGTTCAGAACGTATTTTTCGGAATAATCTTGCAAAGAAATTCCTTCCACTTCCGCTGATTCCTTTTTTGGTAGAGAGAAGGTGTTCACATTTATCGATCTGTTTAGGGTTTTTCGAATTTCTTCATTTAGAATGTCCACTTCATTCTTGATATCATTTATACCCATCATTTTTCACTTGTTCACTTTCCCAATTTACTACTTGTTCACTTCCCAATTTCTTGTTCACTTTGTTTAATGTTTTTTACTTTTTCAGATTTTGCCTCTTCGGGTCTTTAAATGCCTTCTTGGCTGGCTTCCCGCCTTTTTGTATGTGGAAAAGAATATAGAAGGGTGGAATGGAAGTCGATGCACCATAAACGATGCAACAGGGGGTTCAGTGGCTGGCTTTGACGGTTTATTCAAATAAAGGAATGAGATAATGATACAAAATAGATGGTGTCTTATATAGTCGATTAAACTTGTTCTAATTAGGTGATTCGATTAATTATTACACATTGTTACACATTTTATTCTTCGTCGCTATTCCGTTGCGACAGTCTTCCTGAATGAACACCACGGCTTCATTCCCATTCTTCTGCCGGATTTTATATGCCTCGCCTGCTCTGAATCTTCCAAGTCTGAAAACGAAAACTGTCATACAACTATTTCAAATGCTTCAAAACTTACCTATTCTCAACGACAGCTTCTCGAACCGGTTCCTTTTCGATGTCTCTCAAAACTGTTTGAATACTGCATTGTTTCTTCATACTGAGACTGACAAACTCTAATTTTGAGTTTTTGATCCAAACTTTTACAAATTGGTTAAGCTCAGCCTCCGTAAATTGGATATCCCCATCAAATGATTAGAAAAATCGGCAATTGATGAAAATGCGTGTAAGGTGATCTAATGTTAACCAAGGTGCCCACTTTAGAAAACAACATTCAGGAGCAAATTATTTTTGGGAATTCCATTTGAATTCACGTGTTGGTTTGCCCATGTTGTTGAGTCTTTTGGAATCTTGACAATTATCCATCACTCGTGTATACATCTCGTTATCAGTATCATGATCTTCACCGTATACTCCCAATTAGTAAATACTAATTTTCAAATTTCTTACAACATCCACAAATCGTTTGGTGTAATCGTTTGGAACGCTTGAAAAATCAACTGAAATATTCGAAATTTTGAATTGCAAATTCAGTGATTCCAATAGCTCAATTGAGGCTCCGTAAGTGTCTTCGACATTCAATTGAAATTGTGAGAATGGATCCGAGATTTTATCATTGCTGCCGTTTGGAAAAATCTTGATATAAAACCACTGTGAACTCCAGTCCTTTCTGATATTGAAACAGGTTTCAGTCGCGGAAATTCTAAGACTACTCGGTGTCGGTTCTCCTTTCTTCTTTTCAGTCACATTCACAACGTAACGGAATTTTTCACTGTTGTAATTGGGATTCTCTCCATCTTGGATGAAATTGGAGGTCTTCTCAATAACTTCTTTGCCACTCAATCCAAAAACACCTTCTTTGAGTCCACATGTGAAAAGAAGATAAGCAATCTTTGTAGTCGATGCTTTCTCATATACTCTCTTGTTCTTCCTCTTCTGTTTCAGTTGATTGTTGACCGGAATATCAGCTTCTTGCTCCAACATTTCCACTTCCTATCCTTGAAGTTTGGCCATCACTGTCTTCATTTCTTCATAAGGAAGATCCCGTCGAAAATCGATTCGTTCAGAGAGGCCCGGCTCCAAAAATGGTTCAAGAATACGGTTGAAGTTTGCTTTTTGGGCTTCTGAGAGGTCTTCTTTATGCTTCTGGAACAATGAGAACAGACATGCCAGTGTGTGCCAATGAATTGACTCCTGGGTGACTTGTTAGATGAGTCGCTGAAAAAATTTTATATAGCAGTAATTTTTGAAGGGTAATGAGAGATTTTTCAGTAATTTTCAAATCATTTACCTGGGGATACTAACAGCAGCAGTTGAATTCAAACGGACATCCAAGCAAAAATTTTTTAGAATAATATAAATTAGAAATAATCAAAAAATAGTAGGCTGAGCCAGTCGGGCGGCCAAAGTTAGGCCAATCCAGTCGGGCGGCCAGAAGGGAAGGTGAGGTCCGCATATTATTGATTTGCAATACCATGAACCGTACTGTCGCAACGACGAGGGTTCATGATATTGCAAACGCACAATACGACAGACCAAGAGGGAAGGGGGAATGAATGACTAGTTACTGCCTTTGCCACCCTCAGGGGTGTGAGGGCGAGCAAAAAAGAGAGTTTTATGTTGGTGGAGCGCATTTGCATCTGCACCCGTCCTCTCTGTTTGTCTAATGAGAGAGAGGGAGGGAGACCTTAGTGTGCAGAGCGAAAGAATGTTGTGGAATGTTCTCGACGCAGGTGTGTCTCAAGGCCTGCATCTGCGCCCTACTGAACACTCTTGGTCGTTTGTGGTGAGACCCCATCTCTTCCCTCCCCGTCTCCTCGTCTCGTCGAGACTGTTTCGAAGACAGTCATTCATTCTATTTTTTCTGGTCGCCCGACTGGCAGACTCTCCTTTCTCAGAGGTCACATAGCCCCAAGTGTCTACCTACCATTCCTTCCGTCTGTTCGTCTTCAGTTGAGATGTTGGTTGACGGCAGGTCATTATTGATTTCTACCTATTATTTTTTTTTGGTTTGTAATGCAATACTGTTCAATTCATTGAATTAACTTCCTTCCACCTTGTATTTACATGCTTTTAAATCTTCAACCTTTTTGAAACTCAGCTAAATTTTTTGAGAACAACTTTCTAAAACGACTCTATATAAAATCAAAATATTACTCAATAGAAACTTTTATTTATAAAATTTCCTATAATCCCCACAAGAAAACAAACTTTGGTTCTGAATAGACTGGTTCGGACTTGGGCTTGTTCTGATCCGGGCCAGCCTTCTTTTGTGTCCTTTTTTTTTTTGAAAAAGAAAATTTTGTGCGGTCGTGTTGCAAAAATAGTGTGGGCACATTGCATTTCTCTCCTCCTTTTATAGAGGTCACATAGCCCTTAATGTCTACCCACCATTCCTTCAGTCTGTTCGTCTTCAGTTGAGATGCTGGTTGACGGCAGGTCAATATCGATTTTTACCTGTTATTTTTTTGTTTAGTTTGTAACGCACTCTTGTTCAATTCATTGAAATAACTTCCTTCCACCTCGTATCCACATGCTTTTGAATCTTCAACCTTTTTGAAATTCAGCTAAATTTTTTGAGAAAAACTTTCTGAAACGACCTTATATTTAATTGAAACATTACTCAATAGAAAACTTGAACTCTGAAGTTTCCTATATTCAAATACCCGCATGGCTACAAACTTTGGTTCTGAATAGACTGGTTTGGACTTGGGCTTGTTCTGATTCGGCCAGCTCTGATCCGGGCCAGCCTCCTTTTGTGTCCTTTTTTTGAAAGAGAAAATTTTGTGCGGTCGCGTTGCAAAGACAGTGTGCGCTAATTGCATTGATCTTCTCGTTTCTCAGAGGTCACATAGCCCTTAGTGTCTACCCACCATTCCTTCAGTCTGTTCGTCTTCAGTTGAGATTTTGGTTTATGAGAGGACAGTTTATTATTGATTTCTACCTATTATTTTTTTTTAATTTGTACCGCAATACTGTTCAATTCATTGAATTAACTTCCTTCCATCTCGTATTTACATGTTTTTGAATTTTCGTCCTTTTTGACATTCAGCGGAATTTTTGTTTTAGTGTCTCACCTTTGCTGTAAAAGTACTAATTTCAGATGCACAGATATAATTTACGAAGCAAGGTACCTCACCTCCTCCGATTGCCAAGCGAATTCTTGAAAAATGTATGCAGACATGTAAATCTTGTCGACTTGTAAGTCATGAAATTATCAAGAATAACTCAAAAATTTTCTTTTCCAGATATGCTTTCTCTCTCACTTGCAAAAATCTGAGTTGGCTCGTTTCGGAGATGAAGATAGAAGTAAAAGAAGTTCACGTTCATTTTGATAAGAGAGAGATCGAATTTACTGTGTACAAGGGTCGCGAGCGCCTCAAAATCAAGATGTTCAATTATTTCATGGACCCTAAGCTGGCACCACATCCACATCCATCAGACCGTCATTTAACCGTCTTTTATAATGCCGGTGAGACATTTGGTCCTACTGCTTGCTGGAATATGGAAGGCTTCGGTTTTCAATTTTTTCTAAGAAGACTAAGATGTGTCAACCACGCACCAGTGATAAACATCGCCTTCACACGTTTACAAAAACCTGAATATCGACGTATCATGAACGCTCTTCTCGAATTCAAGCTTGGAACTGTGACTCTTTGTTTTTCATCTCTTCAACAAATCGAAATCTATTTGGAAAGGAAGTACAATTGTTTCCAAACTGCTATCGACATTCATTATGATTACAAGGAAATGTTGATATCTCGCCTCCGAAAAAACCGCACCACCGACATACAAAGCAACACGAACAACTCAATTGAAGAAATTGAAACTGTATTCACTTTAATCATGAATCAAAGCCACAATATGGAAATCGCGTCGTTCCGTCCAGCTGAAATCAATCAGTTTTTGTTGTTTTGGAAAAGAGAAGGCCGCCCAAAGTCAAAAAGATTCAACTTCTTATGTTTCTCGGAGTACAGCCACGAAAAGGAGATAGTGTTAAAAGATATTAAACATAGACGAACTTCGAGAGCTTTTACTCAATACATTGAAGAACATCCATGTAACACAGTGGTAATCGGATTTGACTTCCTGAACGATAGAATAGTTCCAGCAATCGGATTCAACTTCTCTCTGGACAATGGGACAAAGGCTACGCTTTGGTTTGCCAGAAACTGTGGCAAGATCTGTTACATTGTTGAGTTTCGGTGAGCAAATGCTGTTTCACCCATTTGTTTTCTTCGAATAAATATGTTTTTAAATTACTCGATTCAGTTGTACAATTCTCGAGCACTAGTTGGTGTTTCTATTTCGGATTATTTATAGTGACCTCCTTCAATTCCGATTGAATAAATCTGACAGTTTATGAAATTTATTACTGGAGTTGTTATGAAAAGGTGAAGCAGCTCTTGTTGGATTGGACGGTTCTTAAAGAGTTCTCGCAAATGAATGGTCCTTACAAAATTCTCATGATTTTTTTTTAATTTTTGCGATTTTTCTGCGTTTGAAAGTATTTGATTTGTAAATTTTTATCCTTATCTCCAATCAATCTCTCTTTTTTTTTTCAGCTCCTCTTTTTCATAACGACAACCTTAGACATTTTTGCAGGCTCAAGTTCTCCATGATTTCAAATAGCGTCGAAAAGTTTTCAGAGCTGCTTTGGCAACAATCCAAGATAGTTAATATTCTTTCTTTCTTTTGCGTTTTCATTTTTCCGTTCTTCTCTTTTCCCTTCCTTTTTTCAACGTGAAAAAAAAGTTAGAAATTTTCGAAAAAAAAAACATTGTTTGATTAAGCATTGTTTGACTTCTCTAGCCCGTTTTGAAGTTGACCAAAGCCCCCCTCTGTCTCAGGTGTTTGCAGAAGACTACGACATGGTTTTCACTTGTTGCAAATGCCACTTTACACAATGGGGTGACAAAAAGACACGATGACGTGTTTTTTCTTTGTTAGTCTCCATTTTTTTCTTTTCTGTGTACTCGGCAGCAGCCACAAGTATTCATTCTTTATTTTGTTATGGTCTAACTTGTGAGTATTGGACAGTTATTTTCTGATTTTTTTGGTGAGTTTGTTTCGTGATAGGTTTCTAGTTGAGATTTTGATTTTCAGAATTATTTTCTCTTTTTAAATCTTCTTTATGGCTTCATTTTCCCTGAGAAAATGTGTCCCCAATGAATGTATGCATTCAAAAAGGGCGAGTCCACTGCTGATCAAGGAGCGCTATTAGAAGGTGATTTTTCATTTTATTTTCCTATAATTGAGTTCATAGAATCATTTTTCTTAGAGAATGATATTTTCTTGTGTTTTAGCCCGTCTCTTTTCCAAACTATCAAACCACCAGCTGATTGAAAAATTGAAAAAGAAGATTGAAAAAAAGAGAATAATCTCATTCCAAAAACTAATAAGAATTTACCTAAAATGAGTGTGTTCTATTTTCTCCTAGATTTCTCCATTCTAAATTTTTAAATTCATTCTCACTCGTAGCTCTTGATGTAAATATTTGTACTCCCTTTTTCCTTCGATTTTTATGTTTTTTTGACGGTTTCTCCATCCTGATGATGGCATTTGCCGAAACGTTGATAAGAAAATAAAGGAATCGTGCTGAATAACACCAAATAAAGGGGACAAAAAGAAGATATCCTTCAAAATACCCTTAAAAAAAGAGTTTACAGAAATGCCACTCGACGATACTACACGTGTGAGATGCCTCCGGAACCGAGCTGCAGCGCTGGAGAAACGGAACAAGGTAAACAATCCCTTTCAGAGAATTCTCAAATCCACTTTTTGTGTTTTTTGTAGATCTTGAGTGACAAGGTCAAACTACTGGAGACTCAACTTCAAAAGATGAAGGAGACGGCACAGATGATGAGAGAAGAAAAGTCAGTAAGGATTGAAGCTATCCGGTGCCCTGTATGTTTGGAGCAGTATTCGGAAACTGTTCGATCAATTGTTGCTGGTAAGTTTTTCATTTCTAAAGTAATAATTAGTGTTTTATTAACTGTAGAAACGCAAAAGAAGTTACCATTTTTCAAAAACCTGTCGATAAACTGAACAACTAGAATATAATAAGATTTATTTGCCTTTTCTTAGTACGTACGACTGATGGGTCTCGAATGATGGAAAATGAAGTATCATTAGAGCGGGGAAAGAGGGCAACATTAGTACAACATCAAGATTAAACAATTAGCGGTTTGGTGGTGGTTTCGCTTCTCATCTCTCTTCTTTCCTTCGGTTCCTCTACCTCTGGCTCCATTTCCGCGGCGCCCACGTCCAGTAGTGCATAGGTCGGACACGACACTCCGGAAACTCAAAAAAAGTTTTCGGAAAATGTGATAAAAACCATTGCAAAGTACGTGTAATTTGCAGCATTTTCGTTTTTTTACCAGCCTGAAACGATAACTTTGAACAGAGTTACGGATTCTTGAAGTTGTGATAGTTAATTTTCATGGATTTAAAAAAATCGGTATTTTTCCACCAAGGATGGATAAAAAAAAATAATCTTCTACGGTTCGAATACAGTCTATATAAGGGTTCGATTCAACATAAATCCAGAAAAAAACAGGCGCTTCAAATAAATAGTAATACCGTTGAGTCACAGCCTGGGAGTTCTGAAAGGGTAAGAGCCCAAAAGACACCGAGTTTGTAAATTCAAAAGATTTATTGAAAAATGAGTTTAAAAAAACTTTTTCATGCAGCAGTAAAAATTAAAAACACCAAAAAAGTTTATAACTTTCTATAACTGATTGGATCTCCCTGGAATTTCGTCTGAAACCTTCAACTCGAACTCATTAGACCAGTGGAATGCAGAGCTCAAGTTGCACAAGTTTCGTGGAAGGCAATGGTGGTAAGTTTCACAGCTTCGATAATTCACATTAGATTGGTACTAAAAGTATTGGAAAAGCTAATAATATTCCTCCTCCTCCTCCTCTTCATCCCAAAAATCACATTCCCGATCGTTAAAATGTGTTGTGATATGAAGTACGTACGTTTCAAAATAATAGTCTTCCTGAATGAACACCACGGCTTCATTCCCATTCTTCTGCCAGATTTTATATGCCTCGCCTGCTCTGAATCTTCCAAGTCTGAAAACGAAAACTGTCATACAACTATTTCAAATGCTTCAAAACTTACCTATTCTCAACGACAGCTTCTCGAACCGGTTCCTTTTCAATGTCTCTCAAAACTGTTTGAACGCTGCATTGGTTCTTCATACTGAGACTGACAAACTCTAATTTTGAGTTTTCGATCCAAACTTTTACAAATTGGTTAAGCTCAGCCTCCGTAAATTGGATATCCCCATCAAATGATTGGAAAAATCGGCAATTGATGAAAATGCGTGTAAGGTGATCTAATGTTAACCAAGGTGCCCACTTTAGAAAACAACATTCAGGGGCAAATTATTTTTGGGAATTCCATTTGAATTCACGTGTTGGTTTGCACATGTTGTTGAGTCTTTTGGCATCTTGACAATTATCCATCACTCATTTATACATCTCGTTATCAGTATCATGATCTTCACCGTATACTCCCAAGTCGTAAATACTAATTTTCAAGTTTCTTACAACACCCACAAATTGTTTGGTGTACTCGTTTGGAACGCTTGAAAAATCAACTGAAATATTCGAAATTTTGAATTGCAAATTCAGTGATTCCAATAGCTCAATTGAGGCTTTGTAAGTGTCTTTGACATTCAATTGAAATTGCGAGAATGGATCCGAGATTTTATCATTGCTGCCGCTTGGAAAAATCTTGATATAAAACCACTGTGAACTCCAGTCCTTTCTGATATTGAAACAAGTTTCAGTCGCGGGAATTCTAAGACTACTCGGTGTCGGTTTTTCCTTTCTTCGTTTCAGTCACATTCACAACGTAACGGAATTTTTCACTGTTGTGAATTGGATTCTCTCCATCTCGAATGAATTCGGAGGCCTTTTCGATAATTTCTTTGCCACTCAATCCAAGAACACCTTCTTTGAACCCACATGTGAAAAGAAGATATGGGATCTTTGTAGTCGAATCTTTTTGTTCTCCCTCTTCTGTGTCAGTTGAGTGTTGACCGGAATATCAGTTTCTTGCTCCAACATTTCCACTTTCAATCCGAAAAGTTTGGTTATCACTGTCTTCATTTCTTCATAAGGCAAATCCCTTCGGAATTCGATCCGTTCAGAGAGGCCCGGCTCTCTGGCAGCGACCTTCTTGATGCGTTTGATTTGACTGCAGGATGGGGGTGAGTTGGTTGAAGAGCCGCTGAAAACTTTCTATATAGCAGTAATTTTTGAAGGGTATTGAGAGAGTTTTCAATAATTTTCAAATCGTTTACCTGGTGAAGCTAGCAGCAGCACTGAAATTTGAACCGAAATCCAGACAGAATAGTAGTAAAAAAATAAAAATTGGAAATAATCAATAGAGAATTGTAGGCCAAGCTAGTCGGGCAGCCTAAGGTAGGCCAAGCCAGTCGGGCGGCCAGAAGGGAAGGTGAGGTTCGCATATTATTGATTTGCATTGCCATGAACCGTAGTGTCGTAACGACAAGGGTTCATGATTTTGCAAACGCACAACACGACGGACCAAGAGGGAAAGGGAATGAATGACTAGTTGTGTCTTTGCCCAATCCGAGGGAGTCTACAACAGCGCGCGAAAAATAGGGTTTTATGTTAGTGGAGCGCATTTGCATCTGCACCGATTATCTCTGTTTGTCTAATGAGAGAGAGAGGGAAGGAGGCCTTAGTGTGTAGACCCTAGATGGTTGTGGAATGTTCTCGACGCAGGTGTGTCTCAAGGCCTGCATCTGCGCCCCACTGAACACTCTTGGTTGTTCGTGGTGAGACCCCATCTCTTCCCTCCCCGTCTCCTCGTCTCGTCGAGACTGTTTCGAAGACAGTCATTCATTCTATTTTTCTGGTCGCCCGGCTGGCAGACCTACCTTCTTTCTTGATTATTTTTAATTTTACCCTCCCCCTCTTTTGTCAATTGCCCATGCATCCAACGCCCAACAACGACTCTCTGGCTACCGTTATGGATCAATTCAATAAATTTTTGAAGCAAAAGGTGAGTTTTTTCGTTTTGAAATTTGATAATCTGAAGGAAAATTGCCATATCCCTCGCTGCCTTTTTTTTTCTAGCAAATCATCTAAAGTAGTTTGCGCGTTTTCTTAACGAATGTTTTCAGTGAGCCACCAAATCGATAGTAGAAAAAAGACTTTCGGGGCCGGTCAGCTCTAGGGCTTCTCCCTCAACTTGTAGCATGAAATTGGGAAATGTCCTAGTCCAAGTAAAATCAGTTTTTTCGCAGGGAATTCAACTAATGCTCTAGCGGACAAGAACAAGGATACTGTTTCAATGAGTTTGGAACTGAATGCGGCGAACCACTCTAACGAAGAATTGAATTACGACTACTTTTAGAGTGGAGGTGATGCCGAAACTGGATGAAGGAAACGTTGAAGTCTTCTACAAAAAGGAGATGGTTCCGGCAATTGAAAATATGCGGGAATTCAACGAAGAATCATCGAGTTTCAACGATACAAAAGGCAGTACGAAAGACACCTGGAAGATGGAATCAATTACCTTCATCTTGCCAAAGGAAACCAGAAAAGCTACTTGGAGACCACGTTTGATGACGCTTGCATACTTTTGAATCAATGGGGACCGATTTGTGTTGATGAAATGGAAACATTGTTTGACACATTCAAATTTGACAAGAAAAGGCATACAATCCGATACTCATCGTCGAACCACGTTTTCACATTTGAAAACTAAGATATTCAAATTGCCGCAATGGAAAGAAGCAAAAACACTGAACTGTAAATGCTTGATGAAATGGGAGAATTGCATTCATTTGACGCTTTTTGAAAAAGTGATTCTGAATATGAATAGATATTTTGTTAGGAGAGATAAAATAACAGGAGAATTGATCATGGCAATGAAAGATGTAAGTGATTTATTTTCAACGAGGGCCCCAAGGGTTATATTTTCTTTGGAATTCTTTTTTTCAGAAATTACTGAAAAACAAAAATCTCGACCAAATCATCATGCACGACAACCATGTTTATAATCCTGTCAAGAAACGGCGAGCCTTACTCAGCCCATTTAAAAGCCATTTTGATCCCCGTTATTCAACTACCCCAACTCCAACAAGAAACTTATGATTCGTGTTTATGCGGACAATATGGTTCGCCACCGAACACAAGGACCTGGATGCCAACGAATACGAGGACGTGGATGCCACCAAACACAAGGACCTGGATGAAACCCAATCTTGTTTTTTTCTTTTTTTTCTGTTGAATTTTTTTCAAATAAACATAAACGTAATTCGGAGTAAATAAACTCGAGTATAACAAATCTTTGAAAAAAAAGATACGAAAACGAATGAAAACATAAAATTAATACTGGTATGAATAAAATACTGATATAAAATACATGTGTTCGAAACTTTAAACGTCGGACAGGTGTTTCTATCCCAGGATTGCTTTTACAGTTATGCTTATTCTATTGAAACCATTGTACCTCTATTTTAACCATTGCACCTGGATTTTATCCATTGCACCTGGATTGTGTCCATTACACCTCCATTTTGTCATTGCACCTCTAAAAGCAGATAGAGCCCAAAGTTGTTTTACATGCAATTCTTAACAACTTTCTAGTTGACCGTTTTTCAAACTTTAATCTGCGGATCAAGTTATGAACGGCTGAAATAGAGGTTGAAGAAAATGAGTTAATTTATGTGAATTTATTCCAGAAGCACAGTAACTTTGGATATCACAGTTATTAACCCAGTTACAAAATGGTTTTCAGTTATTAGAACCAATTTATTTGAATAAGCTCAACACTGAGGGGGAGGGCGAAGTGACGACATTGAGCGCTGTTTACGTGACCTGGATCTAATTTTCGACCATACCTCCAAGAGGATTTTCGATGTAACTTGTCGAGCTCTATCCGATGGTATAAATAGGCGATTTTCAAAATGGAGCGCCTTCTTTAAAAATTCGAATCAACGCTCTGTAGTTTTAGAACAAGGACGAGGTGAGACATGTGACTTTGCAAACCTTTTTCAGGCAGCATCAACAACAATTTCTGCCTATTACATAAACATCCACACTTTTCCTAAGGTCATTTAAAACCAAAGCATCTAGGGCAATTAGCACGCAGGTGCCAGCTATAATCTGGAAGAACATTTTGATATCACTCGCTCCTTTTAGTTTTGATATAGGCTTTCAGAAACTATAGGTTTAGTAATCAAAGAAATGGTGAGAGGCGTTGAAGTTCAATCAAATAGAATAAGATTATAGATATAGTGGGGTTATAATTCAAAAATCCCAAGTTTTCGATTTTTCATCATTAGGAAAAAACTGATCGCGCCTTCCAACACCGATTTGTCTGCAGAAAGTTGTTTTAATAATCAGACGTTCGAATTTTTGAATTTACTTACCATGACACATTTGCATACTGCATTTCTGACCCGCCACGATAGTTTGTTGATACCTTTGGAAAATCGTAGACAGCTTGAGTTAGCATAAACTGCTTGCTAAGAGACGTCATTTTCAAAATGAAATTCTGATAAAATTGGAGTAAGATTGGGAACAATTAAAAAGAAACAAAAAAAAGCAAGCCAATACAAAGGTGATAAAAAGCTACAAAATTCAAGCTTTAGATGATTCTGTTATTCTGTTATTCTATCTCCTTTTTGCGTTTATTGGGTTTCGTCATTTTTTTTTCATATCAAATGATGGTGACAATCAAACTCTTTCATATGGTTTCAGTTTTGACGAGTCAGAAAATGAGTCACGAGAAAATTTATTCCCAGATAGAAAAATCAAATGCTATATCAGGTCAGCCGACAGTCTCGTTGTTGGCTTAAAGTTTGGGTAATTGTTCATTATCTTGCTTAAAACGATAACAAGCTCAAGAAAATTAATTTTGAGTACGATTGAACAGTATTCAGTAAGATAATCTCACTGAATCACTTAAAAAGTGGAGAACAGATAAATAAAAAGAGAATGAGGATATTAATTTGATATTTTTCGTTGATGTCGAAGTTTCAATATAACGATCAGAAAACAAACATCACAAAAGTTTAATTACAATGTGACCAGCTTCTCGAGAAGAGCGTGACAGATCGATGCGTCCAACTGACTGGGATCCGATGCCAGGACGGCGCGCACGTCGGCACGGTTTTTCACGTCTTCAATGCAGTGATTCTGAAAATAAAAATTTCAATACTTTACAAAGTTTGGATCCTGAGCACAATATCTTCAACTTCTCGAATTTGAATTCACCCGCGATATGTAATTTTGTTCTCATTGAGAGCTTTGACTCGTATATTAAAAACTGCTCACAGGTCTTGGCGGTATACATGTCGACGAGTTTCAGGACGTCTTCGATGTTGTCATCTAGAAAACAAGTTAAATAATTACAACTGCAATTCTGATCTCACCAGTCAATGCGTCTTCCATGTAGACCAACTCCAAAAAGACTTGGAAAACGTTTGGATCAATTTCTTTCAATTCAATTTTTTTCAATTCAATTCCTTTCTGTTTTCTCTCCTTGAAGGTCCCTATCAGAAGTTTTTTGAAGTATTCTGATTATTTCCTTTGATCACATGGAACTTCTGTTCAGCGACCTTCAAAATCACATCAGATGGCTCCTCCATGGATTTCTCGAAGCTTCTTTTCTTCTCTGGTTTCTCAACGCCAGTCACTGCTTCAATAATTGCTTTAATTTCAATGCCAAGCGTATCATCAACTACATAGTCTTTCAACAATTTGTCTAAGCCAAAAAAGAGGCCATAACCATTGTAATCACTATTGTTTGCGAAAGTGTAGCTGGCAATCCAAGAACACCTGCTTTGAATCCACATGTGAAAAGAAGATGAAGAATCTTCGTAGTCGATGCTTTCTCAAATTTTCTGTCCTTCCTCTTCTGTTTTAGTTGATTGTTGACCGGAATATCAGCTTATTGGACCAACATTTCCACTTCCAATCCAAGAAGTTTGGCCATCACTGTCTTCATTTTTTCATAAGGAAGATCCCGTCGGAATTCGATTCGTTCAGAGAGGCCCTGCTCTCTGGCAGCGACCTTCTTGATACGTCTTCCCAAGGTTGCAGAATGGGGGTGGGTTGGTTGAAGAGCCGCTGAAAACTTGCTATATAGCAGTAATTCTTAGAGGGTTCTGTGAGATTTTTCAACAATTTTAAAAATTATTTACCTGGCTAAGCTAGCAGCAGCATTGGAATTTGAAGCGACATCCAAACAGAATAGTAGTAAAAAATAAAAATAGGAAATAATCAATAAAAAATTGTAGGCCAAGCCAGTCGGGCGGCCAGAGGGGAAAGAATGGTCTTCATATTATTGATTTGCAATACCATAAACCGTAGTGTCGTAACGACGAGGGTTCATGATATTGCGAACCCACAATACTACAGACCAAAAGGGGAAGGGGAAATGAATGAAGAATATCTGCCTTTGCCTACCTCAGGGGAGTGAGGGCGCGCGAAAAAGAGGGGTTTATGTTAGTGGAGCGCATTTGCACCTGCACCCATTCTCTCTGTTTGTCTACTAAGAGGGAGGGAAGAAGGAGACCTCAGTGTGCAGAGCCATAAAAGATTGTGGAATGTTCTCGACGCGTCACTCAAATGGGTATCCCTGGAAGACTAGCGAAAAATTGTTCGTCGTTTCAACTCAAACATAGGAATCTTTGATATTGGTTTGCAAATGTGAACTGTGAAGGGTTTCAAGACAAAAAGGGGATGTTATGGTGCTCGGGATAGAGTTTTATGCATACTTGCAACGGGCCGGCCCGGCCCGGCCCGCTCGGCCCGGGTTACAGCAACATAATTTTTTTTCAGTGTTAAGAGTGAGAGACCAAAAAAGAAACATGTTTTTTTTTTGGTATTTCCACCGTATCTTGCTTGATTATAATGCCCTGAAAGCCTTTCGAAAATTTTCATTATTTTCGCTAAAATTGTAGTGAAAAAGCTATTTTCAGCCAAAAAAATTTTGAAAAATTCGTTGTCAGTTGAAAAGCGGGCCGAGCGGGC
>GL379881.1:300006-311829 GCA_000143925.2 Caenorhabditis brenneri | reverse complement strand
TCACCCAAAAAAATTTTGACCAATTCGTTGTCAGTTGAGAAGCGGGCCGAGCGGGCCGGGCCGGGCCGGAGAAACCGTCGGCCCGGCCCGGCCCGTTTTGTCGTCAGCCCGGCCCGCACGGGCCGGGCCGGGCCGGCCTCCAATTTTGCAAGTATGGTTTTATGAGTCGAAATATCTCAATCATGATTGACGATTTCAGTCAGAAGTTATTCTGAATTTGAGTTCGTGATTCGCACTGAATAAAGAAAAAAAAATACTACGGGCAGTAGAATTCCATTTATTCAGTTGTATGTGTCGTATTTGCCCATACTAGTGCACTGCAAATCACTATCATATCCGAGGAATACTACCGAACTTTCAATAACATTATGAAGATCTAGAAAAACACACATAATAATTGGACTGTATTGGATAAAACATACAATGAATAAGCAGACTCCCTCTGCCCGCCGTTCTAAAAATCTTACTCATAACTCTACTCTTACAACTTTCTCGTTCTACAGTATTTTCTATATGAAACGCGTAACTGTTTTTGTACCTCATTTACACACTTCAGTCAGTTTGAAAATTTTTTCACAAGTTGTATAACCTGCTTTCAACCCCCGTTATGCTTTCTACTCCCAGCTGATGTGTTGTAAATATTCATATAGTCCTATTTTTCTGCACCGATGTTTCTGAATCTCTGCCCTTCTTATCCGTCCTACCCATTTTACTCATCCTGTGACGGTCTCGTGAGAAACCGTTTTTAGGCCACTGCCATATCAGTTACTGGTATTTTCTTTCAGTTCATCTGTTAGTGCTTTTACGCTTACGAAAGATGTTTTTGCATAATCTTTTACTAAGAATATGAAAATTTATGATGAGGTATTTGAATACTGTAAAGAAAAACTGATCTAAAAACATAAATTTTGGGTCACGATTTAGACGTTGTGGCCGCCAAATCATACAACATAAAAAAGAAAATAGAGGGGTTTGATTGACAGCTGTTAGTTTTTCTCAGGGAAAACAAAAAACCGGGTACCTCCATTCCCCAGCAAGAACAGGAAATCAACTCGTCGTGTTGTCGTTCAAACGACGGTTTGATAGAATTAGTGTCCATTTATAATATTTGAAGCAATTGAACATCAAAACTTCAAATCAGGCTTAGGAAACACACGGACCCGGTGACAACAATAAGAGCGAAAATTCAAAACAATCAAACAAATATCTCAATCTTTGGCCAGTTCTTCCACAAATTCGGTCCCGGCCTTTTTTACGCTTGGCCGGTGATAAGAGTCTTCACTTTTCTGTCGATTTTAATTTCGGTCGGTCTTAATTTTTCTGGCGGGTCTCAGGAGAACCATGCCAAAACATTTTCCATCAAGTGATTAACTTTCTGAAATGACTCTATTTAAAATCATAATATTACTCAATCGAAACCTTGAACTCTAAAGTTCCCTTTATTCAAATCCCCACAAGAATACAAGCTTTGGTTCTGGCCAGACCGGTTCGGATTTGGGCTTGTTTTGATTCGGCCAGCTCTGATCCGGGCCAGCCTTCTTTTGTGTTCTTTTTTTAAAGAGAAAATTTTGTGCGGTCGTGTTGCGCAGACAGTGTGCGCACATTGCATTGATCTTCTTATTTCTCAGAGGTCACATAGCCTCAAGTGTCTACCCACCATTCCTTCAGTCCGTTCGTCTTCAGTTGAGGTGTTGGTTGACGGCAGGTGATTATTGATTTCTACCTATTATTTTTTTGTTTAGTTTGTAACGGAATACTGTTCAATTCATTGAAATAACTTCCTTCCACCTCTTATCCACATGCTTTTGAATCTTCACCCATTTTTGAATTCAGCTAAATTTTTTGAGAACAACTTTCTGGAACGACTCTATATAAAATCAAAATATTACTCAATAGAAACTTTCATTAAAAAAATTTTCCATATTCAAATCCTCACAACAATACAAGCTTTGGTTCTGGCTAGGCCGGTTCGGGTTTGGGGTGGTTCTGATTCGGCCAGTTCTAATCCGGGCCAGCCTCTTTTTGTGCCTTTTTGTTGAAATGTGTTCGCGATACCATGAATATTTACCGGTACGACACTCCGCGATTCCGGGTGATGTACATTGTTTAACACGAGTAATTTTTTCATGTAAATTTACTATATTCAGCTGAGAAACGGCATTTTTCAATAATTTGTCGTATTTTTCTATCAAAAAATCTCAGAAAACCGACAAACTGATACCTATTAAACACATTAAACTTGAACACATTAAAGCACAAATTGACGGAAAAGCCAGTATTGCATCAATCTTTTCAACAAAAACACTTTTGGTGTTGCGGTCAATTCGTGCTCGAATGTGTGTGATATGCATTAGTTTGTCGATTTTCTATGATTTTTTGATAGAAAAATGTGAAAAAGTATTGAAAAATGCCGTTTCTCAGCTAAATATGGTAAATTTACACGAAAAAAAGAAAACAATTACTTATGTTAAACAATGTACACCGCACGGAATCGCGGAGTGTCGTACCGGTGAATATTCATGGTATCGCGAACACATAATATGTGCGGTCGTGTTGCAGAGACAGTGTGCGCACATTGCATTGATCTTCTCATTTCTCAGAGGTCACATAGCCCCAAGTGTCTACCCACCATTCCTTCAGTCTGTTCGTCTTCAGTTGAGATGTTGGTTGACGGCAGGTCATTATTGATTTCTACCTATTATTTTTTTTGTTTAGTTTGTAACGCAATACTGTTCAATTCATTGAATTAACTTCCTTCCACCTCGTTTCCACATGCTTTTGAATTTTTGTCTTTTTTGACATTCAGCGTAATTTTTGTTTTAGTGTCTCACCTATGTTGGAAAAGTACTAATTTCAGATGCACAGCTACAATTTACGAAGCAAGGTACCACACCTTCTCCGGTTGCCAAGCGATTTCCTGAAAAATGTATGCAGACATGTAAATCTTGTCGACTTGTAAGTCATAAAATTATCAAGAATAACTCTAAATTTTTCTTTTCCAGATATGCTTTCTCTCTCACTTGCAAAAATCTGAGTTGGCTCGTTTCGGAGATGAAGATAGAAGTAAAAGAAGTTCACGTTCATTTTGATAAGAGAGAGATCGAATTTACTGTGTACAAGGATCGTGAGCGCCTCAAAATCAAGATGTTCAATTATTTCATGGACCCTAAGCTGGCACCACATCCACATCCATCAGACCGTCATTTAACCGTCTTTCATAATACCGGTGAGACATCTCTTCTATATACTAAAGGAATAGCTCTGTGTGTGTGTGTGTGTGTCTGTCCAGCACTTATCCCTGAATAACTTTTGTACCCCTCGACCGTTTCCTATCATATTTAGCATGTAGTCATGGGTCACCGAGCGCTTCAATTCTATAACGTTTGGAGCTCGGGTTACTGTAGGGATACGGTAGCTACAGTAACCAGATGACTCAGCAATAGCTAGAAAACGGGCTCGAAGTGCTCAGAATTGTTCCATTTTTTGCATGTACTACCTAAGGGACCCCAATAGTACACCGTCAAAAAATGGTGAAGATTACTGTAGGATTACGGTAGTTACGGTAGTCTGAAAACTCATCTGGCAAGCTCTGGATGGATAACCTTCCAGAACATTTTCCTTCTTTCCAGAAGCTTCTAGAACCTTCAAAACCTTCCAGAATCTTCTAGAAACTTCCAGAACTTCTAGAATCTTCCAGAACTTCCAGAAGTTTCTAGAATCTTCCGGAACTTCTAGAAACTTCCAGAATCTTCTAGAATCTTCCAGAACTTCTAGAAACTTCTAGAAACTTCTAGAAACTTCCAGAAGCTTCTAGAATCTTCCACAACTTCTAGAAACTTCTAGAAACTTCTAGAAACTTCCAGAAGCTTCTAGAATCTTCCACAACTACTAGAAACTTATAGAAACTTCTAGAACCTTCTAGAATCTTTCAGAACTTCTAGAATCTTCCAGAACTTCCAGAAACTTCCAGAAACTTCCAGAAACTTCTAGAAACTTCTAGAATTTTCCAGAACTTCTAGAATCTTCCAGAACTTCCAGAAGTTTCTAGAATCTTCCAGAACTTCTAGAAACTTCCAGAAACTTCCAGAAACTTCTAGAAACTTCTAGAAACTTCTAGAAACTTCCAGAAGCTTCTAGAATCTTCCACAACTTCTAGAAACTTCCAGAAACTTCCAGAAACTTCTAGAAACTTCTAGAAACTTCCAGAAACTTCCAGAAACTTCCAGAAACTTCTAGAAACTTCCAGAAACTTCCAGAAACTTCCAGAAACTTCCAGAAACTTCTAGAAACTTCTAGAAACTTCTAGAAACTTCTAGAAACTTCTAGAAACTTCCAGAAGCTTCTAGAATCTTCCACAACTTCTAGAAACTTATAGAAACTTCTAGAACCTTCTAGAAACTTCTAGAACCTTCTAGAATCTTTCAGAACTTCTAGAATCTTCCAGAACTTCCAGAAACTTCCAGAAACTTCCAGAAACTTCTAGAAACTTCTAGAATTTTCCAGAACTTCTAGAATCTTCCAGAACTTCCAGAAGTTTCTAGAATCTTCCAGAACTTCTAGAAACTTCCAGAAACTTCCAGAAACTTCTAGAAACTTCTAGAAACTTCTAGAAACTTCCAGAAGCTTCTAGAATCTTCCACAACTTCTAGAAACTTCCAGAAACTTCCAGAAACTTCTAGAAACTTCTAGAAACTTCCAGAAACTTCCAGAAACTTCCAGAAACTTCCAGAAACTTCTAGAAACTTCTAGAAACTTCTAGAAACTTCTAGAAACTTCTAGAAACTTCCAGAAGCTTCTAGAATCTTCCACAACTTCTAGAAACTTATAGAAACTTCTAGAACCTTCTAGAAACTTCTAGAACCTTCTAGAATCTTTCAGAACTTCTAGAATCTTCCAGAACTTCCAGAAACTTCTAGAAACTTCTAGAAACTTCCAGAAACTTCTAGAAACTTCTAGAAACTTCCAGAACTTCTAGAAGCTTCTAGAAACTTCCAGAAACTTCTAGAAACTTCCAGAAGCTTCTAGAAACTTCTAGAAACTTCTAGAAACTTCTAGAAACTTCCAGAAGCTTCTAGAAACTTCCAGAACTTCTAGAAACTTCCAGAAACTTCCAGAAACTTCTAGAAACTTCTAGAAACTTCTAGAAACTTCCAGAAGCTTCTAGAATCTTCCAGAACTTCTAGAAACTTCTAGAAACTTCTAGAATCTTCTAGAAACTTCTAGAACCTTCTAGAATCTTCCAGAACTTCTAGAATTTTCCAGAACTTCCAGAAACTTCTAGAAACTTCTAGAACCTTCTAGAACCTTCTAAACTCTTTCAGAACTTCTAAAATCTTCCAGGAACTTCTAAAAACTTTTAGAACCTTCTAGAAACTTCTAGAATCTTCTAGAATCTTCCAGAACTTCTAAAATCTTCCAGGAACTTCTAGAAACTTCTAGAACCTTCTAGATTCTTCCAGAACTTCTAGAACCTTCTAGAATCTTCCAGAACTTCTAGAATCTTCCAGAACTTCCAGAAACTTCTAGAAACTTCTAGAACCTTCTAGAACCTTCTAAAATCTTCCAGAACTTTTGAAATCTTCCAGGAACTTCTAAAAACTTCTAGAACCTTCTAGAATCTTCCAGAACTTCTAGAATCTTCCAGAACTTCTAGAATCTTCCAGGAACTTCTAGAAACTTTTAGAACCTTCTAGAAACTTCTAGAATCTTCTAGAATCTTCCAGAACTTCTAAAAACTTCCAGGAACTTCTAGAAACTTCTAGAACCTTCTAGATTCTTCCAGAACTTCTAGAACCTTCTAGAATCTTCCAGAACTTCTAGAATCTTCCAGAACTTCCAGAAACTTCTAGAAACTTCTAGAACCTTCTAGAACCTTCTAAAATCTTCCAGAACTTCTGAAATCTTCCAGGAACTTCTAAAAACTTTTAGAACCTTCTAGAAACTTCTAGAATCTTCTAGAATCTTCCAGAACTTCTAGAATCTTCCAGGAACTTCTAGAAACTTTTAGAACCTTCCAGAAACTTCCAGAAACTTCTAGAATCTTCCAGGAACTTCTAAGAACTTCCAGAAACGTCAAAACATTTGATTATTTTGGCGGGAATTCAAGTTTACGAAATTTTTGGCCGGAATTCAAATTTTCAAAATTTCTGACGGGAATTCAAATTAGCAACATTTTTGGAACAGGATGGAGGCTTAGGGTGCATCACTGTCCAATGATCAGAAATGAGTTTAAGCGTGGCAAATTAACCCCCCATTAAGGAGCGCAGCGACGAACAAAAAGGAGGTGAGCCGCCGTAGGCGGCGCCACCGACTGGTTTTTTCCTACTGCTTGCTGGAATATGGAAGGCTTCGGTTTTCAATTTTTTCTAAGAAGACTAATTAATGCCAACCACGCACCAGTGATAAACATCGCCTTCACACATTTACAAAAACCTGAATATCGACGTATCATGAACGCTCTTCTCGAATTCAAGCTTGGAACTGTGACTCTTTGTTTTTCATCTCTTCAACAAATCGAAATCTATTTGGAAAGGAAGTACAACTGTTTCCAAACAGCTATCGACATTCATCATGATTACAAGGAAATGTTGTTATCTCGCCTCCGAAAAAACCACACCACCGACATACAAAGCAACACGAGCAACTCAATTAAAGAAATTGAAACCGTATTCACTTTAATCATGAATCAAAGCCACAACATGGAAATCGCGTCGTTCCGTGCAGCTGAAGTCAATCAGTTTTTGTTGTTTTGGAAAAGAGAAGGCCGCCCAAAGTCAAAAAGATTCAACTTTTTATGTTTCTCGGAGTACAGCCACGAAAAGGAGATAGTGTTAAGAGATATTAAACATAGACGAACTTCGAGAGCTTTTACTCAATACATTGAAGAACATCCATGTAACACAGTGGTAATCGGATTTGACTTCCTGAACGATAGAAGAGTTCCAGCAATCGGATTCAACTTCTCTCTGGACAATGGGACTAAGGCTACGCTTTGGTTTGCCAGAAACTGTGGCAAGATCTGTTACATTGTTGAGTTTCGGTGAGCAAATGCTGTTTCACCCATTTGTTTTCTTCGAATAAATATGTTTTCAAATTCAGTTGTACAATGCTCGAGCACTAGTGTGATGCAAACCACCATGTTACAATAAGCTTCAAAAGTTTGTGAAGTCTTCTAAGAGCTATTATTAGAAATCAGATTAACACGCTCTACAATAAAACTAGTTGTCAAATGGTTTTGCTTTGAGCTTACCTCGACCGGCTTAAACTTGTTTCGGACCTATAAGGCAACCGCGTTTCATAGAGCTCACGCTCAGCTTACCTAGCAAGTTCTTATCGCCACTCAGAAACTAAAGGGTTTGTGTGGTCAAAGGCGATTTCACGCCACAAATTCATCTTTCAGGCTTGTTGCATAACATATAAAAAACTCGATTTTCGATAAAGTTCATTTTCTCCCATTTTCAGAAAAGCATTCTGCTACAATAAAAAATAATAAAGCGTGAAGACATTCTACAACCGGAGAATAAGGAAAACCATTATACAAAACAATTAGACTCTTTACGGTTTTAGTGGTCCCATGCTTTTTTACTGATCCCATGTTGGGACCAGATTGAATAAAACAAATTGAATAAATTAGATGGGAAGGTTGTGGATGTTTGCAGCCGATTTACTTGGTGACTTGCATGGCCAAGGTAGGCAACATTGTTGGACGAGATTCCGGCAACCGAGATACGTCCGTCCTTGGTCAAGTAGACAAAGTGCTCCTTGATATGCTTCTCGACTTGTTGTGGATTGATTCCGGTGAAGCAGACCATACCGATTTGATTAGTGATGTGCTCCCAGTTGCGGGTGTATCCTTCCTTGGCCAACAAGTCCTTCAATTGAGTTCTCATGGTGATGATACGATCAGCCATGAGCTTGACATCTCCGAGCCATTGTTTATTATTTTTTCTTTAGTCTTTAGTCTATTCTAGTCTTAAGGTCAATTAAATTGTTCATCTAGTGCTAAATCAATTAAGTTTACTAGTCTCCCGTCCCCACAAAAAAAGGGGTGGGAAATACATTCACTTTTGTAGCGTTCCCACGTCAGGCATTGCCTCACTTACTTGTAATTGTGAGCATGCGAGTTTTTTTAAGCAGATCAAACCACAGTTCATTTAATGAATTTAGTGAGATAGAATTTTTGAAAACAGGGAGCAATTGTATTCTGTGTTGTCCAGTTTGGTTCCTTTGTGAGTCTCATGACCAACATTTCGTATTTTATGGTACACTTTGAACGGAACATTGAATACTGATGAACTCACAGATGAATGAGGTGGAACTCTCCGTCTTGTGATACTGAAAATGACTATTACTAACAATTCATTACCAACATTCATAGTTTCTCTACAACTACATCTCCAGCTTGCTGCAAGTATTTTTAGTGTAACTTTTTTTTAAATACTATTTGTTGGACTGGAATTAGAGAAAATCACCATAAATAATACGGAGTAGAAGCACCAGGAGATATTCTTTCTTTCTTTTGCGTTTTCCTTCATCCATTCTGTTCTTTTTTCTTTCTTTTTTCATAACATGAAAACACAGTTGTGAGAATTTTTTCGAAAAAAAAATCGTTGTTTGATCAAGCATTTGTTTGACTTCTCTAGCCCTTTGTGAAGTTGACCGAAGTCCTCCTTTGTCTTAGATGTTTGCAGGAGACTTCGCAATGGTTTTCACTTGTTGCAAATGCCACTTTACACAATGGGGTGACAAAAGGACACGATGACGTGTTTTTTCTTTGTTAGTTGGCTGGCTTCGACGTCTCCGCCTTTTTTTCTTCTGTGTATTTAGCAGCAGCCACAAGCATTCATTCTTTCTTTTCTTATGGTCTAACTTGTGATTGTTGGACGGTTATGTTTTGATTTTTTTGGTGAGTTAATTTTGTGAAAGGTTTCTAATCCAAAAATATTGTTTTCAGAATTACTTTCTCTTTTTGAATTTTCTTTATGGCTTCATCTCCCTCAGAAAATGTGTCTCCAATGAATGGATGCATTCAAAAAGGACGAGTCCCCTGCTGGTCAAGGAGCGCTATTAGAAAGTAATTTTTTAATTTTATTTTCATATAATTCAGTTCATCTTATCATTTTTTTAAGAGAAACATTTTGTTTGCATTTAGCCCATCTCTTTTCCAAACTATCAAACCACCAGCTGATTGAAAAATTGAAAAAGAAAATTGAAAAAAAGAGAATAAAAAAGAGAATAATCTCTTTGATTGAAAAAAAGAGATAATCTCATTCCAAAAACTAATAAGAATTTACCTAAAACGAGCGTGTTCTATTTTCTCCTAGATTTCTCCGTTCTAAGTTTTTATATTCATTCTCACTCGTAGCTCTTGATGTAAGTAATTGTACTCCCTTTTTCCCTTCGATTTTTATGTTTTTAGACGGTTTCTACGGTACCATGCAAAAATGTACGAACACCCTCCCCCCCCCCCCCCCCCCGTTTTCAGTTGATTTTCGCAGATTTAGCCTGACTTTGAGCATGCGCCAAACCGTCAAAAATTTTTCTACGACTCTAAAAATTTTTGAGCGTTTCAAGCATAGCTAGAACTTCATTTTTGTAGTTGACAACTTTTTTGTGCAACCACTCTCTCGAGAGTTAGAGCTCATTTTTTGAAGGACCCATGAAATCATCGAGATTCCTATGGATAACGAGCAATTTCTGAGGTGGTTGTTTTGGACGAGCTCTAACTCTTGAAAGAGTAGTTGCACAAAATAGTTGTCAACTACAAAAATGAATTTCTAGCTATGCTTGATACTCACCAAATTTTTTTGTGTCGTAGAAAAAAAAACTTGATTTGCACAAAAATAGTATTCCCAATGTTTGATGAAAAATTATTAGAAGGAGAATACAGAGAGTTTACGTACAGGTTTAGAGAAGTATTGAAACACGTGAAGAGATTTTGGGGAGTATTCCAAAGGGGATATCAGAATCAAAATAGAAACTTTTTTGAGAGTGTACCAGTTCATAAAAGAGCGCATTGCCATAAAGTTACGCCAATAGTGGGAGAGATTGGGTTAGTGAAAGATGAGCAGTTACCGCGGAATACGTGTAAATTAGCAAAAATAACGAAATTGTGCCCGGGAAAAGACAGGGTAGTGAGAACAGTAGAGTTGAAAACAAAAACAAAGGAATCAAAGAAAAGAAGGATAGAACACCTTATACCGTTAGAAATTAGACCCAATTCAGAAACAGTACAAGTTACAGAAATCAAAAACAATTCTACTACGTCAGCAAAGGCAAAAAAGGATACAGAATCGGAAGAAAATAAAGAAGGGAATCAAGAAAAGGTACGTGAAGTAGCAACACGAATGAGGACTAGAAGTCAGACTAGGAAATTAGAAGAAGAAAAACAGAAAGAAATAGATGTTAAGAAAGAAAAAAGTAGGCACACAGAAAATAGGAGACCAACTAAATCATTTAATTGATACACAACGCTATATATAGTTAGTTTAGCCACCTTAGTATTTACCAATACGGCAAAAGCAGAATCCAACATAAACATAAGAAAGACAAATTATAAACCGGTAGAATTAGAAGAAGTAAACAAAAAAAGAAATTCATAAACCATGGGTAGCACATAGATCCGAATCCAGCGTTAGATGTACTGAAAGCGGAGTACGACTTATAGATAAAGAAGTAGCTGTTGGGAAAACGTACGACATATGTACAGGGTCATATTGTATAGACGGGATAGAAACAAGAGCCGAAACAGATATTACGTTTCCAGCAAAAGAAGTAGTAAACAAGCATAAGATCACATGGAAGAAACCTATTAGCAACCAGTATATTTTAATTGATAAAACTTGCCCCCCCCCCCCCCCCCCCAACAGATTATTGTCGAAAGTTAGACTGCACATGGTGTATAGAGATCATATTTTTTGGGCGTGTCAAGCATAGCTAGAACTTCATTTTTGTAGTTGACAACTTATTTGTGCAACCACTCTCTCGAGAGTTAGAGCTCATTTCGTGAAGGACCCATGAAATCATCGAGATTCCTATGGATAACGAGCAATTTCTGAGGTGGTTGTTTTGGACGAGCTCTAACTCTCGAGAGAGTGGTTGCACAAAATAGTTGTCAACTACAAAAATGAATTTCTAGCTATGCTTGATACTCACCAAAATTTTTTGAGTCGTAGAAAAATTTTTGACCGTTTGGTACATGCTCAAAGTTGACTAAAATCAACTAAAAAGCGGGGGTGTTCGTATATTTTTGCACGGTACTGTATAGGCTGATGATGGCATTTGCCGAAACGTTGATAAGAAAATAAAGAAAACGTGCTGAATAACACCAGAAAAAAAGAAGGGTCAAAAAGAGGATATCCTTCAAAAAGCCCTGAAAAAAAAGTTTACAGCAGCTTGACGACACTACGCATGTGAGATGCCTCCGGAACCGAGCTGCAGCGCTCAAGAAACGGAACAAGGTACACAATCATTTCAGAGAATTTTCAAAATCACTTCTTGTCTTTTTCTAGATCTCGGGTGACAAGAAGACTCACAACAACTTGAAATATGATGTATGTTCTTTTGTTGAAGAAAGAATATTTATTCAGAATGGAGAGTTCCCACCTCATTCACCTGTGAGTTCCCTTATACTCAATGTTAGAAAATTATGGTACCATGAAATAAGAAACCTCCCTTGTCACTTTTTTAGAAATACATTCTCAAAAATACATCGTTAAAACTTTTGATTCCAATGAAAAAGGCTTCAAAACATTTTCCGTTTCAAAAGCGTTTTTTAACATCAAAAAATTTTTCAAAAACAATCTATGAATTGATTTTAATCCT
>GL379881.1:281411-299034 GCA_000143925.2 Caenorhabditis brenneri | reverse complement strand
ATTAATGAACTCACAGGTGAATGAGGTGGGAACTCTCCATTCTGAATAAATATTCTTTCTTCAACAAAAGAACATACATCATATTTCAAGTTGTTGTGAGTCTTCAAAAGTTTATTTATGAGCGAAGCTTCACTCTCTGCGTCTGAGTCTGAATCTGATATTTTAGCACATTCGGGCTCATTCAGTTTTCAACATTTCTCCCATTTCTTCATACTTTATTGATGATTCGGAGTGGTCAAGTCGTTTTTCGCATCATTGAACCTTCATGAAAACTTGATTGCGAACTGTATATCAACAATTGTTTGAATGTATTCTCACAACAAATGTGACCTCAAATTGAATGTGGGTTCATAGTCTTCACTCATCAAGTGTCCTGTATGTGAAGAGTGACAGCTGGTGATGTCATCCATCAAAGGCCCTATCTTCCTTTGTTAAGGAATGTTGTGTATGTCATTCACGTCCACTCAGAGTATCTTTTTTGTGTACTCTCTCTATTAGTATTGATCAAAAAACCTCCCCAGGTCCTCCACATTTGTCCTGCACCATATTGTCTTCACCACTCAGACCTATCCAGCTACCAACCGCTTCCTTCGTTCATCTTTTAATAATGATTTTTACTTTCATCGCTATTTCCACTTGCGTTTTTGGTGTCTTCGCTGGAGTCGTGCTCGATGTATCCAACACAGAACAGAAAAAACAAAAACCTGTCAAGCAAGTGAAAAAAGCTACTTCACCCATTAAATAAGTAGTGAACTATGATTGCGTTGAACTCTGTTAGATTGTCGAAACTAAACAGTCCCTTCTATACATCGTCAATACATAATAACATTGTGTTTACAAAATCGTTTCAAGAATGTATCAACTTGATCACAGTTGCCTTTTCATCTGGTGGAATGGTAAGTGAAAATGAAATGTAAAATCCAAAAGATTTCTAAAATTTAAAATTTCAGAATTTCTATCATATGTTTTGCCGACTCAACATAAAGTAGCAGTGGAAAAACATGGCACATTTGAAAATGAAAAATGGAACGAGGAATCGATAACAGTACCGCCAATAGAAATGAAGGCAGGATCAGATAAGACATAGAAGTAGTGTGAAAATTTTCTGTTTTTGTTCTATTTACCTTTTTTTCAAAACCTAAGTCTTCAATTTAGTTCATTGGTGATTTTAAATTGTTATTTCTCCTATTGTAATTCAATTGATTTTTGAATATAAATCTTTATTTCTTGTTTTTGTCCATGAACTCTAAGAATTTCTGGCAAAAACTTTGAGAGCATGTACTCTCCAAAATTCGAGTCCATGCCACATAAGCTAACTAATTTAGGTCAGCGGTCTACATAGCAAAAGTCTGACTTCATTAAAATGATCCCTGATGTCAATTACCTATGCCCCTCAAGTTTCAAGTCCATACCTCATCCGCTAACTGAAATCGATTCGTGACCTAGATACCTAAAATCTGATCCCTGTAAAATGATCTCTGATGTCGATTACCTATATCCCTCAAGTTTCACGTCCCTACCTCATCCCCTAACTTAAATAGGTTAGTAACCTAGATATCAGAAATCTAACCTCATTAAAATGATCCCTGATGTCAATTACCTGTATCCGTCAAGTTTCAAGTCCCTACCTCATAAGCTAACTGAAATAGGTCAGTGGCCTACATATCAATAATTTGACCTCATTAAAATAATCCCTGATATCGATTACCTATATCCCTCAAGTTTCAAGTCCCAACATCATCTCCTAACTGAAATAGGTCAGCGGCCTACATATCAATAATCTGACCTCATTATAATGATCCCTGATATCGATTACCTATATCCCTCAACTTTCATGTCCCTACCTCATAGGCTAACTGAAATAGGCCAGCGACCTACATACCAAAAATCTGACCCCATTAAAATGATCCCTGATGCCAATTACCTATACCCACCGAGTTTCAAGTCCATACCTCAAAAGCTAACTGAAATAGGTTAGTGACCTAGATATCAATAATTTGACCTCATTAAAATGATCTCCGATGTCGATTACCTATAACCCTCAAGGTTCAAGTCTCTACCTCATTCCCTAACTGAAATAGGCCAGCGACCTAGATACCAATAAGCTGACCTCATTAAAATGATCCCTGATGTCGATTACCTATACCCCTCAAGTTTCAAGTCCCTACCTCAGCCCCTAACTGAAATTGGTTTGTGACCTAGATACCAAAAAAATGACCTCATTAAAATGATCCCTGACATCAATTACCTATAGCCCTCAAGTTTCAGACCCACAGGGCTCTCCTCAAGAAAATCATTAAAAATGAAATTAATTTCTGACACTGACCCCTCCTGACCATGCCCCCAACGTGGCGGTCAGGGTCAAAAAAATGTCTTCGTCGGAGGAAAACTCAGAAAAAATTCAGTTCTCGATTTTCGAGCCATTGGAAGAGCCTTCTCCTCAGTCTACAGCGTTGAATTGGTGAGTTTTTTGAAGTTTTCAGAGGGTTTTAGTGCGAAAAACAGCCGGGTTTTTAGTGTTTTGAGGACTATTGGGTGAAGGGCTAATAAGGCTAGGGTTTAGAAGTTTAGAAGTTAATGATTTGGCCTGAAAACAAGTAGGTCAAAGTATGAAATAGTGTTGAAAATGCTCAGATTACGGAAAAAGTGTAGAATGATCAGATCTTTCCGCACTTTTTGATGATATTGAATAGGGGTGAAGTCCGAAATTTATTTTTTCCGAATATAAGTTGGCTAAGAGGATATTTAGGTCACTTAAGAGCACTTAGATTTGTAGGATTTTAGGTAAAACCTATAGGAAAAAAGGGGATTCCACAATTCTGATTAGAAGTTTCGTTGTAAATTGAGGGAGCTCGAAATAGGAAAGTATAGGTACTACTGGGAAAAACAACCATGGGAGCTCGCGGTGATTAACCGCGAGAAAATGGTTGTATAGGTACTTGACTTGAATGGGGCAACGATCGGGTAGATCTACGATATGGGGGAAAGGGAGTTCCATAGGTGGATCCAAAGCTGTCAAAACCCACGGCCGGCCGTCTGACAGCCTTGGGTGGATCTAAATCTACTGACCCCATTTGTTTGTTCACTTGTCTGTTCTCCAAACACACGGCATCCTGCATTGTTGCCACTCTCTCAGAACTCGGAGTCTAGTATAGAAATCTTTGTTGGGCGTTCCTCAGAAACTTGTACCCAATTCGAAGTCTGTGTGGTTTTCCAGTTGAAAACTGCGTTCTCCACTTTTAGTGTCCGAATGATGAATGTCAACTTTGGTTTTCAGATGTCTCATCTAATCCGTAACCGCTATTCGCTCACTCAAATCATTGGAAAAGGAACCTACGGAAGAGTTTATGAATGTATAGATGTACAAGAGGCTGGTATAAAGAAAGTGATCAAAGAGTCAGTTTTCGGAAATGATGACGGATTTGATCCATATGAATATGTGTTCAATTTGGAAGTTGCCGTCTACGAAGCATTAGCGAAGTCGCCAAACTCTAAATTCTTCCCAAAACTCTTTGAGAGTTTTGTTCTTGAGGATCCCCGAAAGGGATATTTGGGTTTGTTCTTCACGGTGTCAATTGCTCAATTAAAACTGTTTCAGTCCTTGAGAAACTTGGTTACCCCGTTCGGATGATTCGCAAGCAGAACCTGGACAATTGCTTCTCATTCACTAATACGGCAAAGATAGCTATGAGTGTTGCCAGAGGACTGAAGTATTTGCACGAGTGTGGTTATCTCCATCGAGATCTTCAAGAGAGTAATGTAGTTTTCAGTCGTGACACCAACTCAGTAAGATTCACACTCTTACTTTTAGAATTAACTTGATTTTTTTCAGGAGGTTGTGTGTAAAATCATCGATTTTGGAGCGGCCCAAGAAATTCACAACGAGGATGGAACCATTAACTTTGAGTATCCAGACATGGACTTTACAAATTGCTCCTTCAGCTCCTTAGCCCTGAATTTCATGTTGCCAGCAGATGAGCAAGACGATTTTGAGTCTTTCTTTTATTTTGTTCTGGCAATTTTCAACCGATTCAATTTGTACGGAGGACCTGAGAAGTTGATTGAAGAGAAGACCAAATTGGTAGGACCTTGCGTGAATAGGATTAGTGTTTCAACATAATTATTTTCAGCACCTAGACCCGATTTCAGTTCTGGATGACGGATTCCTTGTACAATTATGGCTCTCAATCGTTGGTCAAGGTTACCGAAAGAAGTTTAATCCGGATGAAGTTCTTGAAGTATTCACTGATCTTGATGTCGATTATGAACAACCCCTTGATTGCGAGCAAGTTGGATACTATTTTATCGTTGAGTAGGACTCACCTCATTCGAATATAATTACTCGTATCATACTCGTTCTATCATTCTTTTGTCTCCTCATCGTGTATCATATAAATCTCAATTCTCAAATAAACACTTCATTTTCTCACTTTCGGAATAAAAAAACACAAAGATGAATCATTGAAATGAGTGCTCAGTTTTTCAGATGGTGTTAAATTTTGGCTATCATTCTTCAAACATAATAGCCCGAAAGTTGAGAAGAACTGCAAAAATGCTAGGAGTTCACTTCTCAGTAGAAAAAAAATTAGGATTTGGAGAATGATGAGTTATGGGGTTCCAGCAAGAAAGCAACGGATTTGCAATTAAAAATGAGTGGCGTTACAGCGAAAAGGCAAGATATCTGCAAAATATAATCAGTGGAGTAACAGCGAAAGAGTAATGAGTTTGCAAGTGTTAGTTAGGGGAGTAACAGCGGAGAAGCAGTGAATTTGCAAATGTTATCCAGTTTTTCTGTGTTTTTCTAGTGTTTTTCGATGCTGATTAGGTGGTTATCGTAATTTCAGAATTTAATCTGGTGCAAAAAACATTCGGAACTCAATTTCTCTATTTGGGTTCTTGATACAAACCTACCTGATGTCTTAGAATTTCTGAAGTACGCCCTATGAGAAACATCCTCGCCAATCATAATGTCCTTAGTGGAAACAATTTTTGAATGTAACCTGATCATCTTTATAATTTATTGTTGTTGTTTTTGTTGTTGGTAGTTTGAGAGGATTTCGCATGAACTGCTTTTGGGGTAAGCAAAAAAAAACAGGTGGAGCAAAACTTGAAAAAAAAATTGTTCAAGATATTTTTCAGGGAAAATGTTTCATTTTTACTGTTTTGTGCTCTCCTACAGTAGAAAAAAGGCGGAGTATAATCTAAGTTAGTGTTTTTCACTTAGGTAACCATAAGTCATATGCACACAACTTATCAACTGGAAAAAAACCAACTTGAAAATAGTGTGCCAACTGTTACTCACCAATTACCCAGGATGCGTTTTGCATGTTTTAGACTAAAATTCTATAGCTCAAAAACAACAAGATCAGATTCCTATCTCATTAATACTTTTCATAATCTAGCGAAAAACACATTCAATTTTAGGACAAACCGAGAGCAGACACGCTGTAGACTCACAGCAGGCCCACAACAGACCAAATGCACCCATAGCAGACCGACTACAGATCCTTAAAATTACACATTTAGTTCTTTTGTAATTGTGAGCATACGATTTTCAAAGATAACCAAATCAAACAACAGTTCATGGGGGGGGGGACAGACCGAGAGCAGACTGACTGCAGACTCACAACAGGCCCACAACAGACCGAATGCATCCATAGCAGACCGACTGCAGAACCGAAAAATTACACATATTGTTCACTTGTAATTGTGAGCATACGAACTTTAATGATAAGCAAATCAAACAACAGTTCATTCCACTAATATAGTGGAATTATAGAAAACAAGGAGCAACTGTACTTTGCGTTGTTCAGTTTGGTTCCTTATTGGGAGCCCTATAACCAACATTTAGTACTCTGCAGTACCCTATGAAGGTAAATCATTGAAGATCGATGAACTCACAATAAAAGGATATAGGAATTCTTGTTGTATTGAAACGTGTGTCTGAGTGGAGACTATTTTGAGGCTCATGAGTTGCGTTAGAAATGACAGTTTCTCTCTGCAAACTCCGAGTTTCATACATGTCCAGGGCCGGGCCGGCCCCGGCCGTGCCCAAACCAGAATTTTCATGGGCCTGGCCCGGCCCGGTGGGCCCGGAATTTCAGTACTAAATTTTGGAAGCATAAGAAAACAAGCCATTTTTCGGCGAATTTATTGTCTTTTTGTTATTAATGTTCATTTCTCCCGTATTAGGGATAGTTTTCAACTGGATTTTAATAATTTAAATCAAAAACAAGAATTTTTGACTGGAAATAGTCAATTTCAGTGGCAAAATGGTCCGTTTCAATGCAAAACTGTGAAGTTTAGTCAATTTCGGTAGTTTTTCTTCGAGTTATGGGTTTTCTGAGAGAGAGAGAGAGAGAGTGTGTTGTTTGTTGATTTTTTTTTTCAGTCAGAAAAGTCATGAATTTTCACTAAAAGTTTAAAGTTTTTGGCTCTTTTTCAAATATTTTGAACCCGGGCCCGTCGGGCCGGACCGGGCCCAAGTTTGGACATGTATGCCGAATTTTGTATATAAAAAATTCATAATTTAGAGCATTTTTAGACTAGAGTAGATAGTTTTCAGGATGCTATTTTTAGCTTTCAAAAGTCAACTTGGAGCACAGTAAAATCTCTTTTTGCTTTGAAACCCTTTCCATATTTTCTTTGCAGACCACTATCGAAAATCCATGATTTTGAGTGAAAACAACGGATTTTTTGCCATCTTCTCAGGGGTACCCATTTGAGTGACGCGTCGAGAACATTCAAGAACCTTCTATATGTCTGCACAAAAATCGTGGTGGGACCCACTTTTTTCGCGCGTTGTAGTGGACTCCCTCAAATTGGGCAAACACACCAACTAGTCATTCATTCCCCTTCCTCTTTGGTCTGTCTTATTGTGGGTTCGCAATATGATGAACACTCGTCGCTACGACACTACGGTTCATGGTGTTGCAAATCAATAATATCCGGACCATTCTTTCTTCTCTGGCCGCCCGACTGGTTTGGCCTACCTTTGGCTGCCCGACTGGCAAAGCCTACTCCTTTTTTGATTATTTCCAATTTTCAATTTTTTCTAAAATATTCTGTTTGAATTTTGGTTCGAATTCCAATGGTACTGCTAGCTTCTCCAGGTAAATTATTTCAAAATTATACATTTTTTTAATCTCACAGAACCCTTCAAAAATTACTTCTATCTGAATAGAATGTTTTCAGCGGCTCCTCAACCGAACTGCTCTCGTTCTGCTGCCATATCAAACACCAGCAAGCTGCAGACCTGTGATTGGGAATCTTTGAGACGGAATCATCGAATTCAAAGGTAAGAAAACTGAGACCAGGGGTTCCTACGCTGGATACTTCGATAAGCCGGATAGACATTCAGCACTTTTTTTTTCATAAGATATCTGCCACAAAATGTTTCATGAAGTGGTAGCTTTTAACCAAAAGTGGTCGGGGCCTTCTCGTTCTCGCCAATCGCGCAGCCGGCATCAATTGAGGTCGGCGATGAAGTACTCTACCCTTCCTCTAGAAAAGAGAGGACTTATTTGCGGAGGCCTCTGTGACCCCTATATTAGGACAAACCTCCCCGGATCTCCAAGTTAAAATAGAAAATGATGGGCATAACTATTGAACCGAATTTATTTGTTATGTGAAAACCTCGAAAAAAACGGGCTGAAATTAACAGAGCTACAGTGTGTCAGAGACTCACATAATGACAAACTCACAGTGAAGATGTTTCGAAATAATAAGATTCAGAATAATATAATAGAGTGACAATCCCATCCATCATCTGTGTACGTCATTTGTCACTTTTTATACCTTATCTGATCTGGTCATCGCAGTCCGTACAACATTTTTATAATTGGCTAAGACAGAAAATAACCATTCATCACAATCTCGGTTCTCCCAGGGTCCAGTCACTGTTTGCCATCTGCCCGCTCTCTCTGCTTGGCATTCTTGCTTTTTTTGGCATTGCTATCGGCTTTTTGAATTTTTGACTTCCTTTGTCACCGCATTCCCAACGGTATTAGGCTCGCATCAAGTTTCTCAGGCTTCCTTATCTTAATTAGTTTTCCCAACGATAAGAGATCCGGGCGTATAATAGTATTTATAGATTTTAAAAAACACTTGAAATATTTTCAGAACAAAGTGTTGCACGCACAATTCCTCTTCTTCGTTTCCCATTTCTTGTCGTTATGGTAATGGATGTTCGTGAACAGTGAGTTTCTCTACCCATGGCAATATTCTAAGTTTCAACTTTTTCTCTGCAGGTATCTTTTCTCAACACTTTGGAAGGAATCAAAAAAATAAGGAGGGATAGAGTCCGTCAACTGCAATACCTTTCTCATCTGGAGATGTTCTCTTCCGCAACTCATGGCAATGACAGAAAAGTTTCTCGTTTCTCGAAGCGGCTTGGTATCGAAATTCTGTCCATTGAAGCTGAGGAAGATGTTAACAACAATTCATTGGATGATGTTACCTTGAAAGTGAAGAACTACCAGGAACAGTCAATCGAATCATTGATTTTTCTGGAGGAACTGTTCAAAATTTGAAGTTTCGTACTTGAATGCGTAACAATTCCAAATGACTTTGTCAAACGATTTCTGGCTCCTGAACAAAGTTTGAACATTGGCATTGGTGAATTGGAAGTACAAACTGAAGATGGTGAAAGTCAATATGAGGTGTGTTCCTGGATAATGGACAACTGCAGAGATGTCAAAAAACTGGAAAATCTCTGTGAAACAACACCAGTTTTAGAATTTGATTCTCAACAGTCGTTCACTTTTGAATGTAGCCATTCCTATTACGCCTATTGTTCAACTTTGGATCACGTGACACGACTTTTCTGGAACCTTGAATTGTGATTATAAAATGACCAATCATGATTTGAACCAGCTTGTGAAGTTATGGATGGACGGTGATTTGAAATTTGAGGAGATTGAGGCATACGATAATAGAGAGGATTGAGCGCCAAAGAAGGTTTGTTTGAGAAATGGTTGCAATACTATTAATCCGGATTAATGCTTCCAGAGAATTCGCATCGACAAGCTTCTTCTGGTCCTTGGAATGTGGTTCAATGTGGCGGATGTTTTTAATTCTTACTGTCGTATCAAAAATTTTTTAAAAATTCAATTTTCAATAAATCTTTCGAATATACAAACTCGGTATGTAGATTCAGGCAATCAGGCTCTCAGGCTCTCGAATTTTCAGGTTCTCAGATTTTCTTTTGATTCTAGCCATTACTATACCTGTATGAGAGTTTACAGCTAGTTGAAGATAACTGCACGAGTAAAAAATGATTCAGAACATTTTGAAAAGCTGTAAATCGATTTTAAGTCAAACTTCAGTCGAAAATTTGTTTTTTTTTTTGCTTTAACTTATTGCATTGTTCTTCGAAGTCAAATTCACCTTCATTTTCGTGATCTCCTGACTACAACGGTTTGAGTGAGTGTAATCATCATTTTCAATATAATTTCTTTGTTCGAAAATGAATTACCCTCAAAAAATCATCAAAATATTGTCTTCTTTCTTGGGTCTTCTCTGCAGAGTGCGCATGTTTGAATAAAACCCGTATGAGGCTCAAATTCTGCATCAGAGGAGGGCAGAACTTAAAAAAATAATTTTTCTGAAAATCTGACAGCAGATACCTCTGGTGGGTTTGAACTCAGAGTCCGTTCGGCAGAACACCAAAACCGTTACTGGCTGCGCTCTGCGGCTCGGAATGTGCGCTGACTCTGTTTGCCTAAAAGCGCCGGGAACTTTTTTAGTCTCAATACGAGTCTCAATACAACGAGAGTTCCCACCTCCTTTGAAATGAGTTTTTTCCTGAAAACTTTGCATTTTAGCCCTACTTTTGCTCTCAACTTTTTTACAGTTCGCATTTGAATACTAATATAAAAAATTTCAAAGTACAAACAATTAAGTACAAACGGCTGACGTCAAAAATGTGTTTATTATTCTCAAGGCTATTTATGAAATTAACTTAAGAGTAACTTTAACTTTAAAGTCCGTAAAAGTCATGAAAATCATGGAAATTCTCTTCCCTCCCTTCAATCTCGCAAAAACCACATGTGCCTGTCCTATTCCCAGTAGCTTGTTTTGTCACCGTCTTTATCTTCTGCCATTGCCATCTCCTCCTCAGAAGAATAATTATTCGCCTCCCATCTGCGAGACGCGTCCAGAACATTCCATAATCTTCCTTGCACCTGCACACCAAGGTCCCCCCCCCTCTTTGTCTTCAGACAAACAGAAATGACAGATGCAGATGCAAATCCGCTCCAAAAACATAAATCGTGGCGGGACCCACTTTTTCCGCGCGCTCCCTGGACCCCCTTATGGTGGACAAATACATAATTGGTCAAACACATAATTAGTCATTCATTTCCCTCTCCTCTTGGTCCGTCGGATTGTGGGTTCGCAGTATCGTGAACCCTCGTCGTTACGAAACTCCACTCCGCAAGTACTGTACACGCAGAGAATCAAGCGTTCCAGTACTTGTGGAACTGAGTATCGTTTCGACAAGCGTTTATAATAATTTTATTTTAATAACTCATAATACTCGAACCGAACGTTTATAATAACTCATAATACTCGAACCCTCCCTTAGGCTGCCCAAGCGGCTTAGCATACCTGTTTCCTCTGATGATTTCTGATTATTATTGTCAAAACTAGTTTTGAGAGAATTGGCCATTTTTCGAGAAATACCAAGTTTATAAGCGCATTTATTTAAAAAAAAAAGGAATCGAACAACCATAACAAAGACTATACTCATTTGAAACGTTATGAACAGCTAATCTCAAGAATGAAAAGGCGCTTGATTTTTGAAGCAAATACAAAATAAACTTTTTCTCAACTGAATTTTGACTGGAATTAAGTTCGTAGTCGTTTCAAATGATTTGCTTCAGTTCTAACCAACATATTCATAATCACCAGGTTCTTAGCTTGCACTTGAGTACAATATCGACTAGGTTCGAGATAATTTGCCGTTTTCGAGAAATTCCAGGTTTAAAGGCGCATTTATATGAAAACAGCAGAAATTGACCAACCATAACCATGAGTATACTCATTAGAACCGCTATGTCCAAGAGATGACAAAAATAGACGTATTCGATTTTGGTAGAAAATGCAACATTTTTATTTATGTTCAGGTTTAACTTTTTTCAACTGAAACTGAACCGTTTGAAATTCGCGGTGGTAGTGTTTTTTTTGTGGTCTCCACAGATTCCTCGCTATTTTTTCCTGATTTCTCTCTAACCTTTCGTTCACATCCAACGCCTCCATTACCGAAGTCTGTGCAAAAAGGAGGCGGAGTCGTCGATTATTCTGGAACGCAGTCTTGTACGCTCCGCCCATCTCGAAAACGATCACATAGACAACAAAATTCTTTATTACTATGGTTTCAAACCGCATCGATGGGTCGAGTTAATTAGTTTTCGACTGTTTCTCATTCTACTTTTCTCCTTTATTTTGATTGTCCATAACCACACTGTCCCCGCTTTCCATTGCCGCGGCCGACCGACACGATTTTTTCCTGCCCGCGTCGCGCCGTTTTTTTTCTCTGCGCTTTACCGACGTCGGTTGTCTCTGATAACTGTCTACTCCATCATTCTCACCTTAACACGTTTTTCCGTTTGTCTTATTCTCCGTTCTCTATTCAAACAAAAAATCGAGTCGAAAAAAAATGTGTTGCTGTTCAGTGTGTTAATGTATTCAACTGTTGTATTGATTCCCTCACTCTTCTCCCCTTAATTCTTTCATCCGTCTTTTTTAAGCATTGTCCATAATTTGTACTTTTGCAGATAAAATCACGATCGTTCAATCATGGGTCAATCAAATGATAAGTTTTATGATTATTCAATCGAGCACTGAAAATCGAAAACATTTCTCAGGCTGTCAGGTACTTCCGGAGCAAGACCAATTTTTGCTGGGAATCGCAAATGATTTTTTCAAAGAATTCGGAAACAATGGTGGGTGTTATTTAGGGAAAGCAGTCGGTGTCATTTAAAAAATCTTAATCCCTTAATTTCTATTCATTTTTCAAGCAAATATGTGTAAATTCTTTTGGCATTTGGTTCTCTACTTTGCTTCATTTACTTCCTTTTTTTCAACAACGCATCCCTTCCCCCCCCCCCTCTTCTTTCTCCTCCTGATTCTTTCTTCTTCTTCACTCGCTGTCGGCATCTACACCACATATTTTTTACCCGCATGGTCTAGTGGTAGTGCGCTAGGATACAGGAAAGACATCAAAAAGTTCGAATCCTCTCGCAATACAATTTTTGTTTTTTTTTTTGAAAAATTTCCTAGGGAATGTTGTGTTTCCGAGGTGATAAGTTTGAAACAAGCTGGAAAGTAGGGATAGAATTACAAGTTGATCGCATTTCGAAACTTTATTTCATAAACCATGTATGTTTTGTTGTTTAGAAAGGATGGCCGCAGTTGAAAACTCTTCCGATGTCCAACAGGCTGCACTAAAGAATCCAGATGCGAAAACCAATGAATCGGCGCTTATCATTAAGCCGAAAACATTGCAAGATCTTCATCAACTGCCATTGGGCGAAATATTGAAGAAGGTGGATATGGTTGAGATGTGAGTTACTGTTTTTTGGTTATTTTTAATGAGTCAGCTTTTCTTGAAAGCGTACTGCTTGCTAGTATTGTGTTTAGGGACCCTGATCAATTGGAAAATTGCTTTTGAAAGAATTTGATGAGATGTTTCAAAAAAAATCTCTTTTGCTTTGCAGTTGTTCAAGATGGCTGGCTATTTTTATTGCGCCTTTTGCCATTACTGAAAAAAAATTTTTTTTTTAACCGCCCATGTTGATTAGATTTGGGTGAGCTTATACACGTCGCGGCTCTGTCACGTGGTAATAGAACAGTTATTGAGTAATTTTGAGTGCTCAGAAAATGCTATTAGAGTTTTCAAATAACCGCACGAAACTTGTATGTACACCGTGAAAACAATAAAAGCACTTACAGTACAACATGTTCAGAGTACTGAATCTGCCTTTCGAAATATCAAGAAGTTTTCAACTGATAAAGTGTTCTAAATGTTTTGCACAAAATTTCTTTAGTGAAACAAATTTTCATAATTTTGAAGCCCGCCGAGATATGCTGCCCTGAACATGTCTTACTGTGTATACTTCTATAATTGGTTTTACGGTAATAAATAAAAAACTACAAATTCATGTACCCCAGTCTTAAGATTTACCCGCCGTCTTTTCTTCATTGTTTTGTCTTCCAGCCTCGATCTCGCTCTATCGTCTCTAATCGTCAGAGACGCCGCCATTTCTCTCCGCCTCTCCGTCGCGTCGATAAAGTGGATGATCATTGCGCCTGGCCATTTTGTCATCCACCTTGTGCCAATGGATCCAAATCAAAGTCGAATCATCTTCAAATTAGCAGAGGACTCTTCTACCATCTTCCATCCGGCATGCGTGAACTATAAAGAAGTTCAAATCGCTAGATCTAGAAGTGTGTTTACTGTGAAGTGTGGATCCTATTTCGAGGAAAAGGTCAAACTGCTGGATGACTTGACGAAGACTATTTTGGAAATCGTGAAAGTCAAGGAATTCAATTTCCAAAGTAATGCTTTTGTTGACTTCCCATTTGCAATAACGAAAAGTTTCGGATCTTATATTCTATCCGGTGGAAGCCTGACATCAGTCCAAATGAGAACAATGATGGAAGAAATATCAGTGGATATCTTCAAACTGGAGAATGTGTTTTATACCGATTCTGGCAACGAAGTGTTCCAGCTAAAACACAGAGACATGCAATTGCCACTGCCATCTAGGATGTGTCTTCAAGTCCTCATCGATTCTAAATGTGAAAAACTTCGCATCACCCCAAAACCAGAGGGGTTCATGGTTTTTGAGCGAAGTTGGATAACTAGAATGATGGCACAATTCACGTTTTCCACTTCTACCGACGAAGACCCAATGATCCAATTTTGTAAGAAAATTGTCAGTGAGCTCCAAAGAAGCGGTGTTGTGTGAGTTTTTCGAATCAAAGCAGCTTTTCAATCAATTTCTTTTTCAGTAAGCAATTGGAGGGCTGGACTATTGAACGTAGTGATGGGAGCAAAGCGGTGGTCCACTTTGAACTTCCAAATCTCTGCTTGAACTTGATCGACTAATCTACCAGTGTGCGTTTTGAATCAAAAATTCAATCAATTCGCATTTTTTGTCTTTTAATTCCTTCACTTTTTTTTGACCATGTCGATGTATGTTTCTCTTATCACCTGGACGCATTTCAGAACTTCAGGAACTTAACCCATTAAACTTAAACTTCACCAATTGCCTACGAACTGAATAAAAATAAATCGCATTTGAAAACATTTTTTTGGGTTGGAAAACTATAAAAATAGTAAGCTTTATGTTAGAACGATTCATTTTCATGTTTATTTTTAGTCGATTCATTTTTCTGGGCACATTCGCTATAAGTTTTTGTTATTTGTTAAACAAAAGTGCCCTTTTATTTCAAACGCATTTTATGATTGCCACTCATTTATATGAACTAAAATACAATAAAATAAGAAATCACACTGAACTTAGTGAGAGGGATTAGGAAAAGGAATATAATATAATTACGGAAAATATTTGATGTCTGTGGGTGATGAACTCGTCGATGAAAAGCTTCGGTTCTACTGTAGTTGAATGTACCCAAGCCATTTTTTGAAATTTGATGAACCCAACAGAGGAGTGAAAAAAATTGAAAGGACCCAAGACGGGCACCTGAAAATTGAGTGAACTCGAAAATTCGAATGAACGGCGGTGACTAATTGAGGACCCGATTTTGTGTGATTTTTTGTTTTCTAAACTCAATGAAGTATAAGACATTACGCTTGAGAAAATTGAAAAAAAACATTTTTTGGAAAAAGAACAGATTATCAATATGTCATTCTAATTAATGTTCATTTTGAGTCCACTCAATTTTAATATGCCCGTCTTGGGTTCATTCAATTTTCTGATCTTTCCCATGAATCCACCAAACTTTTCGATACCTCGCTTCGGTCCATTCAACGTTTTTATCCCTCTGTTGGGTCCATCCAATTTCAAAAAATGGCTTGGGACCATTCAAATACAGTAGAACCGAAGATTCTTATTAATGTATTCCTTGACTTTCGGAATACTATCCGCAAATTTCCATTCACCAAATAGAGATCCTCATCAAATATTGCCAATGACTAGCTGGCGAGTGACCACATCTTGTCCGTCTTCTGTGACTCATATTCTTTTATGACTTTCCGGTGCCCACTTACAATAGTGTTAACGTTTTCAATACATGTGCGAGTGCACTAAAATACTCCATCATAATTTACAACCAGTCCACATTAGCGACGTTGCTTTCTCCCTCATCTTTTCAAATATTGAAAACTGCTCGATTTTCAGAAGAATGCCGGCAACTACGGTGTGTTTTGAGAATTTCAAGCAGCTCCCGAAGTAGAACAACTGTTTTCTATTGCACGTTAATCTAGAAGTACCATCTGGCATGGATACTCCGAAAATTTGTTCGTGTGAACCACTGGTGGGATTGAACCAAGGAGTTATTCTGGAAAACATCCAAAGTGCTGTTAGCTGAGTTATGTGGTTAGTACGAGGCGACGACCCAATTTGCTGTTGGACGCAGGGGTTTTAAGTTTTAATAGCAGTCACAATAAAACGAGCGTCTCCACCCTTTCAAAGATTGACAGAAATTGATCCTTTTTTTCAAAATAGGAAATAAATCCATGATTGCGCATTTGTGGTCGTGTAGCGGAGTCGGTTAAGCCCTTCAAAGGCGTTGGCATCCGGTTATGTCACACTAATAGAAAAGATGATTCAATGAAGGGTGACAAAAAAGTTTATGAAAAAAAAACAGTGTTCACAATAAATTACTTGAGGCATAAAACCTTGTAAGAGCTTAGCGGTTATCGGATCCATATCACGGACATCATTTGGCATCGTAGCACTGATTGCTTCTTCGGTGTCAAGTCTCATTATGCAGTAGTACTGAAAAACGATTGAATATTAATTTAGAAGGTGAATTTTCAACTCACTCTTAACTGCACCAGCTGATACTCCTTGGTAACTGCTAGTTTGTCCTAGTTTGTTATTTCCAACTCTATCTTCATGCAGCTCGTTATCTTCCTTATTTGCGTCGGAGTGCTTTTCGAGGAAGAATTGTCGGAAGTATGGAGACATAACCTTGTTAAAGACTAGTGCTCCTCCTGTCTCAATTTGTACTCCATTGTTGAGTCGTTCATCCACATTTTGACTTCAAAGAACTTGCAGTTCATGAAAAGGCGTGTCATGTGATCCATTGTAAGCCACGGTGCATTCCATAGAGACAGAAGTAAATGGTTCCTGGGAGTCCCATTGAAAGTCTTCAGTTGTTTTACAGTGGCTTGTCAACCTTTTCGCTCTGTAGCTCGAGTAGTAAATGGAGAATCGAATTCGGGGTAATATATGGTTATCTGTTGTTGAAAATCGTGGACAAGCTGCAGAAGAAGGCTGTTGCAGGTCTCGAAATCATACTTCCTTGCCAGCTTCAGAATTCCCAATACAATCTCCTCTGAAAAGATTCAAATTGAAAAATTCAGCCGAAATTCGTAAGTTTATTACCGTCAATCACATCGTTGCCACGAATCTCCTCCAGAAAGCTCTGGAAATCTTTAGAATTGACTCCGTGCAGCTCGTTCTCTTCCTTATTTGCATTCAAGTGGTTTCCGTAGAACAGTTGTTGGAAGTACGGAGACACTTTGGCAAGGAATCCTTTGGAGATGTGGAACTTCTCTCCTTCCACAATAAGGACTCCATCGGTGTGATTTGGTTGTGCGGATAAGTCTTTCAACTTCTTCTTCTAGATTCCCGTCGCCTTTTTGATCTTGACATAGGCGAAGTGTTGGAAAGAGTCATCAACCAGGTACTCTTTCTTCAGCTCCTCCCGGGACATGAGTGCCGTATCCTTAATTTTTGATGAACGTGTAAACGTGGTTGCCTCATTTTCCTTTTTGTTCAGAAGAGACCACTTCCAATTTGAACTCCGTGTCGATGATCCAAAGGTCATCTTGAAGTGGAAAACTCCAAGTGGACATCAAGGCTGTCTTCTGGAGCTGTATTCCTGGAAGAAGGATTGATTGAAAATTTGCAAAAAAAATCAGAAGTTTGTGGTGGTCGGTTAATACTGGTTTCCAGGCAATTCAGGATTCAATGGAGTTTTCTAGAGCACTTACCTGGAGAAATATCAGCAACATCCGAGTTGGCGGCAACTCCACACAGGGTAGAAATAGAAAATAAATTTGAAATAATCAATAATTAAAGGGGTAGGCCGAGCCAGCCGGGCGGCCAGGGGGGATGGTCCGATCTTAGGATCACTCAAGAACCTGCCATTCCGTCATCCGAAAATCTAATTACAGCACTCAGCAGTAGCCCTCCTCTGTGAACCTGACGATTTTCAAAGAAGAACAACAGTAGGATTATTCGAGTGCATGCAGATCGATTTTATGTCTCTCGATTCATAACGAGAGTCTTCTCGAGATCGATCTCAAGAAGGAACAATAGTGGGGGATGAGGGAAGGAGGGGGAGGATTGGACTGTAGTGATTTGGTGGAGAGGGTCTCTCCTTTTATAGGGGTCTGCGGTGGCGGGGCGGAGTCTGTTTGGCC
>GL379881.1:253275-281280 GCA_000143925.2 Caenorhabditis brenneri | reverse complement strand
GGGATTTTGTAACATGGGCTACGACAGGACTCCCACTTTGACAGACTTTTTAACAGTAATGAGTGAGCAGGACCCGAAGGGCGAGCACAACGGAGACGGAAGGGGGTACAATAGTTATAGTCTATTCTGGACGCCCAGGATGTAAGGACGGTTAGCGACAGGAAGCGCACAAATTAGGTGCTTTGTAGGTTGATTTCTTTTAATTTATGACGAGAGTCACTTCTCAGAGAACGATCACTTGATGACCGATGGTGTGGATGAGGCAAGGCAGGTGGATGATTGGACAGTGATACTTTGACGGCATGTGCGTCTTTTTTTATATGAGTTTGCGGTGGCGGGGCGGAGTTTGTTTGGCCACCCTGTCGGGACACCTGTTTGACTCCGCAGACCCCTATAAAAGGAGAGACCCTCTACACCAAATCATCACAGTCCAATCCTCCTCCTCCCTCCCTCATCCCCACCATCGTCTCATCTCGAGATCGGTCTCTGAGAAGATGACTCTCGTTATGAATCAAGAGACCTAAAATCGATGATGAATGACGGAGTGGCAGTTAGGTGAGTGATCGTAACATCGGACCATCCCCTTTGGCTGCCTGAATAGCGGCCTCCCCCTTTTCTTTGATTTTTTCAAAATTATTCTTTTCTATTATTCTTCATCTTGTGGATTTCAGTGCCGACTCAGATGTTGCTGCTTCAAGTAAGTGATCTAGAATACCCTCAAAAATCCTCAAATCTTTTTTGAAAATTGCCTAGAAGCCCCGTCATCCACCACAAGCTTCAGATTTTCTTGTTACGAAATCTCAATCATTCTTTTTTTCAGAAATACAACGCCAATAAACAACTGGATGTCACCATTGGATCCTCCACATTTAAGATGCTCATCTGCTAGTACCACTCTGAGTCTGCCACCTCATTCCTGCGTGCTGCTCTCCAGAATGTAAAGCTAAAGGTGCTTTAAATGAATGCAAAAATGCATCCGCTTCTTCCATCCAGAATGCCGAAAGGTCGAGAAGATGGATGAGAAGCTCACTGAGAAAGATGCCCCAGAAGATCTCTGTGATAGCTGCCTGTGCGAGGACGTCACTTCAATTGATATTGATATGCCGGTGGTTGCCCTTTGCCCGGCAAGGAACAAGTTCAAGATGGGAATGGTTCTCGCAGCGGATGAGCTAGGATCAACTAGCTCACTGGTTCCTAACTCTCATGTGGCCGAAGTCCGAAAGGGCTACCTTCATCTCACCGAAGGGAACCAGAAGAGCTACTGGGAGACAGCATTTGATGACTACAAGGATGAGCATCTACAGCGTTATCCAACAGTCTTTAAAAAAGTTTTCAAGACGGTCAACAAGTCTCGCTATGCAGACGGCAATAAAACTATGCGCCCAACAAAATTCAAAAACGTTTGTCAGTGCGGAATAAGAGCCAACTGCGTCGAGAATGAGTGCCACAACGCCATCGACGATCGTGAATGCCCTCCAAGCTGTTCGCGGAACAAGACACCCGGATTCGTCTGCAACAACCGAAAGATTTCCAAAGGATTTGTGAATACGATGAAAAAGAAGGAAGGATATGGCATCTTTATCACTAAATTGAAACGTAATAAACCCAATAATTTGATTAATAAAGATTTTTACTTCTGTAAAACTGTTTATTCTTGAAAGTAACATTGACTGAATCAGTTCAACAATAATTTTCGCATCCGCGAACATTCATTTCCAGAACACATTCATTTCTCTAACTCACATCAACTCTCAAATCGGCACTCTTATAACACTTCTCTGTTCAACTTGCCTAGAGCTAGCCCCCAATGACTCTATCAAGCCTTGAAAATAAGGAGAAATTTGACAGAAGTTGAACTATCATAACCATGATTATACTACTTTGTACCGTTGTGAACGGCTGATCTCAAAAATTGGAAGAAATTCGATTTTTGTAGAAAAAGCAACAAGTTATACTCAGAAAAAACTTATTCCCAACTGTAATTTGATTCAAATTCAGCTCACGCTGTTGCAGGTGTTGTTACCCAATTTCAACTTAAATAGTCGTGTACACCTGGTATCTAGCTTCCATTTGAGTATAATCATGATTCGGTTTGAAAGAACTAGCCATCACTTGGAAAATATCAGAGCTGAAGTTATGGCACAATTTAGTTATACAACATTGTATTTGTATTGAGGTCATCTTTGGTGACCGCCATTACTGAAAAAAAAACAGAAAATTGATTCCGATAAGTCTCATGTTGAAGACTTATCCAAGTATCAAAGTCTTAGGTGGTTCACAGAAAACAATTGCAAACAATTTGTTTATAAAATAATAGGTAATTAGAAACTCCCATCATGATAATATGCCCATGTTTGACAATCATATACAAAATCTAATCTCTAACAGAAAACAAGTAGTCACAAGTTAATTAAACATCTACGGTTAATTACAAACACCTATATCCAGATTGGGTGCCCATCTTCAATAATCATGAACAAGAATGGATGATTTGCATCAAGTTCGATTGCATCTTTGTTGCCACCCGAGGCATCCTGATCTATGATTTGCTCCAACTTTCTCAATCTAAAATTTTCATAAACAATATGAATGTTACCAGTGACAATACTTCCAAAATGGCTTTATGACGCATTTGAGAAATGACTCTCCAATGAGGGAAACAACACAAGCACAGCATTCAAAAGGTTGAAGAAAGTATCCAAGTAGTTTGTCAACTTGGCCACACTCCGGCCTGCAGCTGTCACCTTAGTTGTTCCCAGATCGTGCTTCGAGAAAGTGATTGTGAAAGAGGAGTTCGCCTCTGTGAGCATAAGCTTCACGGTTCCCCGTTCGAGATGAATGGCATTTTTTTGCATAAAGTAGTGAGGCTTGATTCCAATGACGAATTTGTGGAATCGACGACCGACTGCGCGAAGACGTTGACTGTAAAATTGGAAAATAGAACAGACTTTTCATAGTCATAAATTTGAACTAATAGTTTTCACTGTAATTCAAAATTTTTTTCTAGAAATTTCTGAACTGAACAAAGGCGGACCATTATTATTGTCATAGCAGCTGAAAAACTCATACTTTTGAAATTTGGGCCGCGGCCCGCTCGGCCCGCACCGGGAAAACTTTTCGAAACTTTACCCAAAAATTATGGGAAAAAACACAAAATTTTCAATTTTTGGCTAATTCGTGATTCAAACTACTCAAACTACTCCCAACATGCGGAATATGTGAAATTTACACAAGATAGGCTAAAATTAGCTCATTTTTCGTATTTGAAAAATGAAATTCTAATTTCGCGGTAACAAGCGCGTCGAGCGGGCCGGGCCGGGCTGGGCCCGTCACAACTATGAAAAAACTAAAAACCAGAATTTCGAGAGGATTCATCCAAACTTCACTAACAATTACCGCGTCCCATTTCGTCAATCGTTTTTTTTTTTCGCCGCAGTTGGAAGGTTTCACGTGGTCTCCGCGCGTTGCTCTTTGTGTACTCTATGAGCGATTTTTCAGGACACAGTGATTCACTTGTGCCTATACAGTTGAATAGTTCCGGTCCGAAGTAAAACTAACACCCCCCAATACATATCTTTTTGAATCACAAAACTTACCTTATTTGAACATTTCCAATATTTGAGAGAAGACGTTGGAAGCGGATAAAAGAATTGAGAATAATCAGAAATAGCAGCCATAACAAATAGCCAACAAAGAAGAATGAATGATAATTTAGAATTTGTTCTTGTTTATATACTGCCAATCTGTTCAGAGATAAGAGGTAGCAGACGTAATAGTGAGAATGAGTCATTGGAGAAATAGTGCTGTTAGTGAAAAGAATGAGAGAAGTCGTATGATTAATGGGCGGGACTTACGAAAAAAAAGGGAGAGAAGAAAGATGTTTATTCATAACAACCCATGAATCATAGATGATCAAACATCGTTGATGATCATGAAATAGAAAAATACCAGTCGGTGGCGCCGCCTACGGCGGCTCACCTCCTTTTTGTTCGTCGCTGCGCTCCTCAATGGGGGGTTAATTTGCCACGCTTAAACTCATTTTTGATCATTGGGCAATGATGCACCCTAAGCCTTCTTCCTGTTCCAAAAATGTTGATAATTAGAATTCCCGCAAAAAATTTTGAAATTAGAATTCCCGCCAAAAAATTACACGCTTGGACGTTTCTGGACGTTTCTAGAAGTTTCTGGAAATTCTGAAAGTTTCTAGAAGTTTCTGGAAGTTTCTAGAAGTTTCTGGAAATTCTGAAAGTTTCTAGAAGTTTCTGGAAGTTTCTTAGAAGTTTCTGGAAATTCTGAAAGTTTCTAGAAGTTTCTGGAAGTTTCTAGAAGTTTCTGGAAGTTCTGGAAGGTTCTAGAAGTTTCTGGAAGCTCTGGAAGTTTCTAGAAGTTTCTGGAAGTTTCTAGAAGTTTCTGGAAGTTCTGGAAGGTTCTAGAAGTTTCTGGAAGCTCTGGAAGTTTCTAGAAGTTTCTGGAAGTTCTGGAAGGTTCTAGAAGTTTCTGGAAGCTCTGGAAGTTTCTAGAAGTTTCTGGAAAGAAGGACAATGCTCTGGAACGTTATCCATCCAGAGCTTGCCAGTTGAGTTTTCGGAGTACTGTAACTACAGTAATCCTACAGTAATCTCCATCATTTTTTGATGGTGTACTATTGGGGTCCCTTAGATAATACATGCAAAAAATGGAACAATTCTGAGCACTCTGAACCCCTTTTTAGATTCGATTCGGAGCTCGGATTACTGTAGCTACCGTAATCCTACAGTAACCCAAGCTCCAAACGGTATAGAATTGAAGCGCTCGGGGACCCATGACCATGTGCCAAGTATGGTTCCAAACGGTCGAAGGGCTCAAAAGTTATTCATTGATAAGCGCTGGACACACACACAGACAGAGCTTGCCGCTTAGTATATAGAAGAGATAATTTCCGGAAGTTGAAAACATTGGAGGTTGTTGAATTATTTTTTTTTTTTAGTTCTAATGCGAGGTAGCACCGTTTTTCTTTGTTTTTTTACTATCATATCAAGCAAAATTTTTCGGAAAAAAAAATGTTTCCAAGAAGTGTCGGAAATTGTTCAAAATAGTGGGAAATGATTGTAGTTCATTCGAAACGGAACTTGAACACCGTTTACCGTACTAACATTGAGATTTCCCATAAAAAATGAACTGGAGAAAACACAGAAAATGAACATTTTCTCCAATTTTCGGGATTTGTGGTCCTTCTCGTTATGATTTTTGACTCTAGATGGCCAAAATGTACCCGCCTGAAAATTTTGAAAAAAAATCCCAGAGCCCCTTGTTAGAACTTTGTCAAAGTGAGATTCCCGGAAAACATCAGAATAGAAGTAATAACACTATTTGTTTGACACGCCCCGTTCAGATATGCTAAAAATTGTTTGTATTAAAGGAGGGTGGAACTCAAAAAAAATAATTTGTCTAAAATTTTCACAACAGATACCTCTGGTGGGACTGAACCTAGGGTTCATCTGGTTGAACATCAAAAGCGTTACCGGCTGCGCCCGGAACGGGCGCCGACTCTACTTGCCTATAACCGCCGGGCCCTTTTTTAGTCTCAATACGAGTCTCATTACAACGAGAGTTCCCACCTCTTTTAATGTTATCTTTAGTGACCTCCATTACTGAAAAGAACAGAACACTTTCATAAAAACATTGATAGTTTATGAAAAAAAAAATATATAGAAACATCAATATCACATAGGAAGTTTGGGGAATGTTAATGAACGGGGACCAGTTTAAACATGGGATACAAAATAAAAGAAATGAGCAGTTATATGACTACAGTAACCAAAAAGGGACAGAGGACAGACTAGTAGAAAATGAAAGTGATGAAAAAAATGGTAGAAATTAAAGGACTCGTGTAGCACCAGTAGATGATAAAGACGGGACAAACTGGATGCACTGAAGCTGGATACCGGCTCACATGGAAGTAGACTTGTAGTTTGAAGAGCACGGCTGAGCTCCATCTTTACCACCATTCAACGACGGCACTGTTCTGAAATCGTGGACCGAGAAAAAAAAATCGTGGACCGAAAAAAAATCGTGGACCGAAAAAAAAAATCGTGGACCGAAAAAAAAAATCGTGGACCGAAAAAACAGCGAAAAAAAATCGTGGACCGATGAAGGTAGGTCTGGGAAAAAAATCGTGGACCGAAAAAATCGTGGACCGAAAAAAAAATCGTGGACCGATTGAATATTGTGTTCCTACAAAAATCGTGGACCGGAGTTGAGGTTCGTTTTTCACATATTTGTTGAAAGAGTATTCTTTGTGTTTCAAGACAAAAGAATAACTTGTGATTGGGAGATGTAGTCCTTCCACATAAAGATCTGACGTCGCCAGACGGAGAGCCTTTACGAGAGAGAGAGAGAGCACTGTCACGGAGCCCAGTAGTTTCAGAGGAAGAGACAGGCACAAAAGGTGAAGATCGCGTGGAAAATGGTTAGCTTGTTCTGTGTGTTGCATTAAAAGGGGAACGTTGCCTTGCCACATTTTTAAAAACAACAACACTTTGTGTTCTCTCTCGTAAATTCTCTCCTTCTGGGGGCGTCAGATCTTTATGTGGAAGGACTGCATCTCCCAATCACAAGTTATTCTTTTGTCTTGAATCACAAGAAAATACGGCTCTTATCCGAAAGCCGGGTATTTATTCCTTTTTCGGGATCCATGGAAAGACCAGGGACCCATGGAATTATACGGGACTCTTTTCTATCGGGCGAAGGACCCGAAGAATTACCCAGGGCTCTCGAAAATACCCGGGACTTTTGGAAACACCCGGGGCCCTTGGAAAAATCCGGGACTGTAATATTGGATAATGGTCTAGTCGAAATACCCGGGACTCATGAAATATGCGGGACCCAAAAAAACTTTTACGGGACTTGAAAAATATTTTCCGGGATTAACCCTACTCAATTTTTTAGCTCTAAAAAGCTTTTTTGTTATGTTTCCTAAGCCTGATGTGATGGTGGGCCAACTAATTGAACCTTCGAAAGCGTAAGACACCACTATTGAACCAGGCTTAGGGAACACACAGCCCAGGCGGAATCATTTGGTAGACATAGAAGTAGTGGTTGACATCATTTGGTAGACATAAAAGTAGATTCGAAAGAGTCACGGAAAAAAAATACTCTTTCAAAAAATATGTGAAAAAAATCCTCAACTCCGGTCCACGATTTTTTCGGTCCACGATTTTTTGCCGAATAAAAATTTTAATCGATCCACGATTTTTTTTCGGTCCACGATTTTTTTTCCAGACCTAACTTCATCGGTCCACGATTTTTTTTTTCGGTCCACGATTTTTTTTTTCGGTCCACGATTTTTTTTCCCTGTTTTTTCGGTCCACGATTTTTTTTCGGTCCACGATTTTTTTTTCTCGGTCCACGATTTCAGAACAGTGCCTCAACGACTGCTTCTTCTCCTTGAGAAACTTGTCTACGACCATGTTGAGTGGGTATCTGAAATTTCTTTTGTTCGTATAGAGCCTGTATTACTCATCGCCACTGGCTGCGCGGTATTTTTCAGTGTCTCCAAGATTGGATAGATCGATTACGTGAGATTCAGCACACTTTTGAGTGAAAACGCGGACGATTATTATCATAGCAGTTAGAAAGCGAAGAAACAGAAAATCGGGTGGGTTCGTCCAGAACTTCCTAACCATTACGGCGCCCCACTGCATCAATTTTGAGTTTTGCTCGCAGTAGTTGAAAGGTTTCACGTGGTATCCGCGCGTTGCTCTTCGTGTACTCTGTGAGTGATTCCTGAGGACACAATGACACACTCCTGCGTATACTGTTAGATATCCTCGGTCCGAAAATAAAACTAACTCGGCCAATAATTTTCATATTTTTTTAAATCACGTTACTCACCTTATTTAAAAATTTCCAATATTTGAGAGGAGTTGTTGGAAGCGGATAAAAAATTGTTAATAATCAGAAATAGCAGCCATAACAAATAGCCAACAAGAGAGAATGAATGAAGATTTAGAATTTGGTCCAGTTTATATACTGCCAATCTGTTCAGAGATGAGAGATCACAGACGTAATAGTGAGAATGAGTCATTGGAGAAATAGTGCTGTTAGCGGAAAGAAAGAGAGAAGTCGTATGATTAGTGTGCGGGACTTACGAAAAAAAAAAGAAAAAAAAGAGAAGATAGAGGAAAGATGTTTATCTATAACAACTTCTGAGTCATAAATGATCAAACATCATTTATAATTGATCAAACATTGATTATGAAATAGAAAAATACAACTGTTCATATGTTGAAAACATTGATATCATTTTTCTTTGTTTTACAGTTCTTTTTGGCTGAAACTTTGGCCTTTCATTCGTCACGCTTTTGTTGAGTGATGCGGTGAAAGTTTTGTGATGATAGAAGATTGTTATCCTTTTCCATTCTTAAAGTCTGCCTACTCCTATAAATGCGAAGATTCTCAATTTTCGATTTTCGGGGGGCGGGGCCTATTATTGATTTCTGGAATGTCCCAGAAACGTGTCACGCTCAGAACTGCATTAATAACTCGGCTCAGACTGGAGATATCGGTCTGAAAATTTGGGGGCACTCTGGAAAAGTCTGTCCCGCAGTGGCGACCAAAAGGCGTTGTGATTGGAGCTCTGGGAGCCGATCTATAAGCTCCGGAACGGAAAGCGTTCTTTTCTAAGCGCGCCTCAGTACTGAGGGTTTTGGTGTTTATCGCACCTAACTCGGTCAGTTCTCGAGATTTTTACTTCTCCTTCAAAACTTAGATTAAGCATAAAATTCTCTAAATCGTAGTCAAAACCCCATCCAAAAATATGGAGTTTGAGCTTTGAAAACGATAAAAGAGTGAATCACCAAAAATGACCTTTTTTTGGGTATTTTTTTCACTTTCCTTCCCAAATCTCGAGTTGGGAAAGTCGTATCAGTCTGAATTTTCGTTTCTAGGGGTATTTTTCGCTCCTGAAGAAGATAGAGTTACGAGCGCGGCTCTATATATCACCCTTCTTTCGGGAATTTTGAAATAATGAAAAAAAAAGACAAAAAATCCGTCTCTCCCCTCTTTTTCTCCACTTCATTTTTTGAAGTTTTTGGGTCGGATTTTTCTCGAAAACCAGGATTGTAATGACACTTTTTTGTAGAGGAAAAAATTCTCTATCGACTGGTATAAATTTCATGTGGGGTTTCAGTTGAAAAGTTTCGCGAAAAACTCAAAAAACGAAAATTTTGAACTGAGGAAATCGTCTGAGACCGAAAAAAATTTGATTTTTCAACTAAAAATGTTCTGTTTTTTTGACTAAACATCATTTCGAACCGATATCTAATAGATGGCCGAGACAAAATTTTGATAGGATAAGTATTGACGAAGTTAGTTTTATTTCTCGATCGAACCCATCGGCACAAGTGTAACACTCCGCCACCGCAGGCCCGTTGCACACCACTCACGGTGTCGACAGTGTTCATCTACTTGTAGGCAGCATGAGTCGCCTCCGAGGAGTGGCCGAATGGCGCAGTGGGCAGTGAAGATGGCTATGAAATACCAGGTCGGGGTTCAAACCCCTGAAGTTTTATCATTTTTGTTTTTTTTTTGGAAACATATTTGAGTTCATCTTGATTCGAAATTATGTGTTAATGACTTTTTCTATTGATGGTTTCAAATTCGATTTGAGTTGAATTCAACAAGTTCACAATCAGTCGAGCGCTCATTTTACATAACGGCTGAAAACACGGCGCAGCCGTGTTTCTTAAGCGGCGAAGCCGCGTCTCTTACGCGGCGCAGCCGCGTATCGGGCGGCGCAGCCGCCCGCGCGGCAAAGCCGCGCACACGCGGCGCAGCCGCGTCTAGCAATTCGAGCCGAAGGCGAGAATTGCTAGTCAAACATGAAATTTGAAGAAATTTGTGGTTTTATTTCATCCAGGGCCTTCACGTCAACAGTGGTAACAGTTTGCTGAGAAAATTATCAGAAACACAAAATTTTGTTTTTTCTGGGTTCCAGTGCTGACGGACCATCCATATCCAAACAAATCTTCGAAAAAAACCTCATCAAACTGGTCTTATGTTATACACACTTTTTCAAATTAACAAAAAGACAAAGATGCTTACCGTTGAAAAACTTCCAGAGAAAAAAAAATTCAAATTCACAATAATCCAAGTAGAAGAAAGAACCTATTTCGAAGGTACAAGTGAGAAAAAAAACCGATCGGTAGGAAGTCTTTGCACACGGTTTTACACGCATTTGTTTTTCGACGTTTCGGCTGAGTGCCATCATCAGTAACAACAGTTCAGATTACTCTGGTGAGGAAAAAAAACGTTTATTTTTAGTGGCATAAAATAGGCGACTTTGTCGTAAAATTCGAGATCGCGGAAGCGTGCAGGACTTAGGCGAGGGACTTAGTGGGTTTTGGATGTGCCTGTCCTTATAGCTGAGGTCTCCCTCAGTGGTCAATGTTCCCAAGCAACGAGATTTTCTCTCACGCCCGATATCAGGTCACTTTGGAATTTCCGGGCATACCTCTAAGAGGATTTTTGATGTCATTCGTTGAGCTCTATCCGATGGTGTAAAAATCTCTCTAGCAAATTTTTTTTTGCATAGGCCCCCTTAGAACATTAAAAAGAAGAAGAAGATTGAGTAGCTATGGATTGGTTCAATTTAATAAACAATGATCGTGCCATACAGGCGTTGGTCAGTAGCAACTCATCCAGAGTTATTTGTACTTTGGGTGCAAGAATAACATGTAAATTCTGGATCAGAAAATTTCTTGGAATGATACATTCATCAGAGAAAATCCATATATCGATTAATCCTGCTTGAATCGAGCTCAAAATTTTTCTATTGTTCTCTCGATTTTCAGAAAAGATAGTGACACTTTCAACTTTCTCAATAATCCTGCAAAGTGATTCAACGCTAAAGCGTTCCGAGTTCCAGCGAACAGACAGGAATGTAATTGAGCTGTGGAAGATGAACTGCAAATGATCGAGCAAGTGTTTGACACTCATCCAATTTGACAATTTCACTATTTGGTTTTCACAGATAATGTAAACGTTTTCAGAATAGCCTTGTTTGGTAGCCGAAGTAACGGGAATGTTGGGAAGATGTTGTTCATGATAGTAAAAGACGTGAATGAATGAGAGGGGAGACAACTGGGTAGAAAAGGGACTGAGTGACCTGTGGACCTGTGGGGAAGGATTAGTGACGTTCATTGGGAATACATTTGTCACTCAAACAGCGATCTTTGGATGAGATATGAAAAGTATTGTTCAATACAATAGTAACAGCACGAAATAACGGTTTGAAAAAAATAGGAGTAATCATTTATTGTTGAAGACAAATTGGGTATGAAGATAAATGAAAAATAGAATAATGAAAAGCGATTTGAGTTCCTAGGATGTATCCATGAACGCCTACACAGTTAGAATGCTGTGACAATATTGAAAAAATATTGGAAATTATTGAGCTTTTAGAACATAAAAAAATAAGAACGTAAGAAATTAGAAATTTGTAGTGTAATGAATCAATTCAGTTAACAATACAATGATCATGCCATACAAACAGCTTGAAATTAATAGAACCATAGGTTCTCGGAACTGTAACAGTCGCTTTTGTACCATCTAATCTCCAAATGTCCCATCCTCCGGCTACTTGCGTTGGATCCTTATTACCAGAAGCTTTGAACAGCTTTCCTGTGTTACGTGGAGCATTTTGATATATCAATCCCCTCAATAACTTTTCGTTTTGAGAACCAACGCTGCTAAATTCAAGAAGCATATTTTCCAATCGGGGATTGGGTCCTTTTACCCATAATTTCAAAACTTTATTGATAATTTATGCAGATCATGGACGACAGAATATCGATTTCACTGGCGTTCGTCAGGAGCAATTCATCTAGTGTAATATGCACACTTTGAACACGGGTTACATGAAAAAAATCGAAATTCTGAATGAGACGGGGTACGCATCTATGGACAAGAGCACGGCTTCCTGAACTGATCGATGGTGGTTCGAGCACTTTCAAAATCCTTCTATTGTACTTCTGATCTCCAGAAGTTAGATGGATTCTTTGGAAATCTTCCACACTTTTATGAACTGATTCGAGATTGAATCTTACGAAATTTCGAGAGAATTGCAGTGTGGTTATTAAGTTGTGGAAGATGAGCTTCAAATGATCAAGTAGTTGTTTGACACTCAACGATGTTGTCCATCTCCCTGTGTTCTCACTGAAAATTAGAAGGTTTCCAGGCGTCTCAAGGTTTTGAACTGGGTCGTAGACTGGGTTAAGTTCGAAAGAATCTAGGTAAAGTTGAAAAGTATTCGATTCGTCATATCGAAAGACCAACATGATCAAAAGATGCCGTTTAACTTTACATGGAATATTTTAGTTGTTAGTTTCAATGGAGAACGATCTCGAGATGAGACTATGGTTGGGGATGAGGGAGGGAGGAGGAGGATTCAAGATTTGTTTCTAGGCAATTCACAAAAAGGATTCAATGAAATTTTTGAAGAAATTTTAAAGTACTTACCTGAAGAAATAGCAGTAACATCTGAGTCGGCAGCAAATCCAGTAGAAATAGAAATGAAATTTGAAATAATCATTGAAAAGGGGTAGGCCAAGCCAGTCGGGCGGCCTGTAGAGATGGTCCGATCTTAGGATCACTCAACTACCTGCCATTCCGTCATCCAAAAATCTAACTACAACACTCACCAATGGCTCTTCTTTGTGAACCTGGCGATTCTCAAAGAAGAACAACGGCAGGATTATTTGAGTGCGTGTAGATTGATTTTACGTCTCTCGATTCATAACGAGAATCTTCTCAGAGAACGGTCTCGAGAAGAAACGATGGTGGGGGATGAGAGGAAGGAGGGAGAGGATTGGACTGTAGTGATTTGGTGGAGAGGGTCTCTCCTTTTATAGGGGTCTGCGGTGGCGGGGCGGAGTCTGTTTGACCACTCTGTCGGGACACCTGTTTGACTCCGCAGACCCGTATAAAAGGAGAGTCCCTCTCCACCAAATCATCACAGTCCAATCCTCCTCCCTCTGTCATTCCCAACCTCGTTTCCTCTTCTTGAGAACGTTCTCTGAGAAGATGACTCTCGTTGTGAATTGAGAGATCTAAAATCGATGGTAGGTGGCGGAGTGGCAGGTAGTTGAGTGATTGTAACATCGGACCATCCCCATCTGGCTGCCTGAATAGCGGCCTCCCCCCTCTCTTTGATTATTTCAATTTTTTTCTATTATTCTTCATCTTGTGGATTTCAATGCCGACTCGGATGCTTCTGCTTCAAGTAAGTGATCTAAAATTTTCTCAAAAGTCCGCGAATCCTTTTTGAAAATTCACTAGGAACCCCGTTTTCCACCACGAACTTCGGATTTTTTTTTTGGTTGCGAAATCTCATTCATTCTTTTTTCAGGAGAACAACGTTAGAGGCTAAGAAAACGCGGATTCCTCTGTCCTCTTGACTGCTGCTCCAGTTGCAACAAAGAGCACAAGAAGCAGTCAGCATACGAGTCAAAACTCATCGAGTGTGCGTTCTGCTTCAGAGCGTTTCATTCGGATTGATGCTACCCGGCAGGCAGCAAACAACTGGATGTCACCATCGGATCCTCCACATATAAGATGCTGATCTGCCCTGTCTGTGATAGATGCCTGTGCGAGGACGTCATCTTAGTTAATATGACAGTGATTGCCTTTTGCCCGGCAAGGAACAAGTTCAAGATGAGAATGGTTCTCGCAGCGGATGAGCTAGGATCAACGAGGATTGAGTGGCTTGTACATGGTCTCCCAGATGGTAGCTCACTGGTTCCTAACTCTCATGTGGCCGAAGTCCGAGGGGGCTACCTTCATCTCGCTGAAGGAAACCAGAAGAGCTACTGGGAGACAACATTTGATGACTACAAGAATGAGCATCTACAGCGGTATCCAACAGTCTTTAAAAAAGTTTTCAAGACGGTCAACAAATCTCGCTATGCAGACGGCAATAAAATTATGCGCCCAACAAATTTCAAAAAAGTTCGACAGTGCGGAATAAAAGCCAACTGCGTCGAGAATGAGTGCCACAACGCCATCGACGATCGTGAATGCCCTCCAAGCTGTTCGCGGAACAAGACACCCGGATTCGTCTGCAACAACCGAAAGATTTCCACTGGATTTGTGAATACGATGATAAAGAAGAAAGGATATGGCATCTTAACCACTAAATTAGAACGTAATAAACCCAAAATTATGACAAATAAAGATTTTTACTTTCATAAAATTGTTCATTTATTCAAGTAACATTGACTGAATCAGTTTAACAACTAATTATCGCTACCGCGAACTTTCGTTTCCAGAAAATATTTCTCAAACTTACATCAACTCTCAAATGGGCACTCTTGTAACACTCCTCTGTTCAACTTGCCAGAAACTAGCCTTCAATAACTCTATCAAGCCACTCGGAAATCAGAAATGAACAGATGAGGTCTCTCTGGTAAAAAAGGTGAATTCGCTTCAAGAGCATGCCTTTAAATAGTTTTCACTAGACCTTCGTCTTGAAACTTATCAACAGAGCAAGCTTTTTTCTCGGGCATTCCCACGGGTCACCAATATTTCCAAAGGTTTTCAAAAAAGAATAAATACCCGAGAAACTGATAAGAGCCGAGCATGATAAAGACTAGGTTTGAAAGAATTTCCCACTCGTAGACAAGAAACAGAACTGAAGGCGCATGTATTCGAAAACAGCTAAAATGAAACAATCATGCTCATGATTATACTCATTCGAATCGTTATGAACAGCTGATTACAAATTCAATGAGGAAAATAAGTTTCGGTAGTTATGCAACAAGTTATGACCAAAACAAACTTTTTCTCAACTGAATTTTGACTTCAATTCAGTTCATAGCTGTTCGAATTGTTCTGTTTTCATTCCAACCAACGGAATCATAATCACCAGGTTCTTAGCTTTCCAATGATTATAATCATGACTAGGTTAAGAAGTATTGAACGTTTTTCGGAAATTTTCAGGATTAAAATCGAAAACAGCCAAAACGGAGCAATTATGTCCATAATTATACTCTTTCGAACCGTTATGAATAGCTGATTACGAATTCAGTAAGGAAAATAGATTACGGTAGTGAAGCAACAAGTTATGACCAAAATAAACTTTTTTTCAATTGGAATTGGACTCAAATTCAGTTCATAGCTGTTCAAATTGTTTCATTCCAATTCTAACCCACATAGTCATAATCAACAGGTTTTTAGCTTTCACTTGAGTGCAATTATGACTAGACTTGAGATAATTTGCCATTTTCGAGAAACTCTATGTTTTTTCTACGAGAAACTAGGCGCATGTTAATAAAAACAGCAGATATCGAACAATAACCATGATTATAATCATTCAAACCGTATTGGTCATGAGATCACAAAAATAGACAGTATTTGGTTTTGGTAGAAAATGCAACAATTTATGTTCAGGATAAACTTTTCTCAACTGAAACTGACATGTTCGAAACTCGCGGCAGAATTGTTTTTGGTGTAGTCTCCACAAATTTTCCACTATTTATTCTTGGTTTTTTCAATCCTTTTGTTCACGCACAGCGCCAATTTTTCCTCAAAAACTAGGCGGAGTCGTCGTTTGTTCTGGAACGCAGTCTCGTACGCTCCTTACGTTTTGAAAACGATCAAAAAAACAACGGAGTTCTTTTTTTCTATGGTTTCAAACCTCATCGATGGGTCGAGTGAATTTGTTTTTGCTTGTTTCAATCTACTTTTCTCCTCTTTTTTGATTATTCATAACCACGTTGTCCCCGCTTTCCATTGCCCCGGCCGACACAATGTTTCTACACTGGCATCGCACCGATTTTTTTCTCTGCATCTTACTCACGTCAGCCGTCTCTGATAACTGACTAGCCCGTCTCTCTCACCTTAACACGCTATTACGTCTGTCTAATTCTCTGTTCTCTATTCGAACAAAAAATTGAGTCGAAAAGACTGTTGCCGTTCAGTCACGTTAATGTATGCAGTTGTTGTATTCATTTTCCCTTCTTTTTCCTTTTCTATTCCTCCATCAAACTCTTCAATTTTATAATTTGTACTTTTGCAGATTAAATCATCATCGTTCAATCATGGATCACTCAACTGGTCAGTGCATCGAAAATTTTGTGAATCTCTCAAGTGGTCAGAAACTTCCGGAGCAGAACCAATCTCTGCTGGGAATTGCAGTCGATTTTCACAAAGGAGACGGGAACAATGGTGAGTGATTTTCAGGGAAAGCAGTCGTTTTTATTTAGAAAATTGTGAAAGTGTGGATAAATTCAAAAAGTTCTATTTATTTATTTAATCTTCGGTCATTTTTTAACCGAATAGGTTCCATTTCTTTTAGTAATCGGTGCTTTTTGCTTGATTTTCTTCCTGCTTTTTTTCAACAGCACAACCTCTTTTCCCTCTTTTTCAATTCAGGGTTTCCATGCGATCACTTGTTTGTTTCCCTATCGCTCGTCCCCTCGCTCCGTCTCTTCTCCCAATGCTTCCTTTCTCTTTCTTTTCTGTCGGCATCTACACCGCATTTTTTGGACCAGCATGGCCTAGTGGTAGTGCGCTAGGATGCGAAAAGGACACCAAAAAGTTCGATTCCTATCACAAGGAATTATTTTTTGTTCGTTTTATTTTTGAGGAGATATAATTTGATTAAAGTTTGACATCAATATAAATTTGATTAAATAAATACGATGTACCAAAGAGAAAGTGTTTGACGAATTTTTGTTTCGAACATGGAAAAACCACAAATTGTTCGGTTTTTGTGAGCAGGTTTTTGGCAGCATCTTCTAGAATGTTCCCGCTTGCTTTCTCCTTGTTTTTGTACATTTCATGATATATTTCAGAAGGAGTCACTACACTTGACAGCTTTTCCGCTCTTCCGCCAGTTGCTCGCAAGGATTCAAATATGGAATTGATTCAAATGATGCCGAAATCCTTGGAAGATCTTCCACAATTGCCGTTGGGCGAAATAATGAAAAAAGTGGATATGGTGGAAATGTGAGTTACTGTCTCCTAGTAATTGAAAAAAATCAAATGAACTGCAATGATACAAGGAGGATTACATCGAATTTTTTCGACCCCCTCATAGTTCCACCCAATGTTCCGACTCCTATTTTGGATACAACCAATTTCGAAAATTGGTTCGAATCACTTCAACTCAAGTTTCCAAACGGGTATTGAATAATTTCGAATTCTCAGACAGTGCTATTAGAGTTTTCAAAAACCTCACAAAAACCGTCTGATAAATGAGAGTCTTCAATTCTTGTCCCCCTGTCTCAAGTTTCAACACCATCTTTTCTTCATTTTTGCGTTTTTCAGAATTGATCTCGCTCTGTCGTCTCTACATGTGAGAGATACCGCCATTTCTCTCCGCCTCTCCGCTTCATCGATAAAGTGGATCATTCTTGCCCCTGGCCATTTTGTCATTCACATTGTGCCAATGGATCCAAACCAGAATCGAATCATTTTCAAATTGGCACAGGAATCTTCTGCCATCTTCCATCCGGCATGTGTGAACTATCACCGAGTTCAGATCGCTAGATCTAGGAGTGTGTTCACTGTGAAGTGCGGATCTGATGTCGAGGAGAATCTCAACCTGTTGAATGACTTGACGAAGACTATTTTGGAGTTTGTGGCAGTGAAAGAATTTAATTTCCAAAGCAATATTTACGATGACTTCCCATTTGCTATTACAAAAAGTTTTGGATCTTTTCTTCTATCCGGTGGAAGCCTGACATCATGCCAAATGAAAACGCTGATGGAGGAAATATCAGTGGATATCTTCAAATTGGAGAATGTGTTCTATGCCGATTCTGGCGATAAAGTGTTCCAGATGAAACACAGGGAGATGCGTTTCCCATTGCCCAGTTGGATGTGTCTTCAAGACCTCATTGATTCAAAATGTGAAAAACTGCACATCACTCCGCTCCTGAAACCATCTGCAAAATCGTCCCCAAAACCGAAAGGGTTCATCGATGCTGTGAAGGGTTGGATGACTAGTATGATGGCACAATTCAAGTTTTTCACTTCTACCTATGAAAGCCCAATGGTCGAATTTCGTAAGAAAGTTATCAGTGAGCTCCAAAGCCACGGTGTTAAGTGAGTTTTTCGAATCGAATTTTTTTTTCAATCAATTTCTTTTTCAGTAAGCAATTGGATGGCTGGACTATTGAACGTAGTGATGGGAGAAAAGCGGTGGTCAACTTCACTCGTTCAGATCTATGCTTGAACTTGATCGACTAATCTATCAGTTTTTGTTCTGAACTACAAATTCATTTAATTCGCATTTTTTGTCATGTAATCCCTTCGCATTTTTCTAATCATTTCTCTTCATTTTTCTCTTTCATCACCTGGATGCATTTTAGAATTTCAGAAATGTAACTGAACAATTTAATCTTGAACTTAATGAACATGAATGTATGAATTTCCTACTGGATGAATAACAATAGATTACACTTGAAAACTTTTTTTGGCTTGAAAATTTTAGAAATTGTGAACAGCTTTTTGTCAGAAGAAACGAAAGTAAAGAAGTTTGGGAAAGCATTTTCATTATATTTTATTGTTTTTGTTATTTTCCGGAAAAAGTGCCCTCCTATTTCAAACGCACTTTATGATTGATACTCATTTATATGAACTAAAATACAATAAAATGAGAAATCACTATGAACATAGTAGAAGAGAATAAGGAAAGGAATATAATATTATTACAGAAAATATGTGATGTCTTCGGGCGATGAACTCGTCAATGAGAAGCTTCTTGTCGATGTATTCCTTGACCTTTGGAATACTATCCGCAAATTGCCATCCATCAAATATAGATCCTTATCAAGTACTGCCACTGACTAGTTAGCGGGTAAGAACATTTTGTCCGCCTCCTGTGACTCTCATTTTTCTATGGCTTCCCGTTGCTCATTCCCGATAGTATTAAAATTTGCAATACCCTTATAGATATCTTTATATCCTCTGCCATAGTTTTCAACCAGCCCACAGGGGCGACGGTGCTCCCTTCCTCAACTTCTCAAGTATTGAGAACTGCTCCATATTCAAAAGCATGCAGGCATCTGGCATGGATACTCCGAAAATTCGTTGGCGGGATTGAACCTAGGAGTTATTCTGGAGAACATCCAAAAGTTCTATTGGCTGAGCTACGTCGTGAGAACGAGACAACGACTTATTTTGCATTTGGCCGCAAGGGGTTTTCAGTTTTAATAGCAGTCACATTAGAAAGAGCGTTTTAACCCCTTTGAAGTTGTTTTTTTACAGAACGGAACCATGATTGCGAATTTGTGGCCGTATAGCAAAGTCGGTAGTCTTTTTGATGTACTGCCACAATAGTTATGTCTTTAAGCCCTTCAAAGGTGTATGTATCCGATCATGTCAGCCCAATAGAAGGAAATGATTCACTGAAGGTCAACAAAAAAGTTTATTGAGAAAAATCATAAAAAAACAATGTTCACAATAGATTACTTAAGGCATCAAGACTTCTGAAGTAAGGGCTTAGCGGTGATCGGATCCATATCACAGACATCATTTGGCATCGCAGCACTGATTGCTTCTTTATTGTCAAGTCGCATAATGCAATGGTTCTGAAAAAACGATTCAATGGTATTAGGGGAATTTCTCAACCAACTCTTAACTCCACTAGCTGATACTCCTTGGCAATTCCTAGCTTTCCCTTGTTTGTTAACTCCAACTTCTTGATCAGAAACTCGACACACTTGTTGATGCAGATCTCATAATCAAACTGTCTTGCGAGTTTCAGCATGTCAATGACGGGCTCCTGGAATTCTCGAGCATTCCCTCCATGCAGCTTGTTCTCTTTCTTATTCGCGTTGGGTGTTTCTCCTTTCTCAATTTGTATTCTATTGTTGAGTCGTTGATCCACATTTTGACTTCAAAGAACTTGCAGTTCATGAAAAGACGTGTCATGTGATCCATTGTGAGCCACGGTGCATTCCATAGAGACAGAAGTGAATGGTTCCTGGGAGTCCCATTGAAAGTCTTCAGTTGTTTATACTTCTTCAAGAAAAATCTGGAAATCCTTAGAATTGACTCCGTGCAGCTCGTTCTCTTCCTTATTTGCATCCAAGTGGTTTCCGTAGAAGAGTTGTCGGAAATACGGAGACACTTTTGAAAGGAATTCTTTGGAGGCGTGGAACTTTTCTCCTTCCACAATAAGGACTCCATCGGTATGATTTTGGTGTGGGGAGAAGTCTTCCAACTTCTTCTTCTTCTTCTAGATTTCAGTCGCTTTCTTGATCTTGACATAAGCGAGGTGTTGGAAAGAGTCATCAACCAGGTACTCTTTCTCGAGTTTGTCCCGGAACAGAAAATAAGAACTATCGTATTCTTCAGTTTTGAAGAACGTGTAAACGTGGTTGTCTTATTTTCCTTTTCGTTTAGAAGAGGGCACTTCCAATTTTAACTCTGTGTCGATGACCCAAAAGTTATTTTGGAGGGGAACACGGCATAGCAAGTGAACAGCAAGGAGTTGTATTCCAATGTTAGGGCACTCACCTGAAGAAATAGCAGCAACCGAATCGGCAGGAAATCCACGCAGAGTAGAATTATCAAATAAATTTGAAATAATCAATAAAAAAGAGGTAGGCTAAGCCAGTCGGGCGGCCTGTAGAGATGGCCCGATCTTAAAATCACTCAACTACCTGCCATTCCGTCATCCAAAAATTTAACTACAGCACTCACCAGTGGCTCTTCTTTATGAACCTGGCGATTCTCAAAGAAGAACAACGGCAGGATTATTTGAGTGCGTATAGATTGATTTTACGTCTCTCGATTCATAACGAGAGTCTTCTCAAAGAACGATTTCGAGAAGAAACGATGGTGTGGGATGAGAGAAGGAGGGGGAGGATTGGACTGTAGCGATTTGGTGGAGAGGGTCCCTCCTTTTATAGGGGTCTGCGGTGGCGGGGCGGAGTTTGTTTGGCCACCCTGTCGGGACACCTGTTTGACTCCGCAGACCACCTATAAAAGGAGAGACCCTCTACATCAAATCATCACAGTCCAATCCTCCTCCTCCCTCCCTCATCCACCACCATCGTCTCATCTCGAGATCGTTCTCTGAGAAGATGACTCTCGTTGTGAATTGAGAGGCCTAAAATCGATAGTGGATGGTGAAGTGGCAGGTAGTTGAGTGATTGTAACATCGGACCATCCTCTTTGGCTGCCTGGTTAGCGGCCTCCCCCCTCTTTGATTTTTTCAAATTTATTCTTTTCTATTATTCTTCATCTTGTGGATCCCGGCGCCGACTCGGATGTTGCTGCTTCAAGTAAGTGATCTAGAATTTCCTCAAAAATCCTCGAATCCTTTTTGAAAATTACCTAGAAACCTCGTTATCCACCACAAACTTTTGATTTTTTTGTTGCAAAATCTCATTCATTCTTTTTTCAGGATTACAACGCCAGCGACTATGACTTCCAGTATGTCGCCCGGATTGAGTGCCAACGCGGATTCCTCTGTCCTCTTCACTGCTGCTCCAGCTGCAACAGAGAGCACGAGAAGCAGTCAGAATATGAGTCGAAACTCATCGAGTGTGCGTACTGCTTCAGAGCGTTTCATTCGGCTTGATGCTACCCTGCAGGCAGCAAACAACTGGATGTCACCATTGGATCCTCCACATATAAGATGCTCATCTGCCCTGTTTATGATAGCTGCATGTGCGAGGACGTCATCATAGTTAATGTGCCGGCGGTTGCCCTTTGCCCGACAAGAAACAAGTTCAAGATGGGAATGGTTCTCGCAGCAAATGAGCTAGGATCGACGAGGATTGAGTGGCTTGTACATAGTCTCCCAGATGGTAGCTCACTGGTTCCTAAATCTCACGTGGCGGAGGTCCGAGAGAGTTACCTTCATCTGGCCAAAGTGAACCAGAAAAGCTACTGGGAAACAACATTTGATGACTACAAGGATGAGCATCTACAGCGGTATCCAACAGTCTTCAAAAAAGTTTTCAAGGCGGTCAACAAGTCTCGCTATGCAGACGGCAATAAAACTGTGCGCCCAACAAAGTTCAAAAACGTTTGTCAGTGCGGAATAAAAGCCAACTGCGTCGAGAATGAGTGCCACAACGCCATCGACGATCGTGAATGCCCTCCAAGCTGTTCGCGGAACAAGACACCCGGATTCGTCTGCTACAATCGATAGATTTCCACTGGATTTGTGAATACGATGAAAAAGAAGAAAGGATATGGCATCTTTACCACTAAATTGAAACGTAATAAACCCAAAAATATGACAAATAAAGATTTTTACTTTCCTAAAATTGTTCATTTATTCAAGTAACATTGACTGAATCAGTTTAACAACTAATTATCGCTACCGCGAGATTTCGTTTCCAGAAAACATTTCTCAAACTCACATCAACTCTCAAATGGGCACTCTTGTAACACTCCTCTGTTCAACTTGCCAGAAACTAGCCTTCAATAACTCTATCAAGTCACTCGGAAATTAGAAATCAACAGATGAGGTCTCTCTGGAAATAATGGTGAATTCGCTTCAAGAGCATGCCTTTCAAATAGTTTCCACTAGACCTTCGTCTTGAAACTTATCATCAGAATAAGCTTTTTCCAATTGAAAGTTAACTCGATTCCATCTCACAACGTTCTGCTTCAATTCTAACTCACATAGTCACAATCGTCTGGTTTCTAGCTTCCTTTTGAGTATGAAGAACTTATCGTTTCTCGGGCGTTCCGACGGGTCACAGGTATTCCCAAGAATCCCGAAAAATGGATAAAAACCCGGAAAACTGATAAGAGTCAAACATAATGAAGACTAGATTCGAAATAATCTTCCGCTTGTAGACAAGAAACAGAACTAAAGGCGCATGAATTCGAAAACAGCTAAAATGAAATAATCACGCCCATGATTGTATTCATTTGAACCGTTATGAACAGCTGATTATAAAAATAAGAAGTTTGCTTTTTGAAAAAGATGCAACAAATTATGTTAATAATAATCTTTTTCCAACTGAACTTCAACTTAAAGGAGGTGGGAACTCTCGTTGTATTGAGACTCATAGTGAGACTAAAAATGGGCCCGGCGGTTATAGGCAATCAGAGTCGCCGCGCTTTCCGGGCCGCATAGCGCAGCCGGTAATTGTTTTGGTGTTCTGCCAAATGAACCATGGGTTCAAACCCACGAGAGGTGTCTATTGTGAAATTTTGAGAGAAATTATTTTTTTGAGTTCCACCCTCCTTTAAACATAGCAAGAAGCTGATGGAGATGCTCTGCTTCAATTTTAACTCACATAGTCAGAATCACCAAAATTTTAGCTTCCACTTGAGTATAATCATAACTAGGTTTGAGAGGAAATACCGTTTTTCGAAGAAAAAAAACGGGTATGAAAGCGCATGCGTATGAAACCAGCAGAAATCGAATTATACTCCTCTAAACCGTTGGGAACAGCTGATCACAAAAAAAGAAAGGAATTTGATTTTCGTAGGATATGCAATGAGTTATGATCAGAAACAATTCTCTCTAACTCTAATTTATCTAAGTTCATCTCACAGCTGTTTCAGGCGTTTCTACCCAATTTCGACTCCCATAGTTGTGTACATCTGGTTTCTAGCTTTCAATTGAGTATAATCATGATCACGTTTGAAAGAACTAGCCATCACTTGGAAAATATCAGAATTGAAGTTATGGCACAATTCAGTTATACAACAATTTATTTGTTTTGAAGTCATTTTTGGTGACCGCAACTACTGAAAAAAAACAGAGAGTTGATACCGATAAGTTTCGTATTACATGTTTATCCAATAATTGAAGAATTAGGTTTACAGAGAAAACAATTGAAACAAATCATTTATAAAATAATAGCTAATTATAAACTCCCATCATGATAATATGCCCATGTTTGACAATCATATACAAAATCTAATCTCTAACAGAAAACAAGTATTTACAAATTAGAAATTCAATATCTACGTTTAATTACAAACACCTAAATCCAGATTGGGTGCCCATCTTCAATAATCATGAACAAGAATGGATGATTTGCATCAAGTTCGATTGCATTTTTGTTGCCACCCGAGGCATCCTGATCTATGATTTGCTCCATTTTTTTCTATCTAAAATTTTCATAAATAGGATGAATTTTATCAGTGACCCTACCTCCAAAATGGCTTTATGACGCATTTGAGAAATGACTCTTTAATGAGGGAAACAACACAAGCACATCATTCAAAAGGTTGAAGAAAGTATCCAAGTAGTTTGTCAACTTGGCCACACTCCGGCTTACAGCTGTCACCTTAGTTGTTCCCAGATCGTGCTTCGAGAAAGTGATTGTAAAAAATGAATTTGCCTCTGTGAGCATGAGCTTCACGGATCCCCGTTCGAGATGAATGGCAATCTTTTGCATGAAGTAGTGAGGCTTGATTCCAATGACAAATTTGTGGTATCGACGACCGACTGTGCGGAGACGTTGACTGTAAAATTGGAGAATAAAAAAGACTTTTCATAGTCATAAATTTGAACTGATGGTTTTCCCTGTTAATCAAAAAAGTTTTAGAAATTTCTGAACTGAACACAGGCGGACCATCATCATTGTCATAGCAACTAAAAAACTAAAAACCAGAATTTAGAGAGGATTCGTCCAAACTTTACTAACCATTATCGCGCCCCATTTTGTCAATCGTGCGTTTTTTTCGCGCAGTTGAAAGGTTTTTCGTGGTCTCCGCGCGTTGCTCTTTGTGTACTCTATGAGTGATTTTTGAGGACACATTGATTCACTTGTGTCTATACAGTTGAATAGCTCCGGTCCGAAGTAAAACTAACACCCCTCCCCCCCCCCCAGTAATTATCAAATCCTTTTGAATCACAAAACTTACCTCATTTGAAACTTTCCAATATTTGAGAGAAGACGTAGGTAGCGGATAAAAAAATTGAGAATAATCAGAAATAGCAGCTATAACAAATAGCAAAAGAAAAAGAATGAATGAAGATTGAGAATAAAGTTATGTTTATATACTGCCAATCCAATCAGAGATAAGAGGTGGCAGACGTAACATTGAAAATGAGTCATTGGAGAAATAGTGCTGATAGCGGAGAAAAAGAGAGAAGTCGTATGATTAATAGGCGGGACTTAGTAAATAAAAGAACGAGAGAGAAAAAAGATTTTTATGTATAACAACATCTGAATCATGAATGATCAAACATCGTTTGTAAATGATCACACAGGGATCATGGAATAGAAAAATACAAATGTTCAAATGTTGAAAACATTTAAAGTTGGTGAATCATTTTTCTTTGTTTTTCTAGATCTTTGTTTTTTTTTCTATCATATCAAGCAACATTTTTCAAAAAAAAAATTGTTCCAAGAAGTGTCGGAAATTGTTCGAAATAGTGGAAAATGATTGTAGCTCATTCGAAACGGAATTTGAACACCGTTTACCGTACATATATTGAGAGTTCCCTAAAAACTGTACTGGAAAACATGGAAAGTGAAAATTTCCTCCAATTTTCGGGATTTGTCGCCCCTCTCGTTATGATTTTTGGCTCCAGATGGCCAAAATGTACCCGCCTGCAAATTAAAACAAATCTCAGAGCCTTTCTAAAGTGAAGCCCCTTGTTAGAACTTTGTCGAAGTGGGTTTTCCGGAAAACATCAGAATTGAAGTTATAACACTATCTGTTTAACAGGCCCAGTTCAGTTATACAACAAATTGTTTGTATTGATGTTATCTTTAGTGACCGCCATTACTGAAAAGAACAGAACACCTTCATAAAAATATTGATTCCTTTATGAAAAAATATATATAGAAACATCAATATCACATAGGAAGTTTGGGGAATGGGATGAACGGGGACCAGTTGAAACATGGGATACAAAATAAAAGAAATGAGCAGTTATATGACTACAGTAACCAAAAAGGGACAAAGGACAGACTAGTAGAAAATGAAAGTGATGAAAAGAATGATAGAAATTAGAGGACTCGTGTAGCACCAGTAGATGTTAAAGACGGGACACACTGGATGGATTGAAGTTAGATGCCGGCTCTCATGGAAGTAGACTTGTAGTTTGAAGAGCACAGCTCAGCTCCATCTTTACCACCATTCAACGACTGCTTCTTCTCCTTGAGAAACTTGTCTACGATCATATTGAGTCGGTATCTGAAATTTCGTTTGCTTGTATAGAGTCTGTGCATTTCAGATCTCAAGGCCACTGGCTGCGCGAAACTTTCCAGTGTACCTAAGATTGGAAAACATCGATTACGGGAGATTCATAACATTTCTACTAAAAAACGCGGACGAATATCATTGTCATAGCAGCTGAAAGATTATACCGACAAAAATCCACATGGATTCGCCCAGACTTTTCAACCATCAGCGCGCCTCATTGCGTCATTTGTACGGTTTGCTTGCAGTTTACGTGGTCTCCGAGCGTTGTTCTTCGCGTACTCTATGATTGATCGCTGAGGACACAGTGATACACTCGTGCGTATACAGTTGAATAAATCCAGTTCGAAAATAAAGCTAACCCCCCCCCCCCCCAATACTTGTCATATTTTTTGAATCACAAAACTTACCGCATTCAAGGATTTCCAATATTTGAGAGGAAGTGTTGGAAGCGGGTAAAAAATTGTGAATAATCGGAAATAACAGCCATAACAAATAGCCAACAAGAAAGAATGAATAAAGATTTAGAATTTGGTCCTGTTTATATACTGCCAAGCTGATCAGAGTTAAGAGGTAGCAGACGTAACATTGAAAATGAGTCATTGGAGAAATAGTGCTGTTCGCGGAAGGAAAAAAAGAAGTCGTATGATTAATGGGCGGGACTTACAAAATGAGAGAAAAAGAGAGAAGAAAATTGTTCATTTTTATCAACCTCTGAGTCATAAGTGATCAAACATTGTTTATAAGTGATCAAACAATGATTATAAAATAGAAAAAACTAATTTTCAGATGTTGAAAACATTGGAAGTTGGTGAATCATTTTTCTTTGTTTTCCAGATGCAATTGTCAATTCCCTGGCCTGTGCTCTTTTCTTTCTTTTTTGTTTAGACGAGTCAATCGTTTCCTTATATCCTTTTTCGTGATATTTTTCAGCTACTTGGATAGCTTTGTTCAACGTTTTTGGAATTTCTCTTTCTTGGAGCTTGGTTTCAATTCGAGGTGTCATCCCTGGTATCAATCTGATATTTGTTAATTGTTGTTTTTGATTTTCCGGTAATTGCGGAAGAGCAGCTCGCACAATTTTTCAAATTTTGCGAATTTCACCATGCTTTCTGAAGCTTTTTTTCTGGTAGTGGTCATTCGACGCTTTATCTACCCCTCCGTGCAACCGAAGTTTATTTTCTAAGGCCTGGATACGCCCTGCAAACTGTTTTGTCTTCGGCCGGAAGTGCCTTATATTTGATTCTTGCCGATCCGTTCAAGAGTCTTGGGAAGACCGCTAGACTGAACAGTATCACTAGGTATATGAAGCGCCTGTTTTTTTCTGAATTTATGTTGAATCGAACCCTTATATAGACTGTATTTGAACCGTAGAAGATTTTTTTTTATCCATCCTTGGTGGAAAAAAACCGATTTTTTGAAATCCATGAAAATTAACCATGACAACTTCAAGAATCCGTAACTCTGTTCAAAGCTATTGTTTCGGGCTGGTAAAAAAACGAAAATGCTGCAAATTACACATACTTTGCAATGGTTTTTATCGGGTTTTCCGAAAACTTTTTTTTACAAAAATTGTTCCAACATTTTCAGTCATTCCGACCTTGTAGTTCAAGAAAAGATATGATCTTCTTGAAAAATGTGGTACTTTTGCTCTAGAACTTCAAAAACTTGAGATTCAATTGACTATAACTACCCAGGTAGTGAAGATAACAAAAACTGTCAACTGTAAAAATGTGCACAAGTTTATACTTAACAACTTTGTAGTTGATCACTTTTCCGGACTCCGTCTGGTTCGAGAGATACAGGCTATTTTAGAGAGAAGGTGTAAATGCTTGGCTGAATGGGATTTCTCGCCCCCATATAATTTACAAGCGTATATCTCTC
>GL379881.1:239725-252840 GCA_000143925.2 Caenorhabditis brenneri | reverse complement strand
GGCGGATCTATGATTGGTTTTTTCACAGGCTGAAAGGTGTATTTGCAAGGTTGAGGCTTTTATTCTCGGCATAGAAGTACATAGCTGAGTCCTCTCACGTGGTGGAATGGATCTTCAGAGTGAAATCTGATCCATCAGGCCAGTCAGATGAGACTCGATCATCGAATATTTCAGACTTCTGTGAGGATTGTATCATTGAAAAAATAAACCAGAGTCTCAGTATCTGCCCAAGAATTATGGGTAAAGCAATAGAAGTATAAAGATTAGCATCAAATACGCTTTGCAGGATCGAGCAAAAGTACCACATTTTTCAAGAAGATCATATCTTTTCTTGAACTACAAGGTCGGAATGACTGGAAATGTTAGGAACCTTTGTGAAATGGAGTAAAAACACAAAAAATTGAAGAAAAAAGTTTTTTGAAAAAAAAATCGCAAAAAAACAATTATTTTTTCAAAATCCAAAAAAAAAAATTTTCTCCATCTAATTTTTCTGATTTTTTGCTCATTTACTATGCTGAGGCATAGTTTCTTTTTGCATATAATCGCAGGAAAATTCGATGGTTAAAAGTTTTTTTATAGGTTGACAAAAATTTTCAAATTCTGATATTTTCCGAACTAGTTCTTTTAAACCCAGTCATTATTATACTCAGAAAAAAGCTAGAAAACAAGTGATTAGAACCATGTGAGTTGAAATTGAAACAGAACGTTTCCAACAGCTTCGTTATGGATTTAAGTCCATGTTCAGTTGGAAAAAGATTATTCTGAACATAGTTTGTTGCATCATCTTCAAAAATCGGATGTCTTCTTATTTTCAAGATCAGCTATTCATAACGGTTCAAATGAAAAGTTCATTTTGGCTGTTTTCAAATGCAAGCGCCTTTAGTTCTAATTCTTGTCTACAAACAGGAAATTCTCTCAAACCTAGTCCTGATTATGCTTGCCTTTCATCTGTTTTCCTGGTATTTATTCCTTTTCCGGGATGTTTGGGAATACCCGTGACCCATGGAAATGCCCGGGAAATGAATAAGTGCTTTTTACACAGATGAAAGCCAGAAATCAGGTGAGTGTAATTGTAAAAGTCAGAATTGAAGCAGAACATTTTAAACAGCTGTGAGCTGGATCAAAAACAAATTTCGGTTGGAAATAAATTTATTCTGATCATAACTTTCACATACAAACGTCCTGAGGAAACTATTTTGAAGTCATGCTCTTCGAGCAAGTTCACCATTACTTTCAACTTTTCTCATCTGTTGATTTCAAGCTTCCGAGTGGCTTAATAGAGTCATTGGGGGCTAGCTCTTGGCTAGTTAGGCAGAGGAGTGTCAGAAGAATTTTAGTTTGAGAGTTGATGTAAGTTTGAGAAATGAATGTGGTCTGGAAGTAAAAGTTCGTGGTCGCGAAAATTAATTGTTGAACTGATTCATTCAATGTTACTTTTATAAACAAACAATTTTAGAAAAGCAAAATCTATATTTGTCATATTTTTGGGTTTATTACGTTTCAATTTAGTGGTAAAGATGCCATATCCTTTCTTCTTTATCATCGTATTCACAAATCCAGTGGAAATCTTTCGGTTGTTGCAGACGAATCCGTTTGTCTTGTTCCGCGAACAGCTTGGAGGGCATTCACGATTGTCGATGGCGTTGTGGCACTCATTCTCGAAGCAGTTGGCTCTTATTCCGCACTGACAAACGTTTTTGAATTTTGTTGGGCGCATAGTTTATTGCCGTCTGCATAGCGAGACTTGTTGACCGTCTTGAAAACTCTTTTGAAGACTGTTGGACACCGCTGTAGATGCTCATCCTTGTAGTCATCAAATGTTGTCTCCCAGTAGCTCTTCTGGTTCCTTTCGGCTAGATAAAAGTAACTTTCTTGGACCTCCGTCACATGAGAGTTAGGAACCAGTGAGCTACTATCTGGGAGGTCATGTATAAGCCACCTAATTCTCGTTGATCGTAGCTCATCCGCTGCGAGAATCATTCCCGTCTCAAACTTGTTCCTTGCCGGGCGAAAGGCAACCACCAGCATATCGATATCAATATCAACTGAGATGACGTCTTCGCACAGGCAGCTATCACATAGATCTTCTGGGGCATCTTTATCAGTGAGCTCATCCTTGATCTTTGTGAATGGTAGGGGCAGATAAGCATCTTAGAAGTGGAGGATCCAATGGTGACATCCACTCCGCGTTGGCACTCAATCCTGGCGACATACTGAAGGTCTTCGCCGCTGGCGTTGTACTCCTGAAAAAAATATAAGTGAGATTTCGTAACAAAAAAATAAGAAGTTCGTAGTGAAAAAAGGGGCTTCTATGCAATTTTCAAAAAAGATTTGAGGATTTTTGAGGGTATTCTAGATCACTTACTTGAAGCAGCCACATCCGAGTCGGCACCGAAATCCACACGGAAGAATAATAGAAAAAACTAATTTGAAATAATCAAAGAGAGGGGGGAGGCCACTATTCAGGCAGCCAGAGGGGGATGGTCCGATGTTACGGTCACTCAACTGCCTGCTACTCCGCCATTTACGATCGATTTTAGGTCTCTGAATTCTCAACAAGAGTCATCTTCTCAGTGAACGATCTCGAGATGAGACGATGGTGGCGGATGAGGGAGGGAGGAGGAGGACAGGACTGTAATGATTTGGTGGAGAGGGTCTCTCCTTTTATAGGGGTCTGCGGAGTCAAACAGGTGTCCCGACAGGGTGGCCAAACAGACTCCGCCCTGCCACCGCAGACCCCTAATAAAGGAGAGACCCTCTTCACCAAATCACTACAGTCCAATCCTCTCCCTCTTTCCCTCATCCCCCACCATCGTTTCTTCTCGAGATCGTTCTCTGAGAAGACTCTCGTTATGAATTGAGAGACGTAAAATCGATGGTTGATGGCGGAGTGGCAGGTAGTTGAGTGATTGTAACATCGGATCATCCCTGGTGGCCGCCCGACAGGCTTGGCCTAACCCTTTTTTATTGATTATTTTTAATTTTTTTCTATTTCTACTGGATTCACTGACGACTCGGATGTTACTGCTATTTCCTCAGGTAAGTCCCCTAAAATTCCTTTAAAAGTTCCATTGAATTCCTTTTTGTGAGTTACCGGAAAGAACCGTCTTAACCATTCACCACAACCTCCTGTTTTTTTTTTGCAAATTCTCAATTAATCTTTCTTCCAGGAATACAGCTCCAGTGGACTTGACGTTGCATAACACTAGGGTCATCGAGACAGAGTTAAAATTGGAAGTGCTCTCTTCTATACGGAAAGGAAAAATAGGCAACCACGTTTACACGTTCGTCAAAAGCGTGGAGAAAGAGTACCTGGTTGATGACTCTTTCGAACTCCTCGCTTATGTCAAGATCAAGAAAGCGACTGGAATCGAAAAGAAGAGGTTGAGAGACATCTCCTCACACCCGATTCATACCGATGGAGTCCTCATTGTGGAAGGAGAAAAGTTCCACATTTCGAAAGGGTTACTCGCAAAAGTGTCTCCGTACTTCCGACAACTGTTCTACGGAAACCACTTGGATGCAAATAAGGAAGAGAACGAGCTGCACGGAGTCGATTCTAAAGATTTTTAGAACTTTCTGGGGGAGATTCATGGCAAGGATGCAATTGACGGTAATAAACCAACAAATTTTGGCTGAATTTTTCAATTTGAACTTTTTCAGAGGAGACTGTATTGGGAATTCTGAAACTCGCAAGAAAGTATGAGTTCGAGACATGCAGCAGCTTCATTCGCAGCTTGTCCAAGATTTCCAATTCTCAAGCTCCAGAGCGAAAAAGTCCATTAACCACTGTGAAACAACTGAAGACTTTCAATGGGACTCCGAGAAACCATTCTTTTCTGTCTCTATGGAATGCACCGTGGCTCACAATGGATCACGTGACACGCCTTTTCATGAACTGCAAGTTCTTTGAAATCTTCCTCAGTGAACATCAATTGACAGTTGATGATCTGAACCAACTTGTCAAAACGTGGATAAACGACTCAACAATGGAGTACAAATTGAGACAGGAGGAACACCCGACGCAAACAAGGAAGAGAACGAGCTGCATGGAGGGAATTCTCGAGAATTCCAAGAGACCGTCATTGGCATTCTGAGGCTCGCAAGACAGCTTGATTCGGAGAGCTGCATCAACAAACGTGCCAAGTTTCTGGAAGAGGAGTCGCAGAAGACGTACAAGGAAAAGCTAGCAATTGCCGCGGAATATCAGCAGGTGAAGTTAAGAGTGAGTTGAGAAATTCCCCTTCTTCATAATACCATTAAATCGTTTTTTCAGAACCATTGCATTATGCGACTTGACACCAAAGAAGCAATCAGTGCTACGATGCCAAATGATGTTCGTGATATGGATCCGATCACCGCTAAGCCCTTACTTCAGAAGTCTTTATGCCTTAAGTAATCTATTGTGAACATTGTTTTTTCATGATTTTTCTCAATAAACATTTTTGTTACCCTTCAGTGAATCATCTTCTTCTACAAGACTGACATGATCGAATGTAGACACTTTCGGTGGGCTTAAAGATGGGGTGGGCTTAAGGAAGGGGAGGGTACATCAAAAAAACTGCCAACTTCGCTACACGGCTACAAATGCGCAACCATAGTTTTTCTTTCTCATCTCAAAAAAAAAAACAAAATCGATTTCTGTCAACTTCCGAAAGGGTGGGAACGCTCGTTCTATTTTACAGAAGCTGCTTCAAATTCTAAAAATACACTGTAGTCGCTGGCAGTCTTCTGAATATGGAGCACTTCTCAATAGTTGGAAAGTTGAGGAAAGTCGCCACTGTGGATTGGTTGAAAACTACGATGAAGGATTTGATTACACATCACTGATTGAAAAACTGTGAAAAAAAAATTATTCCAGCGTCAAGCCATAAAAGAATAGGAGTCTTCAAAAACAGATAAGATGTCGTCACTCGCCAACTCGTCATTATCAATACTTGTTGAGGAACCGCATTCAGAATTCTGCGGATAGTGTTCCAAAGTTTGTCGAGCAAAACATCAACAGAAAGCTCTTCATTGACGAGTTTGTCACTCACAGACATCATATATTCTCAATTGTTATATTGAACTAGTTTCACTATTTCCTCCCATTATGTCCAATTTGCTTTTTTTCCATTTTATTGTTATTTCAATTTATCTAAATAAGTTCTAATAAAATTATTATACGCTGAAAATAAGAAAATACTTTTTTTGAGAACAAATCAAAACTTTTGGTGATTAATGAAAATGATTTTCAAAAGTTCATAAATAACTCACAAATTTTTTCACTTGCGTTCTAAAATAAACTTGCTCATTTTTTTTAAAAATTTCCAATCCGAAAAAGAATTTGTTCAAGTGTAATCTATTTTCATTCAGTTAGTAGAAAATCGACAAGGTTCAAGTTTAAATTGTTCAGTTACATCCCAAAGATTCTAAATGCATCTAGGTTATGAGATAAGCATATATGGACATAGTCAGAAAAAAATTAGGGGATTACCATACAAAAAATGTGAATTGAATAAATTTGTAGTTCACAATAAATACTGATAGATTAGTCGATCAAGTTTAAGACGAGATATGAAAGGAGCACGTTGACCACCGCTTTTCTCCCATCACTACATTCAATAATCCAGCCATCCAATTGCTCACTGAAAAAGAAGTTGACTGAAAAACTGCTTCAATTCGAAAAACTCACTCAACACTGCGGTTTCGGAGCCCACTGATAATCTTCTTACGAAATTCAACCATTGGGCTTTCATCGGTAGAAGTGAAAAACTTGAATTGTGCCATCATACTAGTCATCCAACCCTTCACAGCATCCATAAACCCTTTCGGTTTTGGGGACGATTTTGAAGATGGTTTCAGGAGCGGAGTGATGTGAAGTTTTTCACATTTCGAATCGATGAGGGCTTGAAGACACATCCAACTGGGCAATGGGAAGCGCATCTCCCTGTGTTTCAGCTGGAACACTTCATCGCCAGAATCGGCATAGAACACATTTTCCAGTTTGAAGATATCCACTGATATCTCCTCCATCAGCGTTCTCATTTGGACTGATGTCAGGCTTCCACCGGATAGAAGAAAAGATCCGAAACTTTTCGTAATTGCAAATGGGAAGTCAACGTAAATATTACTTTGGAAATTGAATCCCTTCACTGCCACAAACTCCAAAATAGTCTTCGTCAAGTCATTCAACAGGTTGAAATTCTCCTCGACATCAGATCCGCACTTCAGAGTGAACACACTTCTAGATCTAGCGATCTGAACTTTGTGATGGTTCACACAAGCCGGATGGAAGATGGCAGAAGATTCCTGTGCCAATTTGAAAATGATTCGATTCTGGTTTGGATCCATTGGCAGAAGATGAATAACAAAATGGCCAGGGGCAAGAATGATCCACTTTATCGATGCAGCGGAAAGGCGGAGAGAAATGGCGGTGTCTCTGACATGTAGGGACGACAGAGCGAGATCAATTCTGAAAGACGGAAAAATGAAGAAAAGATGGTGTAAAAACTTGAGACAGGGGTACAAGAATTGAAGACTCATTTATCAGACGATTTTCGTAAGGTTTTTTGAAAAATCTAATAGCACTGTCTGAGGAATCAAAATTACTGAATAACAGTTTGGAAACTTGAGTTGAAGTGATTCAAACCCATTTTCGAAATTGGTTGTATCCAAAATAGGAGTCGAAACATTGGGTGGAACTATGAGGGGGTTGAAAAAATTTGATGTAATCCTCCATTTATCATTGCAGTTCATTGGATTTTTTGGATATACCCAAATTTTTGGTGCCCGTTTTGGGTCTGTTCGGTTTTTTGACGCCTCTCTTGGGTTCATCCACTTCCGAAAACCGGCTTCGGTCTATTCAACTCAAGAAGAACCAACGTTTTCTTAACACATCACAGAACTGCGACGTTTACGCGATTACCCAAACTTCAACAACAACAACTGAACATTAGAGCTCAATAGAAAACATTTTTTCACAGTATCGGAAAAAACCTCATCGAAATGGACAGGCTTCTTGGAAAAATTGCAGAGCGAAACAAGCGTTTTCCAAAAACAAATTCCTGATTGATAGGCGCCTCAAAATACTATAGTAGCGAGTAGTAATTTCCAAGACAAGCGGACCCATTAGAAATTACTAGGAGACAGTGACTCACGTTTCCACCATATCCACTTTTTTCATTATTTCGCCCAACGGCAATTGTGGAAGATCTTCCAAGGATTTTGGCATCATTTGAATCAATTCCATATTTGAATCCTTGCGAGCAACTGACGGAAGAGCGGAAAAGCTGTCAAGTGTAGTGACTCCTTCTGAAATATATCATGAAACGTAAATAAAATGAATCTGCAGATGAAATAAATATGTTTTCCTAGTTTTCATTTTCAGCTCACTGACCATTTCCGAGAACTTCTCCAGTTGATGGTGCCGGTGGCGCATCTTTCACAGAATGGTGTGAGGAATCTGAAAACACATTTCGTTCAACAAGCTTTTGAGTGAGAAAAAAAACCAGAGACTGCCAACATTCCTACAATGCCTCCCGAGTCTTTATCTATAGTCAACGGCGGTAGAACACAGAATGTTCCTGTTGTGAAACTGATGTGAACTGATGAATAGCGCTGTACGTTTTCATGTTTCATTAGTTCATGTGTTGCAAAAACAAAAACAAGGAAAAAGCAAGCGGGAAGATTCTAGAAGATGTTGCCAAAAACCTGCAAAAATCCGCATCCTAGCGCACTACCACTAGGCCTCGCAGGTCCAAATTATGCGGTGTAGATGCCGACAAAAAAGAAAGAGAAAGGAAGCATTAGGAGGAGAGACGGAGCGAGGGGACGAGCGATAGGGAAAAAAACGAGTGGAAACCCTGAATTAAAAAGAGGGGAAAGAAGTTGTGTTGTTGAAAAGAAGCAGGAAGAAAATCAAGCAAGAAGCACCGATTACTACAAGAAATCAAACCTATTTGCTCAGAAAATGACCGAAGATTGAAGAAATAAATATTACTTTTTTAAATTATCTACACTTTTACAATTTTCTAAATAACATCGACTGCTTCCCCTGAACATCACTCACCATTGTTCCCGTCTCTTTCGAGAAAATTGACTGCGATTCCCAACAGAGATTGGTTCTGCTCCGGAAGTTTCTGATCACTTGAGAGAGTCACAACATTTTCGATGCACTGACCAGTTGAGTGATCCATGATCGAACGATGATGATTTAATCTGCGAAAGTACGAATTATAAACTTGAAGAGTTTGATGGAGGAATAAAAGAGGAAAAAGAAGGGGAAATAAATACAACAATTGCATACACTAACATGACTGGACGGCAACAGTCTTTTCGAATCAGTTTTTGTTTGAATAGAGAACGGAGAATTAGAGAGACGTAATAGCGTGTTAAGGTGAGAGAGACGGGCTAGGCAGTTATCAGAGACGGCTGACGTAGGTAAGACGCAGAGAAAAAAACGGTGCGATGACAGTAGAGAAGCAATGTGTCGGCCGGGGCAATGGAAAGCGGGGACAACGTGGTTAAGAATAATCAAAAAAGAGGGGAAAAGTAGACTGAGTAACAGGCAAAAACAAATTCAGTCGACCCATCGATAAGGTTTGAAACCATAAAAATAAAAAATTCCGTTGTCTTTTTAATCGTTTTCAAAACGAGCGGAGCGCATGAGACTGCGTTCCAGAACAAACGACGACTCCTCCTAATTTTTTAGGAAAAAAAGGCGCTGGGCGTGAACAAAAGGATGAAGCAAAACCTAGAATAAATAGTGGGAAGTTTGTGGAGACTACACCAAAAACTATTCTGGCGCGAGTTTCGAACATGTCAGTTTCAGTTGAGAAAAGTTTATCCTAAACATAAATTGTTGCATTTTCGGCTCTGTTCGGAAATACCGGACTTTAGCAAAAATATCGGACTTTAGGGTATTGTCCCAGACTTTAGAAAAATTACCGGAATTTAGCTAAAATACCGGACTTTAGGGTAGTGTCCCGGACTTTAGAAAAACATTCGGACTTTAGCTAAAATAAAGGACTTCAAGTAAATAAAGTATTTAAGGGAAATAAAGACTATTGGATGAAGTATTAAATCCAACAGTTTTATGGTGCATGAGCCTCTGAAACCACCTTTTCCCGTTTTTTTTTCTATTTTTTCATACTTTTTTTCGTTTTTTCATTTTTCTTATCAGTTGCAAAAATAAATGTTAAACTTCATTCGTTGTTATCACTAATGAACAAGGGAGAGAGCAGTATAATATCCGGGACAAATTTTTAAAGGATAGAGAACCCACGAAAAAACCCGGGACCTATAAAAAATTTGGGACCCAAAAAAACTTTTCCGGGACTGGAAAAATATTTTCCGGTACTCATCCAGATCGACTTTTGCTCCGCTTGGGCGGTGTGTTTCCTAAGCCTGGTTTAATAGTGATGTTTCACGCTTTCAAAGGTTCCATTAGTTGGCCCACCATCAAAACAGGCTTAGGGAACGCAACAAAAATGCTTTTTAGAGCACAATGTCGAGTACGTTGAATACCGGACATTAGTTTTTGAGCCCCGGAAAAGGTTTTTTTGGGTCCCTCATATTTCATGAGTCCCGGGTATTTCCATAGGTCCCGAAAAAGAAATAAATTCCCGGGTTTCGGATAAGAACCCATATTTGTTGACTGCTTATGCTTTTTCTCTCTTGTTTTAGTGACAATAACGAATGAAATTTAACACTTTTTTGGCAACTGAGAAGAAAGATGAAAAAACGAAAAAAAGTATGAAAAAATAGAAAAGAAAACGAAAAAAGGTGGTTTCAGAGGCTCATGCACCATAAAACTGTTGGATTTAATACTTCATCCAATAGTCTTTTATTTCCCTTAAGTCCTTTATTTACTTGAAGTCCTTTATTTTAGCTAAAGTCCGGATGTTTTTCTAAAGTCCGGGACACTACGCTGAAGTCCGGTATTTTTGCCAAAGTCCGGTATTTCCGAACAGAGCCGCATTTTCTACCAAAACCGAATACTGTCTATTTTTGTGATCTCATGACGATTACAGTTTGAATGATTATAATTATGGTTATTGTTGTTCGATATCTGCTGTTTTTATAAACATGCGCCTGGAGTTTCTCGAAGAATAAACATGGAGTAAATGGCAAATTATCTTAAGCCTAGTCATGATTATACTCATTGGAAAGCTTAGAACCTGTTGATTATGACTATGTGGGTTAGAATTGGAATGAAACAATTCGAACAGCTATGAACTGAATTCGAGTCAAATTTCAGTTGAAAAAAATTTATTTTGGTCATAACTTGTTGCTTCACTACCGGAATCTGTTTTCCTTACTGGTTTCGTGATCAGCTATTCATAACGGTTCGAAAGAGTATAATCATGGACATGATTGCTCCGTTTTGGCTGTTTTTGATTTTAATCCTGAAAATTTCCGAAAATAGTACAATACTTCCAAACCTAGTCATGATTATACTCATTGGAAAGCTAAGAACCTGGTGATTATGATTTCGTGGGTTAGATTGAAAACAGAACAATTCGAACAGCTATGAACTGAATTTAAGTCAAAATTCAGTTGAAAAAAGTTTGTTTTGGTCATAACTTGTTGCATCACTTCCGAAACGTATTTTCCTTATTGACTTTTTTATTAGCTGTTCATAAAGATTCGAATGAGTATAATCATGAGCATGATTGTTTCATTGAAGCTGTTCACGAATGCATGCGCCTTCAGTTCTGTTTCTTGTCTACGAGCTGGAAATTCTTTCAAACCTAGTCTTTATCATGCTCGGTTCTTATCAGTTTTCCGGGTTTTTTTCTTTTTCGGGATTCTTGGAAATACCCGTGACCCTTGGAAATGCCCGAGAAACTAATAACTGCTTTATACTCAAATGAAAGCTAGAGATCAGATGATTGTGACTTCATAATTTAGAATTGGAGCAGAACATTTCAAACAGCTGTGAGCTGAATTATAATCAAATTTCTGTTAGGAAAAGTATATTCTGAGCATAACTTTCACATACAAACGTCCTGAAAAAACTACTTTGAAGTCATGCTCTTGAAGCGAATTCACCATTTTTACCAGAGAGACCTCATCTGTTAATTTCTGACTTCCGAGTGGCTTGACAAAGTTATTGAAGGCTAGTTCCTGGCAAGTTCAACAGAGGAGTGTTACAAGAGTGCCCATTTGAGAGTTGACGTAAGTTTGAAAAATGTTTTCTGGAAACGAAAGTTCGCGGTAGCGATAATTAATTGTTAAACTGATGCAGTCGATGTTATTTTTATAAATAAACAATTTTAGAAAAGTAAAGATCTTTATTTGTCATATTTTTGGGTTTATTACGTTCTAATTTAGTGGTAAAGATGCCATAGCCTTTCTTCTTTATCATCGTATTCACAAATCCAGTGGAAATCTTTCGGTTGTTGCAGACGAATCCGGGTGTCTTGTTCCGCGAACAGCTTGGAGGGCATTCACGATCGTCGATGGCGTTGTGGCACTCATTCTCGACGCAGTTGGCTCTTATTCCGCACTGACAAACGTTTTTGAATTTTGTTGGGCGCATAGTTTTATTGCCGTCTGCATAGCGAGACTTGTTGACCGTCTTGAAAACTTTTTTGAAGACTGTTGGATACCGCTGTAGATGCTCATCCTTGTAGTCATCAAATGTTGTCTCCCAGTAGCTCTTCTGGTTTCCTTCGGCAAGATGAAGGTAGCGCTCTCGGACCTCCGCCACCATCTGGGAGACCATGTACAAGCCACTCAATCCTTGTTGATCCTAGCTCATTTGCTGCGAGAACCATTCTCATCTTGAACTTGTTCGTTTCCTGGCAAAAGGCAACCATCGGCATCTCAATATCAATATCAACTGAGATTACGTCCTCGTACAGGCAGCTATCACAGAGATCTTCTGGGGCATCTCTCTCAGTGAGCTCCTCCTCCATCTTCTCGATCTTCCGGCATTCTGGATGAAAGGAGCGGATGTATTTTTTGCATTCTTCTATAGCACCTTTGCTTTACATTCTGGAAAGCAGCACGCAGGAATGAGGTACGAGCAGATGAGCATCATAAATGTGGAGGATCCAATGGTGACATCCAGTTGATTGCTGGCGTTATTCTCCTGAAAAAAAGAATGAATGAGATTTTGCAACGAAAAAATCAAAAGTTTGTGGTGGAAAACGAGGTTTCTAGGTACTTTTTAAAAAGGATTCGAGGATTTTTGAGAAAATTTTAGAACACTTACTTGAAGCAGCAACATCCGAGTCGGCATCGAGATCCACAAGATGAAGAATAATAGAAAAGCAAAAATTTGAAAAAATCAAAGAGAGGGGGGAGGCCGCTAACCAGGCAGCCAAAAGGAATGGTCCGATGTTACGATCACTCAACTACCTGCCACTCCGCCATCTACCATCGATTATACGTCTCTCAATTTACAACGAGAGTCATCTTCTCAGAGAACGATCTCGAGATGGGACGATAGTGGGGGATGAGGGAGGGAGGAGGAGGATAGGACTGTAATGATTTGGTGGAGAGGGTCTCTCCTTTTATAGGGGTCTGCGGAGTCAAACAGGTGTCCCGACAGGTTGAATAAATACAATCAGCCAGAATACAGATGACAGGAAAGATAGCTATTCCTGTAGGACGTCCGCCAGAGGAGTGACTTGATAATTTTGCGGATTATGTGTCGCGTTTCTGCAAGATATTAGTTTTATAGTCTCGCGTAACATTTCAGACTTGAAACCCAAAACTATATATTTGGAATTAGTCGACGGACTTTTCACAATGAGGTCTTGCTGCTGCAGTTTTTCGATTTGTAGACGAACTTCCTCTCGCTTCCCGTAAAGAATCATAGAACTTCTTTGCTAGAAGAGTGGTTTTTCCCTCCCGATATCAAGCTGTTTGCGATCATTGAATTTTTAGTTTCTTCCATCCCTGAAGAACGTCGCTTCTTTGAGATAATGACCATCTCGAATATTATCCGAGGAATCCCGGGTTCTATCTTGTAGGTACCATAAGAAAATTGTCACGATCAGCTCATTCTCACTAAAGGTGCTTTGGTACATCTATCATCCTGGCGACTTCAGATAACGATTCCTGGTTCATTGCATTTTCATCTATCCAGGAATTGATTCTCCCTTCCATGGAGCTCCATGAGA
>GL379881.1:220586-239715 GCA_000143925.2 Caenorhabditis brenneri | reverse complement strand
GTCTGCGGAGTCAAACAGGTGTCCCGACAGGGTGGCCAAACAGACTCCGCCCCGCCACCGCAGACCCCTATAAAAGGAGAGACCCTCTCCACCAAATCACTACAGTCCAGTCCTCCCCCTCCTTCCCTCACCCCCACCATCGTTTCTTCTCGAGATCGACCTCTGAGAAGACTCTCGGTATGAATCGAGAGACGTAAAATCAATCTATACGCACTCAAATAATCCAACCGTTGTTCTTTTTTGAGAATCGTCAGGTTCACAGAGAAGAGCTATTGGTGAGTGCTGTAGTTAGATTTTCGGAAGACGGAATGGCAGGTTGTTGAGTGATCGTAAGATCGGACCATCTTCTTGGCCGCCCGACTGGCTGGGCCTACCCCTTTCATTATTGATTATTTCAAATTTATTATATATTCCTACTCTGTATGGAGTTGCTGCCGACTCGGATGTTGCTGCTATTTCTTCAGGTAAGTGTCCGAGAATTTCATTCTCCGAAATCTTCTTTGAACCTAAACCCCAGTTATTTTCAGCCAACGCCTCCGCAAAACATGACATACATTTCGGAACTTTATTGACGAAACCAAGCTTTCACAACTAAATGTTCTCGGCATTTCTGGCTTCTCCGGAAAACTTTCACTGGCTTTTTTAAAAAAATACTGACGACAATCTTTACCCAAATGGTACGAAAATTCTTATTCGCAACAATTAGGAGTATGGAAACACAGAGATCACCTGGCATCGAATGGATGAGAATCGAGAGAAGATAATTAAAGACAAAAACAATTTCGATGTTTTCTCTCGGGATTTCGGATCAGTTTTTGGATGCGCACAGCTAACAGAAAAACACCGGAGAGATTGACTACTATGCAGATAAGTTCATATCGGACATCTCTATGACGAACCTAGTATGGGTCGCGACGAATTTTGATCCGAAGGTGTTCGTGATAGTTTTCACAACTGTCTTTGTTGGTGGCGTTCTCTGGTTTCTTTGAACTTGTCTCCGGTGCTGCTATGTCGTCAATCGCTTCCATCGTAGGCTGAACCGAATTATTCGGAGAAATGTCGCGAGGTATTTCGATTGTTTTGGCAATAAGGATTCTTTCGACGACGATTTGAGCTCCCGAAATAGCCGTCATTAATTCGAGCTTTCTTCATGCTTTGAATGTGGTTGCCTCTACAGGATCACTCATTGTTCCTCGATTTTAATCTTCATGTTTATCTTTCAATTTCATCAACTTTCGCACATTAATAAATGTTTTCAATTTCCTATTCACATATTGAGAAACACCGGTGATATCAACTACTATGCAGATAAGTTCAATCTCAATGACAAACGCGACGGATTAAGAGTAAAAAAAAGTTGAGAAAGTATTCGAATAAATCAATTTCAACTTGAAACATGTTCAATTTTTAACTATTCAATGGCTTTTTATTTACAATACATACAACATTGAATGGAAGGGAATTATACACAAGGAAAATGTCTCATTCATACAGCTGCTCACAACCAGAATCGAAATAGTGTGTACTGTAGTAAACGTAGAGAAATTTAGAAAAACTACCTGTAAAAAAGAGATGAATTGACTACGATACATGGTTACTGTAGTTACTATGATTAATGGTCACTGTAGATTGAGTAAAGAATATTATAAGACCAAAGGTAATTGGATTACTGTGGAAAATCAAACATTGCAGAAAAATAAATCTTTAAAAAAATCAGAGATCTCCAAGAATATCCTGGATTTCATCTTCAAACATCTCTAGGCCGCGTCCAAATTCTTGTGGATCGATTTCGTAATTGTCCTCAGGGTCAAAGTTTACCTGGAAGTCTCTGTTTTGCACGGGTTGTGGCATGACATAAATATTCTCAGCACCGGAAGCATAGTCATCAAACTGTTGGTGATTTACTGGTGGAGTTGGAACTACATTGACTTTCTGCTTCTTCATTTGAGAGGATTCCTTGACAGCAATCGAAGACTTCTCATTTTGGCGTCTCTTAAGGCCACGACTTTTTGGTGGAGAGGCGTAGGGGCGTTTTTGCTGCTCCTCTGGTTTTCTATAGCCGTTTCTCTGAAAATGTACAAATTAATCAGATTTAACTTCGAAAGAAACAAACTTACATAACTGGAGACTGTTAAAAATTTGAGAATGTCCATTTGGACCTCAACCTCCTTGCCTGTTCCAATTTCGACAATGACTAATGAAGCACAGTAAACGCGACCCAACTCAGCAACAAAAGAGTACTTGTCGGGCACAGTACACAAGAACAGCTTCAAGAACTCCACTCCCTCCTTCATCCACAGCTTTCCAGTTTGAACTCCCCAGTGGTGATCTACTTGTTGAAGAGACTGCTCATGTTCATAGTCGGAAATGCGGTGCCACATATTCTTTTGCACACCCTTCTCCATGACTGAACCATAGATGTACTTGAACTTGTCCTGGGCCCACAGACGGATGCTCATGGAGTAGTTGGCCACTGGGTCCAACCCTGTGACTTGGAATTCAAATCCAGGGGAAGGGCGCCTTCGTTGCTTTTTGACAATAATTTCCGGAAACTGCTCATATCGTTTCCAAATCTCAGCATTGGTGCATGTGACGTTTACTCGGGAATGATTGGTCATTTTTGTTGTTAAGTGAGATGATCTGGAAAATGAGAAAGTATCATATTGAAGGTGGCCGGACAGGAAAAAATAATGACTGCTGAAATTGAAGAACAAAGTTCACTTAACTCAAATCTCAACTCGAAATGAGGTTATCTAGCCTCTGCTCAAAGATTCGAAACAGTCGCATTTATATAGGCAGAATCATGGTTGTTTTGGTTTTGCTCGTGTGGCGCAGTCGGTAGTACGCGCGGCACCAAACTGGTGCGGCGTGTAAGTTCGACCCCGCAGATGGCAACAATTTCTGTCTTATTCCAAAATATGGTAAACTAGCAAATTTTTGCATGTACCATCTTACGACAATTTGCGCATTTGCACTACTTTCTGCACCACGAGGGTTTCCTGTCCGGCCCATCTTCAAGTTTTCAGGAAGTATTTCGAGACAAGACGGAAGAGAATACATGGATATAAGAACAGCTTTAAATAGAGAACGAAAAACTGGACACACGAAATTGCGTGTTAAGGCCAGCGAATAGGCTAGACAGTTATCATAGACGACCGGCGTAGGCAAGGCGCAGAGAAGAAAATTGGGGAAAAATCGTGTCGACAGGAACAATGAAAAGTGGGGACAATATGGTGATGACTAATCAAAAAAAGGAGAAAAATAGATCGAGAAACAGGAAACAACAAATTCACTCGTCCTTTTTGCATCGAAGCCTCTAAAAATTGTTTTTCTGAAATCGGGGCATCGATGTTGTTTGAAACCAGAAATAAACATTTCGTTGTTTATTCAATCGTTTTCAAAATGGGCGGAGCGTAAAAAACTGCTTTCCAGAACAAAAGACGACTCCGCCTTTTTTGAGGGAAGAGAGGCGTTAGACGTGAACTGAAAGCTAGAGAAAAATCTAGAAAAAATAGTGGAGAATTCGTGGAGAACATAGCAATAACAATTCTGGCGCGAATTTCGAAGACTTCAGCTTCCTAGTCATGATTATACTCATTGGAAAGCTAAAAACCTGGTGATTGTGATTTCGTGGGTCAGAATTGATACAGAACAATTCGAACAGCTATAAACTGAATTCAAGTGGAAATTCACTTGAAAAAACGGTTATTTTGGTCATAACTGGTTGCATCACTATCGAACCCCGATTTCATTACGGAATTCGTAATCAGCTAGTCGTAACGGTTCGAAAGAGTATAATCATGGACATATTTGTTCCATTTTGGCTGTTTTTGATCCTAATCCTGAAAATATCCAAAAAATGTTCAATACTACTAAACCTAGTCATGACTCATTGGAAAGCTAAGAACCTGGTGATTGTGATTTTGTGGGTCAGAATTAAAACAGAACAATTCGAACAGCGATGAACTGAATTTAAGTCAAAATCCGGTTGAAAAAAAAAGTTTATTTTGGTAAAAACTTTTGCCTTGATCACGAAACCCATATCGATTTTTCTTTTCGTGATCAGCTGTTATAATGGTTTGAATGAGTATGACAATGGTCATGCTTGTTCCATTTTGGCTGCTTTGGTTATTTTTGTTTTCAAAGTTTAGATCCGACACTTCTGCATTCTGCTTCGGAAAAATGAACAAGTTTCCCATTTCTTCGGGCCATTAATTTCATTCTCCAAGATTCATTCAAAAGTGTCAAAGATAGCTAGTCTGAAAACGCATAACAGTTTGTCTAGGTTTTACAGGGAATCAACTGTTTGTAAAAAGCCGAAAGTATAACTTCAGAAATGTTCCAAAAACGCATGAATGAAAAAATAGATTGGAGGTTTTTACAAAGTTCCCCCTTCTCAAAGTATATCGGGGAATCAACGCCATTTGGTTGTCTCACATCCAAACCTCTGTTCAAAGTCGTTGTTCATAATCAAGAATCCCACGTCATACTATGAGGACTGTATTGGCTAGATCTCATTGGCTAGCCTGAATGATAATCAATTCCTGATAATTATGAAAGTATTGAGTGCCACATCATAATTTCTCCTTTAATCCTGAGAAACGTGATCATTGCAATTTCCTCGAATATTTTCCAGTTCGATCTAATAGAACATTCTGGTGATTGGTTTTTAGTCATTCAGAAATCATTCAATTCTGTGTCATAGGGCACTATCTGTTCCACAAAAAAAGTTATGAAATTTTCAAATTCAAATGAATCATATTTGTTTTCGGAACATCGTGTTGGTTGATCACTGATCATTCGGATAATATTCATTGCGAAATCATTTTCTTCAACCTAGTTCCTGCCCCTATCTGTCCGTTCTTTTGTAACATAATAGCGATTGATCACTGGTCATTCGGAGATTATTCACTGCCACGTCATCCCTCTCTGCTTTCTCCCTATTCGATTTTTCTAGAACGGCGGGGTGGTTGATCTCTGATCATTTGAAGGTCATTTGTTTTTTTGTGCATGATTCATACTGCGATGGAACAATAAAATAGAATCTATGCTGAGGAAGGAAAAATCTGAATGGCCTGGTCTGGATCTGGAGGGAAAATTCGAACCGTGGAATTTCAGGATGGACCATATCTTCATTTCAACCCGAAACAAGGTCATAAAACACCATTTTACCCTAAAAATTGAAAATCGCAGCATTTTAACCCAAAAACCTCATCGTTTGTGGATTTTTGACAGATTTGGTTCTCTTTTCGGACAGATTTGAAGCTTGAAAACTTTGTACTGATTCCGTGCCCGCTGTCATTGATATCGGCTCTTGCTCCTTCTCTTTTTGATTCCCAATATCATGTAATCACTGAACTACCTCACCCAATTTCAGCTTCAGCATGGGTGCAACTCGAACTCCGCCCAATTCGTTTCTCTGCATTTCAATTCTTATTTCTGGATTCTCCACTATCTCTTCACCATTCCTTTTAGATTTTTCCTCTAGCTTTAGGGTCCGTCGAAACCTCTACTCTCTCATTGAAAGTGGGCGGAGTTCCAGAAGCCGCTCACATTATTTCCCTGCATTTCAATTGCTTTCTCTGGAGTCTCGTCGGCCTCCTCACTATTTCCTTCGGATTTTTCCTCTAGCCTTAGGGTCCATCCAAACCTCTTCTCTCTTACTGAAAGTGGGCGGAGTCGTGGTTTGTAACAGAAAGAAAACACAGACTCCGCCCATTTGTGGCCTTGTGGTCTACCAGTTTCATTTATTTTTATTCTCAATTCATTTCACTACGACTTCCCTTTCCTTTCCCAAGCTTTTGGAATAATTTGCTCTCTGAAATTGATTTCAGGCTTCAGGCTCAGGCTTGTACTCTTATCTTTATTTCTGAATACCCATTACTTTATGCCATTTTTATTACAGGGATCAACCCTACAAGCACTCAATTCGATGGACTCCGAGAAGCTTGCCGTTATTATTGATAATGGAGCCAAGATAAAGGTTAGTTGCAGCATGTGAGGGAATAGAGGATTAGTGGTTAGCAAACCCGTGTAATTGCCAGTGGAAAAAAATTATAGTTTAGTGGTGGAATGGGTGTTCATAGATAAGGAAAATTGGGCAGTAAGTAGATAACTGTCACGGTGGCTTCGGGAAATATCCAACTTTGGAAAAGGCTAGGAAATTGAGCAATATCTGTTACAACTGCAAAAACTCTCGGTTCCCTAGTCACCGGAAGTCTCCATGTTCTCCCCAGGCATAGTCGGCTAATCCGTCAGGACGAACAAAAATTTCATCATACTTTCGTTATGTACATTATGACTCATCCAGAAAAAATTATTCTAGAAGTTTCTTGTGGGAGAGAGAGAGACAGAAAGACAAACAAAGGGAGAAAAGATGAGGTAATAAATTATGACGTGGAAGTGCAAGGTTTTAGAATGATCAAAAACCAATCACTACGAAGTTCTAGAAACTGCAGGGAGGTGGAGTGTGAGGAAGAAGGGAGTGGCGTAGCAGTGAATAATTTTACTATGATCAAGAATCAGTAGGAACAATGGATGAGTCAATCTGAAATAATAGTCTAGAAGTTTTCGGAGAGAAAGAGAGAAAGAGAGAAAGAGAGAGAAAGAGAGAGAAAGAAAGAGAGAGAGAGAGAGAGAGAGAGAGAAAGAGAGAGAAAGAGAGAGAGAGAGAGAGAGAGAGAGAGAGAGAGAGAGAGACGTCATAAATTATGACGCGGAAGTGAACACTTTCGAAATGAGCAACAACCAATCACCACGAAATTACTGTTTGACGAGGGAGGCGGGAGTCTCGCAGCAGTGAATAATTTCTCAATGATTAGAGATCAGTGGGCGCAACGGATGACTCATTCTATATTAGTAGTCTAGAAGTTTTTTTAGAAAGAGAAAGAACATGAATGAATTGATTTTGAACGATCAGATATCACTCACTACATTGTTTTCAATATAGGGGGAGGGATGTATTAGAAGTGATGACGTGGCGGTGAACATAATTTGAATGATCAGAAACCAATCATTAGAACATTCTAGTCAATCAAATAAAACCAAAACAGATGATATTGCACTGAAATGATCCAAAAATTTCACTTTGCAATCTGTTTTATTAGATCTAGACGGAGCTGGCAGGTTCACTTTATATGTCGTGTCATACATTAGGAACTGGCTAGGGTTCATGTTTTCCAAAATACTTCAAAAAGTAGAAGTGCTTACTCACTTCCACTTCTGCAATCCTGCCTTTATCTCAAGCTTGATAGACTCTCTGAGTAGTGATGACGTGGCAATAGCAAAATTATTTCTACATCGTTTTACCGGGTGTCTGAATAAACAATAACGACTGACGTGATGTGCCACACCATAATTGAAAATTCTTCATTTATTCTGGGAGTTGGAGAGGGTAAATTGTATAAATAACAACATGATTCATCAACTATTCTGAAAAGATTTGAAAACTGAAAAGCGTAAGAAAAGGGCAAGGGAGGGGGGGGGAGATAGTTATGTCGCAGAATTGAGTAGCAGGTTGTAAATCTATATTATTTCTTTGTTATTTGTTTTGAGGTGGGATAAATTGAAAATATGAATATCAGAAACAAAAACAGGAAAATGGGTTAGCTTATTATTGCTTTTCCGCAACTATTCTATAATTACAGACCGGTTTCTCTGGCGAAGAGCATCCTCGTGCCGCGTTCCCTGCCGTTGTCGGACGCAAGCGTCTCCTAATGAGGCTGATTGCGCCATTTCGTCAGAATACCTTCGTTGGAGATGCGGCTCAGAGGAGGAGAGGAATCCTGAATCTCCACTACCCAATCGCCAATGGAATCGTCACCAACTGGGATGACATGATTAAAGTCTGGAATCATACCTTCCACAATGAGCTCCATGTCACACCAAAAGAGCATCCAGTTCTTCTTACCGAGGCTCCGCTCAATCCGAAGGCAAATCGGGAGAAAATGATCGAGATCATGTTCGAGCACTTCAAAGTGCCCGCGTTCTATGTTGCTATCCCAGCTGTTCTCTCGCTCTTTGCTTCTGGTCGCACTACAGGACTTGTCGTGGATTCTGGATATGAAGTCACTCATGTGGTGCCAGTCTACGAGGGAGTTGCTGTGTCCCATGCCACTCTCCGTCTGAATCTGGCTGGAAAACACCTCACGGACTATTTGTGCAAGTTGTACGCGGAGCGAGGCCACTCATTCACCGATAATTTTGGGCGTAAAATGGCGAATAATATGAAGGAAAGGTCGTGCTACGTGGCATCGAAGGAGGAGCTGAGCTTGGCTTCTTTGCCAGTAAAATACTACACGTCATGTTATAAAGAAGAACAAAGAAAAAATAATACGCGACCTCTTTGTCCGGAGGCCTTATTCGATGTGAGTTGTGGAGTATTATTTTGATAGTTTTGGAAGTGAGGACAAAAAATGAAGGTTTTGATGAATAGTATTCAGAAATCGAATAAGATGTCTTCCGATTTTCATAGAATGAGAGAAGAAAAATTCTGAGAACATAACAAATGCTATTCTATGTTACCGTTACCTTAACTACAACAAGTGTAGTCACTATCTGATTTTTTTCAGCCTTCCAAAATGGGCATCGAAGCGCCAGGCATTCACCAGATGTGTTTCGACTCCATCATGAAGTGTGAAGCCGATATCCGCCAAAATCTGTACCAAAATGTGCTCCTCTCTGGCGGGAACACGATGTTCCGCGGAATGGCGAACAGATTGGAGTCGGAGCTCACTGGACTTGCGCCAAGGTTTGTTTTCAATTAGCGCTGAGCTTTCAATCACATAGTTGATTTCAGTCCGATGAAAGTCAAAGTCTTAGCCCCGGAAGACCGGAAATATTCTGCCTTGATCGGAGGATCGATTCTCTCTTCTCTCCCCACCTTCCAGGAGAAGTGGATCACAAAAGCAGAATACAACGAGTCCGGTCCATCAATTGTTCATAGCAAGTGCGTCTGAAGTGTCTGTTCTGTGATCTGCAATTCAACTGACATGTCAGTCTATAATCTTTTCCATTATCATTCAACACTTACCGCTTATTTGTACCTATTTCTCACTTTTATCAATTCTGTATACTTATTATGTATTCATTTCAAAATGTGTGTATCAAAATCTTAACAAGGGAATAAAAAGTTATGAAATACCACATTCTAATTCCATTTTTGTGTGTCATTTTCATGGCACTTTGACCAAGCTCTGAAAATCTTCTCGATTCCATATTTTTTGATTCATTTCTTTCTTCGATACCCGTCTACATATTTCCAATTGACCGAAACAACCATCAATCACAAATTTGTTCATCAACCCAGCATTTTTCTGAAAAAACGAGTCAAAAAACATTTTTCTCGACTATTGTTCCTAAACTTAACGTTATATTTGCAGGCACGCTTCTAACAAATCGTTAACAATTCTTTTATTAGCATTTCTATTACCAATGACCTTCTCCTTGGCGGCGATCTATTTCTTTTTATTATAGTCAAGTTGCGTTAAACCATCAGAACTCGGTTGCGAGTGAAGATATCAAAAAGTATACAACTGATAAAATGTGCAAAATTTAATTCTGAGCACATTATTAGTTGAAAACTTTTTGATAACTCCACTTTTAACTAAGGTTTTCTCTACATGTCAGGGTGCTGCGGTTACATAAATACCTCAACCATGATTTCAAATTGATATAACTCAGTTGTGAGTGAAGATATCAAAAAGTATACAATTGATAGAATGTGCGAAATTTAATTTTGAGCACATTATTAGTTGAAAACTTTTTGATAACTTCACTCACAACTGAGTTATGATGGTTTAAAACTTTGAAGCTCCCTCGTTCAGTCTGAGTCTCTACTCTTCATACTCTCTCGCCCCAATTTTCGCCCGTCCTGGCAGAGAAAAACGAAAACGTTTACTGTCTGCCTCCTTCCCAACCTCTCCGTTATTTTCCCTCTCGCCTCGATGGTGGCTTCGGAATTCCCTGCGGCTTCTCTGAGTCTCTTCCGCCTCCCAAGAAGCGCTTCAGGCAGCGAGAGGGAAAAAGGGGGAGAGGGTGGAAAAGAGACAGACGCTACACTATTTTGTTTTTCTCTGCCAAGGCGGGCAAAAATGGGGGCGAGAGAGTATAAGGGAGAGAGACTCAGGCTGAGAGAGGAAGCTCGAGAAGTTGAAACTTGCCATAACTCTGTTCAAAATGGAGCTATCGAAAAGTTTTCAACGGATAAAATGTTCAAAATTGAATTTTGCATATTTTTTTAGTTGAAAACTTTTTGATAGTTCCACTCGCAACTGAGTCATACCGATTTGAAAACTAGTTCAAGATATTTATAGTACCGCGGCGCCATAATATGTATTAAAAAAAAGTGGCGCTACCAAAGAATTGTGAATTGATGAATTGCTCAAACTTACATTTTGCAAATTTTTTTGGTTGACTACTCTTCGATAACGTCAGCCACAACGGAGTTATGGCGTTTTAACGAGAATTGGTCATAATAAAACTTATTAGATCGCTGCCAAGGACTCATCAAAGATATCATATGTAATAGAATCAGTAACAAAACTAACAACAACATTGTTTTTCGGTGCTTGTTGAGCGATGCTCTGTGGAGGAAGACACGTTGGCATGTTGCACATGCACACTCTCCTAAAAAATTGGGAGCGTTGAAATCGATTCAATTTCGAGCAATCATTATTACGCGGGTCATTCATGGGGGAATGGAAAGATGAAAAAAATTTATCAATTTACCGTGTTAGTCCTGTAATTCAGGCACACCCTTACTAGCAGCTTATCTCGGTTTCCTCTGAAAATTTCAGAATGTGTTCAATTAGAGAAAGGCTCACCAGTAAATTTGAAGTATTTTATTAGTTAAAAACTTGTTGATAACTCTGATGGTCATCGAGATATATTACTTTGAACATAGGCTAACTACCAACTGACCTGTATCAACGGTACACCCAGTACGACATGTTTAAAGCAGTATATCTCGGTTGCCTTCAAAGCTATCAAAGAATGATCAACTAGTAAAATATTTTGTATTTTTTGCTTAACATTTCTTTAGTTGATCACTTTTTGATAGCTTTCGAAGCAACTGAGATATGGTGTCCCAAACCTGGAGTCTATTACAGGGGAAACTATAACAAAAACTACTAAAACAGGAGAATAATTTATCTCGGGTCATGGAGATCACATTATGAGCATAAATAACTTAGGATCTATAACAAAGGGTAGACCAAAAGGTACAAATTAGAATCACGTAATCTTCTGGAGGGACCTCTTGATCACTCTTTCTTGGCTCTCTTCACCATCGATGCCTCTTCTGATGGACTTCTCACTCGCTTCAACGTCATCACACTTCTCAACTCATCCAACAGCTTCTTCTTCTCCTAGATCTCATACCAATCCTCGTCTATGACTTGCTCCACATCCATATTTTGCAAGAACAACTTGGCCGTGTTCACAAACGAAGAAGTGTATGTGGCTGGAAATTCTGCGGTCCAATTTTCATACGTCTATCAGTAATACCTTCAGAGATCAAAATATGCTCCAGATAGGCCCACATAACATTCCAATACCCTCTCATCATATTCTCTTCCTTGATCTTCCCAAGCTTCACACACTCCTCTTCCAGACGAGTCAACTCCATTTGTTGGGCCATGTAGTCCTCCCGTAGATAGTTACCCCCGATAACTATAGAATCCACAGGCGTATAGACAAAATGAAGGTATACGGATGGGATCATTGCCGTCTCCCCTTCATTTATATCCAATATTCTTGACTCCTTCGCCAGGATCTCTCCAATCCATTTGCCAGTGATCTTTTCTGTCTCATTTTTCCTGTAGACCTCCAGATTTTCTTTGGTGGGACGGGCAACATAGAATATTTTTTTCCCTAAAAAAATCATTTTCTTTTACCAAACTGAGTTGCTACTGGTTACTTTTTTGACATGATAATACACAGATGTCCCAGAGAAATCGATGTGAACATCGGTGAAACTATCTCCCATGCTCAACAGGAGAAACTTTCGGTATTTGGGCATGGATGGCAGTTGGTGCTCCAGAGCTTTTTTTCTGGGCTTGGAGCTGACTGGATCCAGAAGCTTTGATATCATCATTGAGCCTTTGAATCTTCTTCTCGATCACTTTTTTCAGCTTCTCAATGATACTGTTGCGTCTGATGAACTCCGGCACAGAGAACGCTTTTTTGAGTCTGTAAAGCGAATTTTGGAAACAAAACGGCTCTTTAACCGTCATTTTGAGTTAAACCATCAAAACTTACTCTTGGTTCTTCTGGTCAAACTCCATGGAGAGCATTTTCCAGATCTCCGGTCGCTTTCCCTTGTTTTTGAATTGCTCCAGAAGTTGTGGGATATCCATGTAGGTGGAATCTTGTGTACGACTGTTGATGATGGAGAACAGGTTCTTGGTGCCTGAAATATAGTGTTTGTGAAATGAAAGGACACTCTGTTAGTGAAGGGCAGCGCTGGATAGCTGAGTTAGGTACTGTTTGTTCAGAGAAGCATATATCGGTTGCTGTTGAAGCTATCGAAAAAAAATCAACTGAAGAAATGTTGAGCGAAAAATTTCAAACATTTAAAACCTAAATTTCAAAGGACGATTTTCCAAAAAAGGGGCGGATTTAGAGAAAAGTTGTCAACATGAAAGTTGGAACAAAATGAATTTTGAGAAGTTTTGCGTTCTACAACTTTTATCTAGCTCCGCCCTCTTTTGAGCTATGCGCCTTCAAGTTTGAGGTGTCCCAAAAGTAAGGATCGGGGTTGGTATTACCCAAACTTCAAACGCGCATATCTCAAAAATACCGATCGGGCAGCCAAAGGTTGGCCAAGCCGGTCGGGCAGCCTGAGGGATGGTTCGAGTGTTATGGGTTCGCAATACTGTAAACCCTCGTCGTTACAATACTCAGTTCTTCAAGTACTGAGAAGTGACAAAGAACGCTCGATTCTTTGCGTCTGCAGTACATGCGGGGTCGAGTGTCGTAACGACGAGGTTTCACGATATTCCTAACCCACAATACGACGGACCAAGATGGGATGGGGAATGAATGACTAGTTGTGTGTTTGCCCATCTCGAGGGAGTCCAGGGAGCGCGCGAAAAGAGAAGGTCCCGCCACGATTCGAGAAGAGAGAAGGTTGTGGAATGTTCTCGACGCGTCCTCCGTTCCCTAGGGAAAAACTTGGGCAAAGAGAGGGAGGCAAGGCAAATCTCCTCAGTCACCGTCATTCATACGGTTTTGTCTCGTCGAGGACGGTTGTCCTCTTTTCTTCGTCTTCCCTTCATCGTCTTCTTTTTATTGTCTTCATCCCATTCTCTTCTTCTTTATTGTCTTCTTCTGTTTGGTATCAGGCGGTCTAAGACAGTAATTAGCCCCTTTCATACCTCGTAGATTATCAAACCCTTTTTCATCCCATTTTTAGACCCACTCTGATCCTTTTATGTTGTTGTAACGGTTGTCAATCTCTCTCAGACATCAACTAACAAATTTGCTCTCAACTAACAAATTTGCTCTCATTTCAGTCATAATCGCTTGACAATCTACAAAGAGAATAGTTATTATGGGAGCACAGGACGACAATCCACTTTTGTTGTCGCGGTTGGACCCCACTCTGTTTGTGGGTGTCCCAACCGTCTAGGCCTGTACTCCTCGACAATGTCTTACTCATTTGTTTTCTCTGGCCGCCCGACTGGCATGGCCTATCTTTCTTCTTGATTGTTTTTAACCTTAACACTTAACCAGCTGATGCAGCAACACCACCATTATCAATGATTCGCAGATGATTTGCAAGAAGATGCTCAAAGGGTTGAAGAAACGAGTAAGTTTTTCCGCTATTAATTGGCTTTTTCTCATCTAGTTTTTGTAACAGTTCAACCTGTTCAACCGGTTCGCCCCGTGCTCAACGGCAAACAAATGATTCGTATGAATGCCACGCCACCCCTATCGATTCTGAAGAAGAAATGCTTTCCGACAAAGAAGAAGAAGGTTAGTGTGTTATATTTTTTTCAAAACTTGTTGCTTTTTCTTTTAGTAGCACCTGTTCGCCCTGTTCGCCTAGTGCTCAACGGGAAACCGATGATTCGTATGAATGTCACGCCACCAGCATGCTTCCTCAAAGATCGTCGCAAGAACCCGAATTCAAAGAGAGCCAAGCCGCAGAAGAGAGTCGGTTTTTACATGTGCCGCCCATGTGGAGATACTATTATTGTCGAAACCAATGGGAAACTCATTTGCACCCTCTGTTTTGAGTGTCAAAGAAAGATTTTTTAATGTTCACCGTGTACCGACCTCGGTTTGAATCGGAACACGGGGAATTGACGCCGGAGGTTGCCCACTGGGAGCATGTGTTCGAACTCTCCGTAGGGATGAGAACCCGTTTCTATTGGGACTCCACGATGGGGCTTCATCGGGGAGAACTTGTGGTATTGGTGGATTTCAGTCGACAGTGCAACCGGGAGGAGGAAAAAGAACATGGCTCCAAGTACCATGCTTCAAGAAACCGGTGATTCTCCGCTGCCAAGTGGGATGGCCGGGAGAATTACTTAACGTGACGGTCTTCCGTCCTGAGTTCTCTCCCGCCCAGGGAGCTTTGAGTTCGCTTGAAGCAACTTGGGAAGTGGTGTTCCCACTTGCCATGGGACTACAGTCCAGATTCTATCCGGCGACCATCGGGTCACACCACGGCGAAGTTATGTTGCTAACTACTTTCCGTGTGGAGACGAAGGAGTGGAAAGAGGTTGTCCCAGGAGTGGGGTCAGTGGTTCGGAAGGAGCACCAATGGATTAATGAATGGCTCCCGAGGGAGACGCTCGTTAATCGAGTGGTGTTCCCACTTCTTGCGGAGCACGGAACACACGACCATAAGCTCTTCCGCTGTCAAGTACAAGCTCTGAGAGACGGAAAGTGGTTCTGCATGGAAGGAGGATATTGTCACGATTCGAACATGTGGAGAATATCGTGGAACGCTCCGGTTCCAGGAATGGTCAACACTCGGGAGATACGACCAATGGTTACAGTTGGAGGACATCCGAAAGGATATACACCTCTCCGAAAACCAGTTGCAGGAAGTTCTGAAGACGTAATCACTGACGCTTCATTCTCGGACGACGGAGATAGCGACTTCGAAATTATTGACTCTGAAGAAGGAGATGAGCTTGTCTAATGTTACAATGTTACACACTTTGTTATCTGATTGTTTTGAACATACTGGTTCAATAAAATTGTTGAAGGTTTACTTCGAGAAAAGATGAGAGAAAGAGAAAAGATCATTGAAATTGAGAGAGTCTTAGTACTGAAACTGAGTTACCGTTGAGAAGTTCCCGTTCGAAAAGAGATACTAGTATCGCTATGAGAACCTATGAGACTGAGAAGTTGTTTTCTTTTCGCTAGTTCCTATACGTATTCCTACACACACAAATTGCATTAGCTCCGATCCATGTTGTTCTGAAGAGATTAGTATTCCAAAGATTCACAGGAAATGACTTGATATGAGTGATGAATCAATCAATGATATGATACTTGAGAACTTTTATTGAATATCTCTTTGTTAGTATCACCAGAAGTTAAAGGAGGCGTGCCACTATAAAATTGGCCTATAAGATATTTATACCATCGGATAGAGCTCGACGAGTTACATCGAAAATCCTCTTGGAGGTATGGTCGAAAATTAGATTTAGGTCACGTAAATAGCGCTCAAAGTCCTTGCTTCGCCCTCGCCTTCAGTGTTAATTTTCACGCTGGCCATTTTCTTCGCCCTCTCATTTTTTATCTCGCCCTCGGGAACAGGTGTTAGAAAGTAGCTCCTATCTACGAAATGACCGATTTTCATTAAAAGTGATCAACTACAAAGTTGTTCTACGTGCAATTCTTAACAATTTTCTAGTTGACCGTTTTTCAAATTTTAATCTGTGGAGCAGTTGAAATAGAGGTTAAAGAACATGAGCTCGTTTAGATAAATTGATTCTGATAACTGATAATCACTTCGTAACAGGGTTAATAATTGTGATATCCAGAGTTACTAATGTTCCTGGAGTAAATTCACATAAACTAACTCATGTTCTTTAACCTCTATTTCAACTGCTCATAACTTGATCCACAGATTAAAATTTGAAAAACGGTCAACTAGAAAATTGTTAAGAATTGCACGTAGAACAACTTTGTAGTTGATCACTTTTTATGAAAATCGGTCATTTCGTAGATAGGAGCTACTTTCTAACACCTGTTCCCGAGGGCGAGATAAAAAATGAGAGGGCAAAGAAATTGGCCAGCGTGAAAATTAACACTGAAGGTGAGGGCGAAGCAAGGACTTTGAGCGCTATTTACGTGACCTAAATCTAATTTTCGACCATGCCTCCAAGAGGATTTTCGATGTAACTCGTCGAGCTCTATCCGATGGTATAAATATCTTATAGGCGATTTTTATAGTGGCACGCCTCCTTTCATGAGTGAACGAATAACAACAACAAGAAGATCATGGGTGTAAAGTAATGCAATAATTTGTTAATGTGAGTATCAAGGAACGTTGACTAATAATTACAAGGTCTAGGAATTGAACCAATGAACACATATCTAGGAAATGAGCTCGTCACAGCGAAGTTTCTTCCCATCGACACCTCATTCGTTCCACAGTTAATGACATCCTCTATCGAAGAGCTAAAAGCTCGATTCGAGAGAATGCAGGAACTATGTGGAGCTGACAGATAAGAAGAATGGAAAGAAAACAAGAAAATGATAGCTAGGAAATGATTAGTTCTTGATTAGTGGTGTCAGTATATTGGATAGGGAAAAATTGAGAAATGAGTACTCGGATTATAACTGAAAGACACTATCAGGCTCTACTATTACCATTAACACAGAATGAATGATTGAACATGAGAGTGAGAAGAAGAGAAATGAAAATGCAGTGACGAAGAGCGGTTGATGGTTTTCAATCATTTGCCCATCCAACGTTCTTTTACTTCTTTGAATCGCTGACACGTCGCTTTCCAGAGAGCAGCCATTTCATCGTGTTTGCAGTAGAGTGTGTAGAAGAGAACACCGCAGGCGAGGATTCCAAAAGCGACGACGAGAAGGATGCCTGCAAGACGTCAGAATGAAAGGTGATAGATATGAATTTTATAGCTTACGGGAGGCGTCGAGTTCCGTTTCGTCCGTGTTCGCACTGATGGAAGTAGCCGTGGTGGAGACGAGTTCGCAGAGTTCACCGAAGAAGTCGCCAGAGCACCGACAGAAATAGGCGCCACGGAAGAACCAACACGTACCTTAGTGGTGGCATTCAGCTTGGCACATGGATAGCACGGCCGGTTGGCGGAGCGATGACATTCCGACGAGAGCTATAATGACAATAATACTAACGAATATAGCAAGGATTTTTAATAGAGAAGGGAAAGTTTAACGGGAAAAGAAAGAAAATAGCGAAAATATGGCATAATTTCAAGAAAAATACGAAGTTATCGAGTAATACGCTGTAAATTTCGAAACGAATGAGTATCAACGCAAGCAAAATGTGTAATTTTTCGCGGGTCTATGCAAATAAAGATCGAAATTGAAGAAATAACCATCGGCGCGAAGGAAAATCGATGAAAATCGACAGAAAAATCAGCGTTGCGAAAATTCGATTTTGAAAGCGGTGCGATGGAACACGTTTGCGAAATTGGCGGCAAATTCCAATTTTAATTTGTACTTTCTGCAGGAGAACCTTCCACAAACGGATTACTTATGATAGTAATTCGAAGGAAAGACGAAGGAGACCCACGTAGACAGGTTGATCGGGCTGCAAATTGGAAGCGCAGAAAGGAGTGGAGACGTTCGACTCATCAACAACAACAGCAACAACAACGGAAACAACAGTTTCAGCGTCGCACGTTGAAGAAGAAGGATAAAGGAATGGGAAATGGCAAGAAAGGAATGCAGAGAAAGCAATGCCAATGTCAACAACAGTGTGCAGCAGTACATCATCAGCAAGCGCAGCAGATGCCACCTGCTCCTTTCGCCCCAAATGCCACCACCACCTATGCCCATGCACCCCATGTATTATCCTAGCATGGCTCCTTCTTTTGTTCCTCCTTATCATCTTTTGAGGATTTCTTTTTGTTTTCTCTTGATTATATTGTCTTATATTGATTGATTGTGTTTAGTAAGCATTTTATTTTCTCTTATTGTTGTAACTTCTTTAATTATGTTATTTCACCCCAGAATTATATGTAGCCCTTCACGCATTTCATTATGATTTGCTAATTATTCGAAAAAATTTTTTTATATGTTCTTTTAGAATTACTATTTGATTATTATCAATTATATATTTCTACAGTGATCTTTGTTTAATCTTTCTTTTCTTGTTTCACTCTACTTTCCTACTTCTCCTTCCCTATTTTAAATGTTACCCTTTTAGTTTATATGTCTAAGTTTGTCAGTAACTTAAAGGTGGACTGGAGTCACATTTTTGCATCGTTTTTATTTATTATTCTGGTGTATTTGCTTTTTCTATGAACATTTTCCTCTTGGAGCATATGTCAAAAATCGCTCTGAAACGATATACAGTACCGTGCAAAAGTATACGAACACCCCCCGTTTTCAGTTGATATTAGCTGACTTTGAGCATGCGCCACACGATCAAAAATTTTTCTACAGCTTAAAAAATTTTTGAGCGTATCAAGCATAGCTAAAATTTCATTTTTGTAGTTGGCAACTTTTTTGTACCACCACTTTCCCAGCAGATACACTCGTTCAATGAAGATCTCTGGAAATCGTCAAATTTTCTACAGAAAACGGGCTATTTCTGAGGTAGTAGATTTGGACGAGCTCTATCTGTCGGGAAAGTGGTGGTACAAAAATGTTGTCAACTACAAAAATGAAGTTCGAGCTATGTTTGATATGCCTAAAAATTTTTAGAGCCTTAGAAAAAATTTTGACTGTGTGGCGCATGCTCAAAGTAAGCCTAAATCGGCCAAAATCAACTGAAAACCGGAAGTGTTCGTATACTTTTGCACGGTACTGTAGATAGCCCCCAAGTAACTGGAGTCTCCTCGACTCCGAGAGCTTAATCAAAAAATTTTTTACCCGCCCTGCCCCCGCTAACCTTATAACATCACCAGGGCAGAAAAGTAGCAAATGAGAATGAACAAAAAAAAAAAAATGC
>GL379881.1:193428-220260 GCA_000143925.2 Caenorhabditis brenneri | reverse complement strand
CTCCTCTCGGAGTCTAGGATACTCCAGATACTTGGGGGCTATGTATATCGTTTCAGAGCGATTTTTGACATATGCTCCAAGAGGAAAATGTTCATAGAAAAAGCAAATACACCGGAATAATAAATAAAAAAAAATGCAAAAAATGTGACTTCAGTCCTTTCTTAAGGATTAGATTAGATACGCCTCACCATTCAGTGACGAGGACGCCACTATTTTTTTCCGGGGGGGGATGTCAACGGTTCGAATCTCCTCTTTCGGGAGTCGTATTCAAATCGTTGTATTCCATGAGTATTTTTGTGTTGAAAATTATGAAGGAAGGACATGAAAGGAACAGAAAAAGACGAAATGAGTGGAATGAGAAGAACTATTGTTATGAGGGGGCAAAATGTGGAAGTAGAAATAAGAAAAACGCGCAAACATGACATAATCTCTAGAAAATAGGACATTTTTCGCTAAAATGAACACCAAAGTCGCTGTTTTCTGTACGGCAACCATTGAATGCTCACTCAAGCGAGGGTTTGCCCTCTTTTTTCTTTTTTTTACTTGCTTCTCCTCGGCTCTCTCAAATTGACCAATGCATCCATCGAAATAAAATTCAGATGAAATTCGGACTGCTCGAATTGATAAAACCGGCATGAATCGGACGGCAAAAAGAGTCCAATCCAATGCAATTTCATGGTGGAGCGGCAATCACAGGACTTGGAGCGACGACTGCTGGGAGCAGATGAGGAACAACAGCAGCAACAGCATCGTCAACAACAGCAACTGCATCGAACATCTGCCCAATGAGACGTTGATACTCGACTGCATGCATTGCCAGATTTTGAGCCTATAAGTTTAGATAGTTTTTCCCAGTTTTTTCAAATACCAGTTTTACCTGGACAGCATTACGAGCAGCTCTACGAAATGGCGATGCTGGAGTAGGAGCGCACGTAGCATAGTTAGTTAGAATAAATAGGAATATGGAAAAAATTATTAATAATCAGAAAAAAAGACGCACCCGAAGCCAAGGGTACTAGGCAGACTGACTGACCGAGCGGAAAGAGGGGACAACGCTTTTGTTCGTTTTCTCTACGTTCACTCTCTCGTTTATACGTTTCTCTGGGTCTCTTCTGTCTTCGGCTGTCTCTAACTATCAGAACGATTCCCTTCAACTTGTGGCTTCGGTGTGGTGTCGCTATTTGCATTAGTGAGTGGGCGATACCCGGTGACACTTTCAAGTAGAATGTGCCGAGGAGTGAGAGAGGGGAAGGAAGGAAAAGAAAGGAACAGGCGAATGGATTCGAATGGAAGTATTGTTACGAAGAGACAGAAAATGGACTTTGAAATCAGAAAACGTTTAAAATGTGGCGTTGTCCGAAAAATTGTATGTGGCTATAAATGTTGAATTTGCAGTATAGAGTTAGTATATGATGCCTCAAAATAGAAATTAAGACTGATCCAGTTACATTCACATTTCCTAGTTTTTTTAGTCAAAAAAAGGACATTTCCCACTAAAATGAACACTAAAGTTGACGTTTTCTGTACGGCAACCATTGAGTGTTCACTCAAGCGAGGGGTTGCCCTCTTTCTTCTTTTTTTTTCTCTTTGTCCTCCTCCTCGTTGTTGTTGTAGTTGTTGTTGCTGCATGTGCAATTGTTGTTGAAGAATCTGGTGTTGCACTCGTTGCGGATTGAAATACCGTCCAGGCATTCCCTCCGCTCCAGGATGCTGTTGCGCATGTTGTTGGTGATGTTGGAGGCCAGGAGGATGTTGTTGTCCTGGCATCCCAACTCCAGGATGTTGGCGGGCCTGTTGCTGCTCCTGATGTTGTTGGAGAGCTTGATGTTGAAGTCCCGGAGTCATAGAGCAGCAGGAGCCGCACGTAACACAGTTAGTTAAAATAAATAGGAATATAGAAAGAAATTATGAATAATCAGGAGAAAAAGCGCACCCGAATCCAAGGGTACTCGGCAGACTGACTGACAGAGCGGAAAGAGGGGGCAACGCTTTTGATCGTTTTCTCTACGTACACTCTCTTGTTCTTTTGTTTCTCTGTGTCTCTTCTATCCTCGCACATCTCTAACGATCATAACGACGCCCTCCGCCTCACATATCGGTGTGGTGGGATGTCGCTCTGTGTATAAGTGAGCGAGCGATGCCCGGTGAACCTTCCAAATAGAATGTGCAGCTGGCGGGGAAAGAGAGAGAGAGAGAAAAAACTAATAAAAAAGAACGAGGCGGAATGAGTGGAATGAGAGGATGTGCTGTTATAAAGGGGCAAATTATGGAAGTAGATATACGAAAAACGCGCAAGCATGACATAATCTCTAGAAAATAGGACATTTTCCGCTAAAATAAACACCAAAGTTGCCGTTTTCTGAACGGCAACCATTGAGTGCTCACTCAAGCGAGGGTTTGCCCTCTTTCTTCATTTTTTTTTTCTTCGCCACTCTTCAACATTGTTGACTTCTTATTTTAGTTTGGGCACGTGCGCACACGTTGACTGCGACGTGGACCAATGTTGGCAGTTGGGTAAGGTGTCAATGGTGCTGGGTTTGGAGCGACTACTGCTGGGGCCAGATGAGGAACAACAGCAGCAATTGCATCGACCATCTGCCCAATTGATACACAACTGCTTCATTGCCAGATTCCTCACGATGTTTCTTGCGTTGTTCTCGAACTTTCTGGTTATGTAAGCGTCTTGCGTTTCCGTCGGAAGAAAAGCCTGCTGCATAATCATCTATCTTTCTACGTCCACGTCGGCTCTCCTCCTCAATTAGGCGTTTGTACCGCTCAAAGTTCTCACCAGTGGAGTTGTCGCGGAGTCCTTGGATTTCAAAGTTTCGTTGAAGGAAATAACCCAAAGTGGTCTTGTCCAATTCTATTATTTTCTTCGGCATCAGCTTGTTGAGATCATGGGCATCATCGCAGTCAAAGACAATGTACTTCTGGAAAATAGAGTTTTGAAGAATAGTTTACAGTATCCAATTAATAGTTTACAGTATCCAATTACCTTCACAGTAAGTTTTACTCACCTTTAAACTTTTCAAAAATCGAAAAATAACTTTAGCCCAACACAGTTAGGCAGAATAAATAGAAATAATGAATTAAATTATAAATAATCAGAAAAAAAGACGCACCCAAATCCAAGGGTACTAGGGAGACTGACTGACCGAGCGGAAAGAGGAGGCAACACATTTATTCGTTTTCTCTACGTTCACTCTCTCGTTCATACGTCTCTCTATGTCTCTTCTGTCTTTGACTGTCTCTAACGATCAACAAAATGCCCTTCAACTTGTGGCTTCGGTGTGGTGTCGCTGTTTGCATTAGTGAGCGGGCGATGCCCGGTGACCCTTCCCAATAGAATGTGCTGCTGACATAGACATAGAGAGGGGAGGAAGGAATCGAAAGGAACAAAAAAATCGAAATGAGTAAAATGAGAGGGAGTTTTTTTTTACTCAAAAATAGAACATTTCCCGCTAAAACAAACACCAAAGTTGCCGTTTTCTGTACGGCAACCATTGCGTGCTCACTCAAGCGAGGGTTTGCCCCCTTTTTTTATCTTTTCTTCTTCAGCGTCATCATCTTGCGCCGCTTTTCTTACGCTCTCCGAAGGGATTGAATAGCGAACAGGGGAACAGATACCTGTCCCAGTTCAACGGTTTTCCAGCTGGAAAAACTTTTGTTAAAAGATTGTAATTCTGATTTCACTTACCTAGATGTCTGTTGAAGTAGATGTCCTTGTTTTCCATTGTGTGGATCACTGCCTTGTTCCACAGCTTCTCCTCCTTTGTCAGCTCCCGTCCGACGACTTTATTCCTTTGGTTCTTTTCGATGTCTTCCATCACCTCTTCGAAAGTTTTCACTTTCGCCCATTCTCAAACGGAGGAGACTGTAAGAGTTCATTGTTTTTTTTTTGTTTTTTAATAGGCTCAAACTCTCAAATTACTATGGTTTTGATGACTCTAACCCACCTAACATTTCATGATTTCTGTCAGACTGATTTTCAAAAAGCACTACTCACCTTTAAACTTCTTAAAAAGCAAAAAAAATTATTTCAGCCTAATACAGATAGTCAAAATAGATAGGAATAATGAAAAAAATTATAAATAATCACAAAAAAAGACGCACCCGAATCCAAGAGTACTAGGGAGACTGACTGACCGAGCGGAAAGAGGGGCAACATATTTGTTCGTTTTCTCTAAGTTCATTCTCTCGTTCATACATCTCTCTGTGTCTCTTCTGTCCTCTACGGTCTCTAACAATCAAATCAATTCCCTTCAACTCGTGGCTTCGGTGTAGTGTCGCTGTTTGCATTAGGGAGCGGGCGATGCCCGGTGACCCTTCCCAATAGAATGTGCTGCTGGCTTGGAGATAGAGAGGGGAGGAAGGGAATGAAAGGTACAGATCAAGTCAAAAAGAGTTGAATGAAAGGAAGTACTGTTATGACGGGTTGAAAAAAATAGATTCAGAAATCAGAGAGCATAGAATGTGCCGAGGAGAGAGAGAGAGGGGAAAAAAGAAAATGGAAGGAACGGGCGAATGGACTCGAATGAGAGGAAGTACTGTGACGAAGGGGCAGAAAATGGACTCAGAAATCAAGAAAACGTGTAAAACGTGACGTAATCAGAAGAACCGTATGTGGCTGTGAATATTGAATACGCGTATAGAATGATGATAAACTCAATGATAGGCTAAAAAAATTAGAAAGTAGAAACTGGCACTCTGAAATGAGAAGGAGTTCTATGATGCCTCAAAGTAGAAATCAAGAATATTTCAATTACAATTTCTTATTTACATTCGCTAGCTTTTTTTCACTCAAAAATAGGACATTTCCCGCTAAAATGAACACCAAAGTTGCCGTTTTCTGTACGACAACCATTGAGTGCTCACTCAAGCGAGGGTTGGCCCTCTTTTTTTTTTCTTCTTGAGCGTCCATGTCGTTTTGGAAGGCCTTGATCCTACGGCAGTTGTATCCCCATTGCACTTTCTCTCTAGAACGGAGCTGCGCCCAAGTCCTCTCTGGAAAAATTAACAGTAATAACTACAGCAACTTTTATTGGACACTTACTTTTGTTGTGAGTCTTGATGTAAGTGTCATAGACCTCCGTGGCAGTTGTGACTTCAATTTTCAGTTGGGGAACGCTGCAGGTCTAATTGATGTTGAAGAGCCATGGGAAAAGGTCTGAAAGGAATTTAGTAACGTTCCCGGGAATTCTAATCCATTTAACAGTTCATAATTGACTGATAAACTGTCTTCTTCATTGTTTTTTCCAGTAACCACTCACCTCTAAACTTTCTAACAATCAAAAAATGATTCCAGCCCAATACATTTAGTCAAAATAAATAGAAATAATAGATAAAATTATAAATAATCACAAAAAAAGACGCACCCAAATCCAAAGGTACTAGGGAGACTGACTGATCGAGCGGAAAGAGAGGGGCAACGCTTTTGTTCGTTTTCTCTAAGTTCATTCTCTCGTTCAAATTTTTCTCTGTGTCTCTTCTGTCTTCGGCTGTGTCTAACGATCAAGACGACGCCCTTCAACTTGTGGCTTTGGTGGGGTGTCGCTGTTTGCATAAGGGAGCGGGCGATGGCCAGTGACACTTTCAAAAAGAATGTGCTGCTGGCGGGGAGAGAGAGAGGGGAGGAAAAAAAGAAGGAAAAACAGAAAAAGCACAATGGGTGGAAGAACGAACAATTATTACTATGATGGGGCAAAAAATGGACTCAGAAATCAGAGAAACGTGCAAAAAGTGACGTTATCAAAAGAACCGTATGTGGCTATAAATATTGAATTTGGATTGAATAGTGAGCATATGATGCCTCAAAGAGAAATTAAGACTGATTCAGTTACAATTTCTCATTCACATTTGCTAGTTTTTTTCACTCAAACATAGGACATATCCCGCTAAAATGAACACCAAAGTTGCCATTTTCTGTACGGCAGCCATTGAGTGCTCACTCAAGCGAGGGTTGGCCCTCTTTTTTCTTTTCTTCTTTAGCTTCATAGCACCTGCAAGTTGATTTGCATCCTGGCGGCTTATATTGTTGGAGTTGGGGCTGCTGAAATCATACAAAATTAGATGCCTTTGAGGGTTACTATACTCACGGTTCTTCTTTCTTTTCAGGATCCGCATCATTTTGCACTTTCATGTTTCGTGCGGTGTGCACCTTCTCAAAGTCCCCTCGACCTTCCCCTCCTTTTCCAGCTTCCTCTTCGTTTCCTTACTCGTGCTCTCCTTGTACCCCTCCTTCATTCGCTCCTGCCGACTCTCTTCTCTATTCACCGCCTTTTCCACCATTTCCTTGATTCTCCTCGACTCGTCGTTATTTTCGACAAGGAGTTTCGGTGTGTCCGCGTCGGCGGTTTTCTCCTCAGCGTCTAGTGCGGTGAGCTCCGCATAGATGTTTTCCATGACTGAAAACACTTGAAATAAAACCAGTAAAATGGAATCAAATGCAAGAATGTTCCACGATTTTTCTCTGACTGCTAAACAGTTTTCTACGCTTTTACAGTAAGCATTACTCACCTTTGAACTTTTCAAAAATCAAAAAATATCTTGAGCCCAACACAGTTAGGCAGAATAAATAGAAATAATAGATGAAATTATAAATAATCAGAAAAAAAGACGCACCCGATTCCAAGGGTACTAGGCAGACAGACTGACCGAGCGGAAAGAGGGGGCAACGCTTTTGTTCGTTTTCTCTACGTACACTCTCTGGTTCAAATGTTTCTCTGTGTCTCTTCTATCCTCGCCTGTCTCTAACGATCAAAACGACGCTCTCCACTCGACATGTCCGTGTCGTGGGGTGTCGCTCTGTGTATAAGAGAGCACACGATGCCCGGTGACTCTTCCGAATAGAATGCGCAGCTAGCGGGGAGAAAGGAGAGGAAGAGAACTGAACAGACGGGAGAAGACGAGAAGAGAAAATTAGAAGTGATTAATGTCATGAAGAAGTAAAAAAACCATGACCGTTTTTTTAGTTTTTTTTCTAGAAAATAGGACATTTCCCGCTAAAATAAACATCAAAGTTGCCGTTTTCTATACGGCAACCATTGAGTGCTCACTCAAGCGAGGGTTGGTCCTCTTTCTTCTTTTCTTCTTCAGCGTCCATGTCATCATCATTTTGCACCGCTTCTCCCACCTGCCTCTTCTCCAACACCCTAATTCGTTTGGGGACAATGAATCCCATTCCTATTTGTAGGCAATCGATGGAATCCACGATTCTGACCACCGTCCACAATATTAATGGCGTCGTTGATCTTGTAGTAGAGATACTCCATGAATTCTAGGACACTCTGGAAGAAAGATCTGTGAGTTTTGCTTGCTGAATTGAACGCACTTCTCCCTAAGAGACGCAGACTGACTAGAGCGTCATTTTCTTTGTGTCTCCTATATCTCAGAAAAGGGTGTAGCTAGAGAAAAAATGACTAAGATCAAAGTTGCTCAATATTTTGCGCTCTGCATTTTTGTAGATAAAAGTTTTTGATATTTTCAACGGAAATAGAGATTCTCACTCACAATCTGCTTCGAGTTTGACACCATCACATCGGCCGTTTGATTATTGTACATCCTCTTCAACTCATTATCCAGTACCTCTGAGACTCGCTTCAAATTCTGACGACGACGGGTGGAAGACATCACTTCTCCGACTTTTTCGCCTGAAAAATTTTAATTTTTTTGGTAATTTTTTTCACTAGGTTTTTTTTAGTTTGGCGCTTTCTGCGTTACTGTACCGACTCGGTTAAATAAGTTTTTCTGGTACTGCTGGTACGTATTGGAAGAAATTGATATTTTTTTCTGTCTGAACATTTTTATCCAGATTTTTTCAGAATTTCACACACATTATTTGAAATTTGAAGGTCGCAAACTTTTTCGGAAACATTTTAGTGTCATGTATCAAAAAATTTGTGCTTCGCTGTGTTTTTGCAGAATCCTGAGGTTCTCATACTTGTGGCTAATGATTAACGTTGTTTTGTCAATAGGCTCAAACTCTCAAATTACTATGGTTTTGATGACTCTATCTAACATTTCATGATTTCTGTCAGATTGAACTGTTTTTGTTTTTTGTTCAGTAAGCATTACTCACTTTTAATTTTTCAAAAATCAAAAAATAATTCCAGCCCAACACAATTAGTCAGAATAAATAGGAATTATGAATAAAATTATAAATAATCAGAAAAAAAGACGCACCCAATCCAAGGGTACTAGGCAGACTGACTAAACGAGCGGAGAAAGAGGGGCAACACATTTATTCGTTTTCTCTACGTTCACTCTCTCGTTCATACGTTTCTCTGTGTCTCTTCTGCTCTATGCGGTCTCTAACAATCAAATCGATTCCCTTTCACTCGTGGCTTCCTTTCACTCGTGGCGTCGCTGTTTGCATTAGTGAGCGGGCGATGCCCGGTGACCCTCCCAAATAGAATATGCAGTTGGCGGGGAGAAAGAAGAGAAAAAGAACTGAACAGACGGGAGAAGACGAGAAGAGAAGATTGGAAGTAACAGAAAAACGGGAACAGAAAAAGGCAAAATGAGTAGAAAGGGAAAAGCCTATGGCAATTTTGAAGCTTACAAAGACTGGAGTTCTATAATGCCTCGAAAGTAAGAATAGAGATCGAATCAATTAAATTTTTTATTCACATTTGCCAGTTTTGATGCTTCAAAGTAGAAATAGAGATTGAATCTATTCAATTACTCATTTACACTTGCTAGTTTTTTTTCTCAAAAATAGGACATTTCCCGCTAAAATGAACACCAAAGTTGCCGTTTTCTGCACGGCAACCATTGAGTGCCCACTCAAGCGAGGGTTGGCCCTCTTTTTCTTTTCTTCTTGAGCTTTCCAGAGTGTCATGAACTCTTTGAGCTCGTCATTAGTGAATTTTGATCCTCCAATCCGAACTTTTTCATAATTCACACTAGCTAAAAGCTGCTCCATTTTGAACCAATGTGCGTATTGAAGGAAAATGGATTTGGCTTGAATATGTCCGTTGAATTTGAACTTCCGTATTTGCTCCTGCCGACGCTCCTCTCTATTCCGCATATAATACAGTTAGGCAGAATAAATAGAAATTATGAATGAAATTATAAATAATCAGAAGAAAAAGACGCACCCGAATCCAAGGGTACTAGGTAGACTGACTGACCGAGCGGAAAGAGGGGCAACGCTTTTGTTGGTTTTCTCTAAGTTCATTCTCTCGTTCATACGCCTCTCTGTGTCTCTTCTGTCTTTGACTGTCTCTAACGATCAAAACGATTCCCTTCAACTTGTGGCTTCGGTGTGGTGTCGCTCCGTGTATAAGTGAGAGCGCGATACCCGGTGACCCTCCTAAATAGAATGTGCTGCTGGCAGGGAGAAAGAGAGGGGAGGAAGGAAAAAAGAGTACTGAACAAGTCAAAAAGAGTGGAATGAAAGGAAGTACTGTTAAGAAGGGGCAAAAAATGGACTCAGAAATCAGAAAAACGTGACGTAGTCAGAAGAACTGTATGTGGCTATAAATGTTGAATTTGCAGTATGGAGTTAGTATATGATGCCTCAAAATAGAAATTAAGACTGATCCAGTTACTTTCACATTTCCTAGTTTTTTTTTAGTCAAAAAATGGACATTTCCCGCTAAAATGAACACCAAAGTTGACGTTTTCTGTACGGCAACCATTGAGTGCTCACTCAAGCGAGGGTTGGCCCTCTTTCTTCTTTTTTTTTTCTTTTTGTCCTCCTCCTCGTTGTTGTTGTAGTTGTTGTTGCTGCCATTGAGCAAGTTGCGGATTGAAATACCGTCCAGGCATTCCCTCCGCTCCAGGATGCTGTTGTTTCACAGTTTCTCTTCCTCTGTCAGCTCCCGTCCTTTCACATATCCTTCATTGCTTCCTCTTCGTTCTCTTACTCGTGCTCTCCTTGTACCCCTCCTTCATTCGCTCCTGCCGACTCTCTTCTCTATTCACCGCCTTTTCCACCATTTTCTTGATTCTCCTCAACTCGTCGTTATTTTCGACGAGGAGTTTCGGTGTGTCCGCGTCGGCGGTTTTCTCCTGAGCGTCTAGTGCAGCGAGCTCCGCATAAAAGTTGTCCATAGCTGGAAACATTTGAAATTACAGTAATCCTCAAAGCTATTGTAACTTTTGTGGACTCAGAAAAGTTTGAAGGCAGAAAAATGAATTGAGAAAAAAAATGAGCCTGGTATCGAAACCGGTAAAATGGAATCAATTACAAAAATGTTCCACGATTTTTCTCTGACTGCTCAACAGTTTTCTACGCTTTTACAGTAAGCATTACTCACCTTTAAACTTTTCAAAAATCAAAAAATAACTTTAGCCCAACACAGTTAGGCAGAATAAATAGAAATAGTGAATGAAATTATAAATAATCAAAAAAAAAGCGCACCCGATTCCAAGGGTACTAGGCAGACTGACTGACAGAGCGGAAAGAGAGGACAACGCTTTTGTTGGTTTTCTTTACGCTCACTCTCTCGTTCATACGTTTCTCTGTGTCTCTTCTGTCGTTGACTGTCTCTAACAGTCAATACGACTCTTTTCAACTGTGGCTTCGGTGTGGTGTCGCTGTTTGCATAAGAGAGCGGGCGATGCCCGGTAACACTTTCAAATAGAATGTGACGAGGAGTGAGAGAGGGGAAGGAAGGAAATGAAAGGAACAGGCGAATAGACTTGAATGAGAGGAAGTACTTCACTCTTTCGTTCAAATGTTTCTCTGTGTCTCTTCTATCCTCACTTGTCTCTAACGATCAATCGATGCTCTCCGCCTAACATGTCGGTGTAGTGGGGTGTCGCTCTGTGTATAAGTGAGCGCGCAGGGAGAAAGGAAAGAAAGAGAACCAAACAAACGGGAGACATCGAGAAGAGAAATATGAAAGTGATTACTGTTGTGAAGAAGGCAAAAAAGAAACTATAACCTCTCTCACAGCTGCAATGAAATGAAAGAGATACAAACAATGAACGAAAATTGGAAAATATGTGAAAAATTGGGAATATGGGGAAATAACCGTAAAACAGTTTTTTGTGCTTTGTTCCTTTCAAATGAGAGTTTTGAAAATTCTCAAAAATATGTGTTCATATACTCAAACAAAGTCACTTCCGGAAACTCTGCCAGAAAAATTTAGAAAAGAAAAACGAGTGCATTCAAAACTCATCAGCAACTTTTGGTATTTCACGTTTTCCCTCGAAACAACTTCGATTTCCACGTGTTCAATGTTCGATTTCTTCAATTAACCGACTTGATTTCTATTCCTGTTCTGAGGACCCATAGAATTCTTTCTCATTTCAAAGTGCCAAGTTTTCATCCCTACGTTCTCAGCCTCTAGTTAGAAACCCATTCTTTTGCTATTTGAGTATTCTGAGACAGTAACAACCCATTAAAAACAACTTTTTCATTTTCACAATTTTTTCAGTCTCTGGTAAACTTCAAAATTTCCTTAAATGCTGCTCACTCTATACTGCAAATTCAGTATTTACGGACACATATAGTTTTTTCGATTACGTCAGGTTTTACACGTTTTCTGATTCTGAGTTCATTTTTTACCCTTTTATAACAGTGCTTCCTCCCATGCCACTCATTTCGCCTAGTTCTGTTCCTTTCATTTCCCACCTCCCCTCTCTCTTTCCCAGCCAGCTACACATTCTATTTGGAAGGGTCATTGGGCATCGCGCTCTCACTTATACACAGAGCGACACCACACCACACCTACATGTCGAACGGAGGTTACCGGATTGATCGTTAGAAACAGTCAAAAACAGAAGAGACACAGAGAAACATTTGAACAAGAGAGTGAGCGTAGAGAAAAGGAATGAAATCGTTGCTTCCCCTTTCCGCTCTGTCAGCCTGTCTGCCTAGTACCCTTGGAATCGGGTGCGCTCCTTCTCCTGATTATTTATGATTTCATTCATTATTCCTATTTATTTTGCCTAACCGTGTTGGGCTGAAAACATTTTTTGATTTTTGAAAAGTTAAAAGGTGAGTAGTGCTTTCTGAAAAAAATGCAGAAAACAGTTTATCATTCAGATCGCGACAGCTCTTCTCCAAATTTGAGGAATGGTTGGGCAGGACGTACAAATAGCATTGCACTTCAAAGTCATGAAACCGGAGAAAAACCGATCAATGCTCTATACCGAAACATTACCAGAGATTTTGAAGAAAGAGGACTTCCAGAACAAGAACAAATTAATTTCTGCGAAGGATAAGAGCTAAGTCTTCGAAGAAAAGAGCAGGAGAAGAGGAGTCTCAGGAGGATCCAACAAAGAAGATTGCTTCAGGTCAATTGGATGAAGCAGAGTCAGATCAGAATGATGTGGCCATAATTGTTGATGGACACAAGTTTCCTTGTAAGAAAAAGGTCAGTTGTGGTGACAGTAGATTAACAATCCAGGTTCTAGTCAGTCATTTTTAGACAATGTTCGACTCGTCGTTCTCCAAGACAGAAAAGAAAGAGATTGAGGTCGGAGGAATCGTCACATCGGAAGGATTCGTGCTGGTTTTGGATGTAATCGATGGAAATGAAACTCTCACTGGTAATTAGAGAACATTGAAGACTTCTACTTGTAATTCAATCTTTTAAAAGAGACCGTGGAACTGGCGTTATCATTGGCCGACTTTCTTGAGTCTTGGAGGATGAATATGTTGAGTTTCTGTTCAAAGAATCAGCATATTCAAAAGAAGAGCAGTTCGTATTGGAAGACAAGCCCAAGTCTATGAAATTGATAGTAAGTTCAAACTCTCATGAAGTCATCATGATGGTATTTAGAGTTTTGCTGAGGAGTCTTTCGAGCTTCATGATCGTCGAAAACCATCTGCACCGTCTCCTCCACAACCCGAAAATGCTTCGTTTGAAACAATAATTAATGAATTCATTGACCAAGCAGCAATTGTCAACCATCATGGAACAATTCTTGCCGAACAATCATTTTTTAGAATTTTTTTATGGCTAGTTATCACGTGTCCATAAAACCATTGATGATCGCTTTCACTCTTGAAAAAATCAGGTGAACAAACCTCGGAGTTCCAATTTCGACAAGTCAATTACAAAAGGTTGAGAATCAAATTGAAAAAAATAAGCCATTGAAGCTCAAATTCAAATGATTTATCGAAATAACTACATTAATGATCGTTAAACTACCTGATTTTAAAAAATTTCCCGCTTGTTCTCCTGGAATACTTATTCTTTTTCATCACATGCTGTTAACTAACAAGATTTGCAATCATTCTCGAAACTTTTTCAATTTTTCATTGTTTCTAGTCTTTACATTAGTCTTTAGAATTGATACACTGAAAAATAAACATTCCAGAGAATTCTTTAATTGTATTTCCCAGTTTTTTCTCCTTTTTTTCTCCGAAAAAGCAGGAAAGTACCTGCTGCATATTATTTTATTTCAAACGATGCTCCGGTATTCCACCCCATGCATTGTTTACCGTGAAGAGGTCTTGCAATGTACTCTAACGTGTGACAAACTAGGATTAGAAAATGACCTGTGGACCCTCAAGGCCAACTGGCCATCTGTTGCAAAAATGGCAGGGAGGTTAATCCTATCCTCTCCAACAAAGGCCACCTAATCAATTAGCTCCTCTCAATCTCACAGACTCACAAGGACGCTCTCTCCTCATTCATTTCATTTTTTTGCCATTATGATTGATTTTGCTTTGTTTGCTCTGCTGCGACTACCCAAAAATGCTATTTTGATCCGTTGCTTTGAATTTCATGAATCATATGCAAAATAATTTAATGATCGCGACAGGTAAACACGCGAGTTTTCGTGAAATTTGGTGTATGAAATAATTGGTTTTAAAAATTCTGAAGTAACACAAAAATCTAGGTTTAGCTAATTTTCTACTATCCAATCTCCTAAAACATATTACCCATAGATTCTCAACGATAGGCCCGTGCAATCAAGGGCTTTGATTTCAAAAAAGTTTTTTTTTCGGGTTTTTTGAATTTTATTGGAAACTGGATTACCGTAAATTCTCTAATTGAGGTGCCCCTCCAGTTGAAGTGCCCCTCCAATAGTGGTGCACTCCGCCGGTGCCTTGGAAAAATAGAGTTGCACCCTCTAATTGAGGTGCGCCTCTAATTGTGGTGCCCTCCAACCATTTTTTGCTGTTTTCCAAAATTCAATAATGTCTTCGTTTTTGAACAAATTTACAACTATAATGATTGAAAGAAAAAAATAATATACTTCGTTACTGAATTTTATTGAAACTCTTAGCGCAGAATAAGAAATAGCAAAAAAACCGCAATTTCAGGTCAAAAAAGAGGATTTCATTCTTGTCGATCTGTCTTTTTCAGTATGACAAAGTGTGTGAAATTATCCTCTCGAAAAATAGAGTTGCACCCTCCAATTGAATTGCCCCTCCAATAGTGGTGCACTCTCAAGGGGCCTTTGTAAAATAGAGTTGCATGCACCTCAATTGGAGAATTTACGGTATATTCTCCCACAGTTAATGACCAGTCGAAACATGCATAAGGGTGTGACTAAGAAGTTTATTTGTGTGATTGCTTTTCTGAGCTGTTGCCCCTTTTTTATCTCCACCAACAATTAGTATTTGTACTCGCTCATCTCATGATTGCCATCTGTCAATGTCTTGATTGACAGGTGAGGGCCATATGGCCTTCCATCCCAGCCTTCTCTCATTCTTGGCATATGTTTCTCAGAATCGCCAGTCCACCAAAACCCCTTCCCTTTTGGTTTTTGAATCGATTCTCCTGTTTCTTGGTTTATTTCATATTTTTGATAATCTTTCTTATAACCTCCAATTTTTGCGTATATTTCTTATTTATTCTTTTTGACGAAATCAATGTTTTTTTTTCAGATCAACTTTCCGCTTTGACTTCAAAGGCGTTGCTTCCAGTTGTTATGAGTGCTCCGACGTTTCCTCTGTTACAGCTCCCATGGGCTTGCTCCCAACATGTCCTGCGTATTATGTGTCCAATCCAACTGTGAGTTTGAAGACAGAAATGAGAAAAGAAGTGGATATTTTTTTCAAGAACAGTATTCAAAGACATTAGCTATGTTTTTTTTTTATAATCTTATACGGAATTGCTCAGTTTTCAATTTCATGAAAGGGTGACCTATCAAAAACCAACTTTATGCAGAGATTTTTATACCATTGAATAGAATTCAACGAATTACATCGGAAATCTTCTTGGAGGTATGGTCAGAAATCTCAAGTTGACCTGATAAAACGCGTGAAAAAATTTATATTGTCTGGAAGCAGTGGGAATTGCTCTTATTTTTCACGCAGCTTATTTTCGCTGGCCAAGAAGAGGACAAAGAAGAAAACAGCTTAACTTGGAAATGGATTTTCTAAGACAAAAGCGGTCAACTACGAAGTTATTTGAAATTGAGTTTACTACAAGTTTACAGCTGACAACTTTCCCGAAAAACTTTTGGTTTTTCTGGTAAACATTGTTTTAACTTTGAAAAGTAACTGTTCCCAGACAACGAGATTTTCTTTTACGTGCTATATCAGGTCTACTTGAATTTTCCGAACATACTTTTAAGACGATTTTTGAGGTAAATTGTCAAGTTCTATCCATTGATATAAAAATCCCTTGAGCAAATATTTTTTGATAGGCCCCTTTGAAGCGCAAAAAAATTGAGGCGAGGCCTCATAAGCCGGTATTTAAAACATGGTAATTTTTCAGAGTATCATTCTCCCTACTCTCCAAAAAGTGCAAAAACGTTGTGAAATCTCTGAAATTAAAAGCCGAACCAATCGCCATAAGAGTTGATAATTCTATCAAACTTTTTGTGGAACTCCGTGGAGCCGGCGGGCTTTGCAAAATCTTTGTGTACAACTTCAATAATTTCCCAAAAAATATGCATTCGTCGAATGAACAAGATGGAATGAAGAAACAGTTGTTTGTGTCCAAAACGGTGTTCATCTTTTTTGCCCATTGTGTATTAGAACGTTCAAGAATTCAAGAACGATATAAAATGATCGACAATCGAATGGGAGTAAAAGAATGGCTGTCTCATTTTCAATCAATTTTTCATTGCTCGAAATGTGTTCGAGTCAAGTTTTTTGAGAGATCATTCAAATTCGATGCTGATTCTTTACGGGATTTATTCGAAAATCTGTGTGAACTACAAGCTACTATGCACACAGGGTCCTATAAATTCAATAAACTGGTGGTACAGAAATTTTTCTGCGAACAACGAACCTTGCTCGCACCCAGTTGCTTCGAAAATTCGAAAATTCCTCATGAATTTTTCATTCCTAATTCAAAGTTTTTGAATGTGCTCGAAGACAACAATAGTCCCGTTAGGCTAAGCCTGAACGACCTATTGGTGTGTAACTCTAAAAACATCAGATGCGACAATCTAGTCATTGCTCCAAAAGTTGTCAATAATTTTCTGAAGTTATGGATGAATGGTGCAAATCCACCGTTGGAAACATTTCATTTCTATCACTCGGATCGAGATCCAATCGACATTGATGTTATTATGAAAGGAATCAAACACCAGGAGATGCCCCAACACTTGAAAAGACAATTACCATCAATGTTCATACCACGTTCTATTCACGGAGGACTGGATATTCATCGAATTGGCGGAGTGAAGGCTACAGTATGGTTTTCGACGGAAGCCGCCAGAAATCGGTTTTTAATGGTAGTTTGGCATGAATACATGATTCAATAAATACCAGTAGCCTCAGGACCACGCAAATTCAGGAATGGCTGAGTTTTTTTTTTTGAAAAGTTTATATCGACATTTTTTTTATTCTCCCCATTCTCATGTCGTATAATCCTACTGAGAAATGTCCATCTGTTACTCATGGTCAAACTCTCAAACTGTTTTTTATCAATGTCCAATTCATTTAAAATTCTATATACTATCAATTTGTTTTGTTAAAGGTTGATGTAATTGAACTTACAGTTATTGTTGTTCAAATTTTTTCTGATCGACTTTTTCCATATGAATAAAAATTTGTTTCGATTTCTGTATATTTTTTAATACTGATTCTTCTTTCTCTTCTCTGAACGGCAAACAGAAAAACGCGTTTCTTTTTCCTACCTTTTTTCTTTTTACATAAAAAAGATAACATAAAAACAATTTAACAATAGATCATTTATTGAAAAGATGAAGTATAATAAATCATGAAACCCAGGATGTATCAAAAGATATTAAATAGGTATATCACGAATCTTTGACACAACAATGTAGCCTGATTACTGTTGTGATAGATCAATTTGAAATTTATGTTTCAATCAATGCTTTCACGCTTCTTTAGCAATTCATATTAACGAAAAAATAGTCAGCCATTATGACGGCCACAACTGCATCAATCTTCTTATTCTGCTTCTCAACGCTCTTCTCAAACTCTCTCAAATCCTGTCTTCGACGACGATGTACCCGGAAGACAAGGTTTTCGTTTGCCTCAAAGGTCTTTTGAAGACCTCGGAGTTTCTTTACAGGCTTCTTGAGCATTCTAAGAGCATTACGAAGAGCTTGTTCTTCATGTGCCGAGAGGGCAAGATCCTCACGGAGTTTCAGCTCTTCACGGAGAAACTGCATCAGATGACAGCTTTTATCAAGAAGTTCTCCAATTCTGGGGTGCATCTGGAAATATAAGTTGATTGGGTGATTTGAGTAATAACGGGGCTGGAAAACAAATAAAACAGACGGGAAAAAACGAAGAAACAAAATAAGTTGCGGCAGTGGAGATTGTGACACCCGACAGTAAGAAGCGACCGAGCGAAACGTGTACGAGGACCATCCTTTTCAAAGAAGCAATTTTCAAAACAGTGAGAAGCCAAAAATTTGCTGACAACTGCAAAGTTACATCAAATTCTTTGTTCTATAACTTTGTAGTTGCCAACGTTTTTTGAATTTTCCTATTTTTGGGTTACACGATGTAAAAAAACTGATAAGGTCTTTGGAGGGAGAGTGGAGATTAAGGAAATTGATTGCTCAGGACTGCGGAAGTGTGTTTTTCGAGAACAATAGGAGGAGACGCGACGCGGTTTACAGTGTCTGCATAATAATAGTTTGACTCTTTTTCAAAAAGAGTGTGTGCCCTCTCAGAGACTCAGAGAATGGACCTCACACTGTTCATCGATCGGAATTGATGCTATTGAGGGGATGTGGTCTTGTCCAGGGCGTTGTGTTTCATTTCTGCTCTTGGTCTTCGCATTTGGATTTCCTTTATCATTTCCATATTTTCAATCTTCCCACTTTTATCTTACTTTCTTTCCTGTTTTTTTTTTGTATAAATTCCAATTTTCCAGAACGCACCTCACCTTCACTGCAACCGTAACTACGAAAATGATGCCACCAAAAGGAATCCGTACCCAATTTATTGAAAAGAAAAAGGCGATGGACGCAATGAATACAAAGGTTAGTTGTTAAGACAATTCTTTCCTATTTCAATTTTTCGAACAATTTATATCTGAACTACTTGGTACCATATTTGTCACGGGCCGGGCCATGCCGACAATCCAATTTCCTCGGCCCGGCTAAAGACAATGAAAAACAAAAACTCGACAAATGTGTCCTAATGTTGTGCTTCAGGCTTATAGTTAGCATTAAAAGAATAGTTTTGGGCTATTGGAGTATGTGCCATGATCTTCATATTCTTTCACTGAAAACTACAAATCTTTTCAGATAAAACATTCAAAAATTTTTGAATCCGGGCTTCCGGGCCACGCCGAAATTCGACAGCTATGCTTGGTACAAATTTTACCTCATTTTCAGATCGGCATGATCAACCAAGAAAACACTTCTCCCGGTGGCAATTCTTCTCAACAGAGTGTTCAAAAATCCCGGAAAAGGATACGAGTACAAAAATCAGAAGAACTATCCACACCACAAACAAATATGCCAAAACGCCGAAAACTAAACGCTGACCAGAAAGTTGAATTGGTAAGCATTTACGGTTTTTGTTTTTTTTTAAGGACGGGTTTTGAAGAATTGTATCCTGATTTCTAAAACTAACTTCCTGACCGAATACGCAAACTATTTGAACCAAAAACTTAACAAATACTTTTCAGACAATCAATTCTTCTACCACCGAAAACGAGGGTCTCGATTTTGGAGTAGAGGGCTTATATCCAGCGAAAAACGGTCAGCTGCTCAACAAACGTTATAAAATTGATGAAATGCTCGGCGTTGGTGGCTTTGCCACAGTCCACATGGCTATGGATAAGAAAACAAAGACGAATGTTGCCTTGAAAATAGTAAGGTGTGGACAATGGTATAATGACGTTTCGGATCAAGAAATAGAGTTTATGAGGACCGCCAGAGATGCGTCAGATGCAGAATCGGACTCACACTCCTCCAGTGGCTCCAAGTACATCGTCTCTCTCCTTGACAGTTTCCGAATCAAAGGCGCATGTGGCATTCACGTGGTGATGGTGACAGAGATGTTGGGTCCAAATCTTTACAGTGTCTTGGTCGAATCCAATCAGAACGTGTTGAGTTTCCACCGGATCCAAAGATTCTCACAGAACATTTTGCAAGGGTTGCATTTTCTTCATTCAAAATGCGGAATTATGCACTTAGATCTGAAACCTGATAACATTATGGTGAGGGTAGACCCAGAGAATATGGATTTGAACAACCCGAAATGCTCAGCAAGCGTCAAAATTGGAGACTTCGGAACCTCTGACTACATCACTGAAAATGTCAGAAGGACCGTCCAAACCTGCAACTATAGAGCACCAGAAGCATTTTTGAAGGCAAAAATCACTCCGGCAGTTGACATATGGTCATTTGGATGTACACTTTATGAAATGGCTACCCGCCAGCTTCTATTCAAGTGCAATGATTCAGAAAACTGCAGCAGAGTATTCCACATGAATTGTATTTCGAGTTCATTGGGACCGATCAGAAAGAGCCTTTTCAAGAAAGATATGGAAAATGAATTCATCTTGGAAATGGTTTTTGGAGAAAAGAAAGTTTTAACTAGGACTCCTGGATCCACCAATTTCATTCGCCCTGAGGAACTAAAAAAGAGACGACCAAAGGAAGATCAACACGCTCAGGCATGTTCACAATTCTTGAGAGAACTCATGAAGATTGATCCTAAGAAGAGGCTCACAGCCGAGCAAGCTTTGAAACATTTTTTTTAATGGAACGTTGTTGAATGTAACTGTTTGTTATGCAACATTATTTATGTCTTTTTTTTTTTGGAATTCAAACTTGAAATAAACATTTATGAATATTTCGGTTTCATTTGTTTAAAAAATTATTAAATTTTGTTCCTATTCATGTATCTCTCTTACTGACAACAGACGAACTCATCCACAGAGCCGATTCTCATAATGAATATGAATTTTCTGTGAGGTTTGTTCTTTTCGAGCTGCGCATTTATTGGATCGGTATAATTCAGGTTTGAAAGTAATCAGACCGGGAAATGTCGAATTAGTCCAACTGATTTCGTTTAGATAATTTATAGTCTTATCCAATTCCAATGTGACTGCTCTGACTGGTGTATTGAACACTTGAACAAGTTCGTTGCAGAGCTCAATGCATCCAGCTTTAATACTTTTCCAGTATGTTTCCACAACTACTTGACCGTCAACGTACTCACAAAATGCAGATGGAAAATAGCCTAGGGAACCGGTTTCCATGTTGAATGTTTCTCTTTTCCATGGTGAAAACCTTCCCACAGGTTCGTTCTCTTTGACAGTTACATTCATTTGCTCGGAGTATTCTTCGTTTGTCTTTAATTGAATTTGAATTATTATTATTCGATTTTAACATACATCGTAACGTACAGCTTTAATATTATTCCAGTATGTATCCACAACTACTTGACTATCATTTAACACGAAAAATGCAGATGGAAAATAGCCCAGGGAACCGATTTCCATGTTGAATGTATACCTTCTCTCAGGTTCGTGCTCTTTGGCAGTTAAATTCATTAGCTCAGAGTATTCTTCGTTTCTCTTTGATTGAATTTGAATCATTATTCCATTTGCGATCGTGACGTACAGATAGTGATTTGGAGTCTTATTCATGCTTTGTATGATTCTATTCATTTTTGTGGAAGCACGGGTTGAGCGAAACTTGAAAATATTGAAATAAGGCTACTAGATATGAAGATAAAACTGACACTCTCATGTCAAAAACCCCCATAGTTTCGAGAACAAGGGGGATCACCATAAAAACCTAGCTTTTGTATTGGGGAGGTCATTTTCGAAAAAAAAATCTGGTAACGGATCACAAACTAGAGTTATAATGCTAAGAACCAGTCAATGAAAAAATAAAAGGATGACACTAGAGTCGAAAGTACGCAGTGTTTGTTTGTCAGAGTGGGAAAAGAAGGAGTATGTCTCCTCTCAATGCTTACTAGACGAGAAAAATGAAGATCTAGTCTTGGATAGGTTAGGGTGGGTCAGCAATTTTTTGTTAACCATTTGTCACCACCTCATTAAACATCTTAATCCCAAATACAGTACGTCCATGTACCTATATATTGCAAAACGGACAGTAACCATAACAACTGTTCGCAAAAAGTCAAGTAATGTAGAGGAGTTTGAAACTCTCCGATTTGGAACGGTATCAAGATAATGAGAATTGCTTGTTGAAAGCACACTTTATTGGAGAAAATAAGGATCGAATGCAGAACAAAGGAGATATAGAGATATGAATGAAGAGGTTTTTTCATCCTCTTGTACCTTCATCAATGAGGCGCGTTGGCTTCATTTGTATTTTCATACCACGAAAACAATGAAAACAAGTTGAAACAGACAGAATCAGTCTTTAATAAGAATTTCAAAACCAAACAAATTATTGTCCTCATGAACATTTCTCACAAACCGAGTATAGGTGACTGTACACTTCTGACCATTTACAGTCTTGAAGACTAATTTTTTGTCTGTATCAGGCGCATCTCGTTCTTGCAATCCTTCAAAAACAACATGAGTGGATTGTCGATGAATAATGATATCCAGTTCCTTAAACTTTGGTTTTTCCTTCGAACTTTTCAAATTCTTCAAGAATGTATTGATCTTAAAGTCGGTCCAATCAATGTTTGCTATTTTGATGTAATCTGATTTGATTGCTTCCAATTGTTGAAAATTAATCCACTTGCCATGCAAAATTTCGATGCCTTCTAGTTCGAAGGGAATAACTTCAAGGTTCTCCGTGTCCTTCGGATAATCATTAGGCTTCATTTCAAAACGCAATTCTTTAGTTGCCTTGGCATTCTTCATTATCCACATGTAATCTTGAAAATTACAATCCCCTTCAATTTTGACCAGAATCAGGCCTTGGAATGTCGAATTAATCCAGTTGATCGCGTTTTGATAATTTTCAATCTCATCCAATTTCAATGTGACTGCTCTGACTGGTGTATTGAACACTTGAACAAGTTCGTTGCAGAGCTCAATGCATCCAGATTTAACATCATTCCAGTATGTTTCCACAACTACTTGACCGTCAGCGAGCACCAGCACGAGAGCACGAGCAAGCAATTCAGATGGCAAATAGTCCACGGAACCAATTTCCATTTTGAATGTATACCTCCTCTCAGGTTCGTTCTCTTTGTCAGTTACAATCATTAGCTCGGAGTATTCTTCGTTTGTCTTTGATTGAATTTGAATCATTATTTGATTTGCGATCGTAACGCACAGATAGTGCTTTGGAGTCCTGTTCATGTTTTGTACAATTCTTCTCATTTTTGTGGAAGTACGAGTCAGGAGAAACCTGAAATTGTTGAAACTAAGAATTTTTAGGTACAATATGGTTCTAATTAGCATACTTGTGACGGCCCGGAAAATCACCACGAATTTTGAAAAATCGAAAAAAAACTTCCAATTTTTGTGCTTCAGGGTTATATTGAGCTTAAAAACAATAGTTTGTGTTTTTGAAGCATTTCACACTCTTTGATGAAAATTCAGTGAAAAAATGAAAAATTTTCAGAAAAACTGCAATTTTTTTTCGAAAAAAAAAATTCAAAATTTTTTGAATCCGGGCCTTCAAAATTTTGGGCCCGGCCCCCCGGCCCGAGCCGAGATTTCACAAGTATGCTAATTTTCATTAACTAACAAAACTCACATGTCAAGAAACCCCACAGTCTGAAGAATAAGGTGGATCACCAACATAGGTAGCTTTTGAATCGGAAGGGCCATTTCTGTAAATAAAATATATGACTTTATTGCCATAATCAAAAAAACGAATACTGCAAACCGATCAATAAAAAAAGAGAACGAAAGGCAAGACTACGCACAGTGTTTGTTGGTCACAATGAACGATGAATGAAGAGGTCTGACGAGAGAGATGGAGATTTAATCTTGGATTGGCTAGGGTGGGTCAGCCATCTGTCACTCATCGTTTGCCACCTCTTAATCCCAAGACACCCTGTACCTTCATTCAAGTAGAGAAAAATAACTGTAAGCGTAAACTAAAAGCTTACGCAACTCCAGGATTGTTTTCACTAGGTCAGTTTTCTTAGGCTAGTTTTTTCTTGATATTACCTGCCATATAGATATTATCACCTCGAAATTCTCATTAGCATTGATCATCTACCTGAAAAGATACAGTAAGTTATAAGAGCATTGGTTGGGCCCTACCTTTCGGGAAGTTCGAAAATTTCAAGTTTTAATCTGATAATCCAGTAATTGACAAACGGAAACTATAGAGTTTGTGTTACAAATCCACGATTTTTGGAGAAAAATATTTCACCTAATGGTCACCTTTTCAACTTTGAAATTGAAGCAACTGAAAATAGTTGAAGGAACCCAAAAAAGTTTGTGTATCGAATTAATAAAACAAAAGGCCTTTGAATGTAATAGAAAAGAAGAGGTAGAAAAAAGGCAACAGAGGTATGCAATCTCATCAACCACTCAGTTGTCATTTTGCTGACTGTTTGCGTTGTTCCCCGTGTCATCCTGTAACAACAACGGGTCTCTGCATGTCCGCGTCCTCTCGGTCCCTATCAAATCTCGCTCGCTTTTTGTTTTTACTCCGATATGTGAACACCCTTTTCTGTACAAACCACATTCACTCTCTCTTGGCTTTCTGGCGAAATGGCCTCTTCGCTTTCTGATTTTCTATAATTATTGTATAATCAACTAATATTATATAAACTATTGAACTGACTACAGTTCGAGGCAGAAACTGTCCTCTATTCTCTAGATATGAATACTCTAGAAATTCTTCTCGCCTTGCTTATTATTCTTTCACCTGTGATCTATGCGAGATTGCAGTGCAAACGCGAAGCTCCGAGCAATCGAAAGGAAAAGCTGAAGATCTATAGAGGTGGAATTGATTCGTAATGACAACTTTTTCGTTATTTTTTTGTCGAACTCTCAATTTCGAATTTTTTTTGTTTTATTTGTATAAAGTCTTTTATAGATAAGTTGTAACGAACGAATATCGATTTTTAATAAATCATATTAAAATTTGAAAACGGTGTTTTGTGTTATTTAAAGTCAATAAAAATGAAAACAGAATGTTTCCTTCTCGCTACTTCTGGGCATTCATTGAAGAGTGTCTTTATGCCCTCTTGTCGAAGAAGGATCTCTTTCTGAGTCAAAGATGTGCTTTTTTTTTTTGAAAATTTTTTTTTCAATTCTGGTTTTTTCTGTCTTTCACTATCATCATTAAACGTTTTTAGTGTGAAAGAATGATGTCATCATGGAATTTAACTCAAAAAATCCGGAATTAGTGGTGGTCCCTTTTAGGATCCTACATAAGGAAGAATTTGGCATCGGGCCTTGCAGGCTCAGAATATTTGGAGACGCTAGTATCACACATGCACAAAATATCAGAGTCGCCGCCCGACAAAAATTGAGGAAAAAAATTTTTTTTTTTCAAAAATTTTTTTCAATTTTTATATGTTTTGTCTTTTACTATCAACATTCAATGTTTTTGATGTAAAAAAAACAATCCCGGCATGAAATTAAACTCATAAAGTCCGAAATTTAGTGGTGGTCCTGTTAGGATCCTAGAAAAGAAGGATTTGGCACCGGTGGATATAGGCTCAAAATGTTTGTCGACAAGTGTATAATATACACTGCCCGACAAAACCATAGGTCCACTTTGTTTTCTGTGTTTTCTCGGCCTAGAAGGCTATTCAAGAAACTAGTCTAATGCCAAAATATGACACTTATAGGACCTCTGAATGTGCCCAACAGTACCACGCAATAACTTTCTTCGTTCAGAAAAAATTTCATTTTTTGTGAAAAATGATCCTCCGTCGACGCGACAAAACCATAGGTCCACTCTAAAAACGAGAAAATGGGTCATTTCCAAAATTTATTTTTAAAATTTAAATACGGAAAATTTTATGTTAATTTTATGAACTTATCAAGTTTTTAGGGGTTCGAATATGGTCAGTTATTTATAAAATTTTTGAAATTTTCCATTCCCCAACATCTTGAAACCAACGATGGTCGAAAGATGGCAAAACATCAGTTTATCAATGATTTTTTTCCCCCTATTCCGGGTAGCATATCTCGGTTGCGGTTTGAGTAATCGAAAAGTGTTCAACTGATAAAATACGCATATCAACACGTACAAAAAGTCCACAGTTGACAACTTTTCCGTATCTCTCACGGCAACAGAGATATGCCCCGTCCAAATAATGAGCTTTTACTGAAGGAAATGCCTCTAATCAGAAAAACCTTGGTTTTTTTTGCTCTCTATTACTGAAAAACGGTTGAAACGTCGGTGAAATAACGAAAAACATCAACAAAGATGTTTTCATTCCAAATTAATCATTATTATCTGATGTGCACAAATCGGAGTTAAATCGTTCAGCAAAAGCTCATTATTTGGACGGGGCATATCTCTGTTGCCGTGAGAGATAAGGAAAAGTTGTCAACTGTGGACTTTTTGTACGTGTTGATATGCGTATTTTATCAGTTGAACACTTTTCGATTACTCAAACCGCAACCGAGATATGCTACCCGGAATAGGGGGAAAAAATCATTGATAAACTGATGTTTTGCCATCTTTCGACCATCGTTGGTTTCAAGATGTTGGGGAATGGAAAATTTCAAAAATTTTATAAATAACTGACCATATTCGAACCCCTAAAAACTTGATAAGTTCATAAAATTAACATAAAATTTTCCGATTTTCACGTATCCCTATACGTGGAAATGACCCATTTTCTCGTTTTTAGAGTGGACCTATGGTTTTGTCGCGTCGACGGAGGGTCATTTTTCACAAAAAATGAAATTTTTTCTGAACGAAGAAAGTTATTGCGTGGTACTGTTGGGCACATTTAGAGGTCCTATAAGTGTCATATTTTGGCATTAGACTAGTTTCTTGAGTTGCCTTCTAGGCCGAGATAACACAGAAAACAAAGTGGACCTATGGTTTTGTCGGGCAGTGTATGTATAAAATATCAGAACCGGCGCCCGACAAAATTTGAGGAATTTTTTTCTCCGAATTCAAAAATCAGCTGAAAAATTTTTTTTCCTGAATTTATGACGTCATAACTTGGTTGGTGAGCAATCCACAAAAAAGTTTTCAACTAAAAAAGTGTTCAGCAGGATAAACGCTACAATTTGTCTGTTGATAACTTTTTTCTATCTACGATGGTTCATGAGATATACAAGATTTAACAATGTAAGCGGATCAAATGGTACATACAGACAGTTTGGCATAGATTCCAGGTGGATGCTTTCAGTAGATGGCGTATAACTTCCGAACAGTAAGATTTCATGAAAAGTTGTCAACTAACAAAACATTACCAAGATCTTTTAACACATTTTTTATGTTGACAGTTTTTTGAAATTTTGCTCATCAACAATGTTGTGACGTCAGAAAGTCAAAAAGTCCAGAATGACTGGTGGTTTCGTTTGGAATCCTGCGTAAGAAAGGATTTGACACCGGAGGATATAGGCTTAAAAAATGTGAAAAGAAATGTACAACAGATGCACAAAA
>GL379881.1:171514-193418 GCA_000143925.2 Caenorhabditis brenneri | reverse complement strand
ATCTGAGTTGCTTCACTGTCATCAGTAGACTCAAATTAGTTCTTACATCGGGATTGTCGGAGTGTGCAGGTGTTGTTCTCTTGCTGATATCACTCATTTATCTGCTTCTGCATCTAGTGATTTCGAGGAAGCTTCAGTGTACGTACTCGAATCTTGCTTTGTAGTGGCCACTGCTTCTGGTTGCGGGACTTTCAAATTCCATTTCTAATGGAATCAACTGGTTCAACTGATCTCGTGATTTTTCGCAAAAAAAATTTCCTCAAATTTTGTCGGGCACCGACTCTGATATTTCGTGCATTTGTTATACATTTCTCTACACATATTCTAAGCCTATATCCACCGGTGTCAAATCCTTTCTTACGCAGGATTCCAAACGAAACCACCAGTCATTCTGGACTTTTTGACTTTCTGACGTCACAACATTGTTGGTGAGCAAAATTTCAAAAAACTGTCAACATAAAAAATGTGTTAAATGATCTTGGTAATGTTTTGTTAGTTGACAACTTTTCATGAAATCTTACTGTTCGGAAGTTATACGCCATCTACTGAAAGCATCCACCTGGAATCTATGCCAAACTGTCTGTATGTACCATTTGATCCGCTTACATTGTTAAATCTTGTATATCTCATGAACCATCGTAGATAGAAAAAAGTTATCAACAGACAAATTGTAGCGTTTATCCTGTTGAACACTTTTTTAGTTGAAAACTTTTTTGTGGATTGCTCACCAACCAAGTTATGACGTCATAAATTCAGGAAAAAAAATTTTTCAGCTGATTTTTGAATTCGGAGAAAAAAATTCCTCAAATTTTGTCGGGCGCCGGTTCTGATATTTTATACATATATTATACACTTGTCGACAAACATTTTGAGCCTATATCCACCGGTGCCAAATCCTTCTTTTCTAGGATCCTAACAGGACCACCACTAAATTTCGGACTTTATGAGTTTAATTTCATGCCGGGATTGTTTTTTTTACATCAAAAACATTGAATGTTGATAGTAAAAGACAAAACAAATAAAAATTGAAAAAAATTTTTGAAAAAAAAAAATTTTTTTCCTCAAATTTTGTCGGGCGGCGACTCTGATATTTTGTGCATGTGTTATACTAGTGTCAACAAATATTCTGAGCACGTGCCCGATGCCGATGCGTGCCCGATGCCAAATGCCCGATGCCAAATTCTTCCTTATGTAGGATCCTAAAAGGGACCACCACTAATTCCGGATTTTTTGAGTTCAATTCCATGATGACATCATTCTTTCACACTAAAAACGTTTAATGATGATAGTGAAAGACAGAAAAAACCAGAATTGAAAAAAAATTTTCAAAAAAAAAATTTTTTTTTCGAAAAATTTTCAAAAAAATTTTTTCCTCAAGTTTTGTCGGGCGGCGACTCTGATATTTTGTGCATATGTTATACTAGTGTCAACTAATATTCTGAGCCTTTAATGCCCGACGCCAAATTCTCCTTTCCTATGTGTCTAGAAAGTGGTCATAGGTAATATTGGAAATATGCTACGGAATTAAGGTTTTGAAAAAATGAAATTAAAACCACGTTAAAGTATGCAAAATTTGCATCATTTTCGTTTTTTTACTCATTCATTACGATTAGTTTAAAGCCCGTTACGAGTTTTTGAAGTTTTTCGAGCTTTTCATGGTATGAAAATATAAAAATCGGTATATCTCGAGAATGGAGGACCGAGCAAAAAAATCCTTTTGAGGTTTTTCATCACTTGGGGCCAGGGTTCGAATAAAAATATAATCTCCGGAAAACCGACCCAACACTTCAAACACTATCCAAGTGAGAAGACCTGGAGGTCATATGAAGTTCTACAATACAGAATTAGAGCGCACCACTCTACTCTTGAACAAAGAAAAACAAAAGGTTTCTGATTTGAAGAACCAAGTCGAAGAAGCACAAGAAAAGGCTATTAAAATCAATACAAAATTGTTCATGACAAGAATGGAAGCAAATGAACAAATTGATGAGCTTAAAACCCAGATCGAAATCCTCAAAAAGGAGAACGACGATCTTAAAACTCAAATTGCTTTTGTCCCAGCCGTTCCGGTTCAACCACCGCAACTCCCAACTACGTCGACTACGAGAAAGCAAGCAGAGAGAAAGAGAGCCGCTACTGTTGCAGTTCGTGCTCCGTATCCAAAAAGAGGACGACCAACTAAGGAAGAATCTGAAAGAAGAAGAGCCGAAGCCGGGAAACAAGCACAAACTGCTATCGCTGAACCATCTGTTGCCAAGAGAGGACCAGGACGCCCAAAAAAGGAGAAGAAGGAATAATTGACGTTTTGGTTTTTTTCAGTTTTAAACTTTGGTCTTGAGTTTTCATAATAAATTTGGTTCTCACACGTCTATAGTTTCAGAAACAGTTTGTTTAAGAAACATATCGGATTATATACGAACAGGACTATGTCATTATAACGAACACTGCTTGATGATTTTTGTCCATTCTACCATATCGAAAGAATAGATCTAACATTCGATCATTCTTTCTGTTGTTGATCATTGGAACAAACAGTTGAGCAATCATCTTTCCTTTGTGTGCTAATTGGTCACATAATAAAACAAAGGGTTTAGGGCTTGTGATATAGTTATTTATTGAACTGTTTTGACATTTTGTGCATTAATGAATATTTAAGAGAAGACGACAAATGGTTCCTGTTTTCGATTTTAACTTCCCAAGAGGGAGTCTATGTTCTTTTGCTGTTTTCCCTGAATTAGATCCAATGGAATTTAAGAGGCATTCCATTGACCGCTTCAGCATCAAAGGGAATTAGAAATTTTAGATTTGGCTGATAATTTGTTCTATGGGTATATCAGACCCTCTAAACATTTTGAAGCCAAAATTAACATAAAATGACAATAGAATAGGTTTCGGTGTGTCATGGATCTATCAGTGGGTGTATAGGATTTCGATAAAGTGGAGATTTCCCAATTTGCTTTTACTTGATTGCCGAGAAATGAAGACCAAAGAAAAAGGCGGGCTAGTTTTCTGATCACAATTTATGTTAATTCCGACTTTATTAAAACATTTTTGACTGGAATTGGTTTGAATAGAAAACCATTTGAATGAGTTTCAGTTTCTCAGTTTGCAGATGTTTTGAAGTAACGTTAAATTTTGAAAAATGTGAAAAAATGTCTGGCAAAACCCCATAAATTTTTCTTACGCACATCCTTGGCTCAGAAACAGATCCTTCTTCGACAAAGAGACGAAAAGACACTCTTCAATGGATGCCCATGAATACCGAATAGGAAACTTTCTGTTTTCATTTTCATTGACTTTAAACAACACAAACACCGTTTTCGAATTTCTACATGATTTATTAAAAATCGTTCGTTACATCTTATCTATTAAAAATACGTTACAAATAAGGACATAAATCATTTGAAATTAAGGGCTTGACAAAAAATTAACGGAAAAATAGTAATTTATAAATTTTTGATCTATATGGTTCCCTGAGTTTTCCACCTTTTGATCACTCGGAGCCTTACTGCGTTTGCACTGCAATCCCGAATAATATACAAGGCAAGAAAAGTTTCCAGATTATTCATAACGAGAGAGTAGATCAAAAATACAATTGAGACAGCTGCTGTCTTGAACTGTAGTCACAATGAAGTTCTGCGAATTGATATACTCAAATCTGATTGGTAAAAAAGACAAGACTCACTTTTTTCAAATTAAAATTTAAAATAATCAAGTTGGCAGAGACCATCAATCGGATAGCCAGAAGATGCTATAAATAAAAATAGTAGAATTAAACAAAATCAGAAGGCGAGAGGCCGTTCCACCAGAAAGCCAAGAGAGAGTGAATGTGATCTATATGAAATGGAGTGATCACATATCGGAGTAAAAACAAACAACAGGCGAGATTCGATAGGAACCGAGAGGAACGCGGGCATGCAGAGACTCGTTGATGTTACAGGATGATACGGGAAACGACGCAAACAGCCAGCGAAATGGCAATTGAGTGGTTGAAGAGATTGTCTTTCTCTGTTGTCGCTTTTCTATCTCTTCTTTTCTATCACACAACCAGAAAAAAAATGATTAAAGACTGACCATGAACCAATAGAACTACTCAATTCGATAGAAACGAAGATGGCATTTTTTAGTTACTATAAAACGATAATAATCGATACTACTTAAAAAGTGAAATAGAGCAATTTTAGAGTATCGCGAATGAAGATAATTAATAAGAGAGTTATGTATAAGGGAAGATGCTCGCTGGCCTAAATGGTGATAGTTTAACTTTGTCAACACAAAAACTCAATATGGTAATGAGCAAGGGGCTTTCCGTCTTTGAGTGCACGTCCTAAAAATGATTTTTCAATATGAAAACATTAAAACCGCGCAACCCACCACAATAAAAAAACTGATTTCTTTATAGATTCTTATTTGCTGAAGGTCAACCAAATCATTAGTTCTTAGGAATACAAGGAAATCTTTGTCTCTGAAACCTTTGACGGTAGATTGTTTTGAAGCAGCCGTCGTCTACTACAAATGTCTCATTGTTGTCACCCACTTCCACGGCTCTTTGGATGGTTTCTTGCTTGGCTACCATATGGATAACGCTGAAGTCGGTGATAGAATTCAATTTGAAAACTGCAAAATGCTGACCACAACACGCATAATAATCTTGTTCTCCCGTTTTCGAACCGCTTTTGCTAGGTTCCAAAATGTACAAGAGTTGACAAATTTGACACGCATTGGTGTGAAGTTCAAGGTGTACACGAAGAAGTCCACAAACATCTGATATTCAAACAAAAATTTATCTTCACTATAACACTCTCTGCATACATTCCCGCACCCGAAGCAGCGCTTTCACTAAATTAATTTTGATGAAATTTTGACAGATCGGTCAAAATTCGGTTTGAGATGATGCCCGTCTTATTGGTTTTTCAATCTCGCTTTCGGCTCGAATTGAATTTTGGTGGTTGCTAAAGATTTTGGTGGTCCCATAGGAGTTCAGTGGTCCCATGCGTGTTGGAAGTTATCTTACATTTTTTAACGGCGCACACAATTTTCATATATGTGAACATGACTTTTGTTTGCAAAAAAGCCATACAATGTTTTGAATTATTCATATTACTTTTGTTTATCAATTTCATTTATTATATCATTCATAGTTCAAGAGAGATCGAGTGGTAAAGGGGAATCTGCAGGAAGTGAAGTATTTATAAAATTGTCGGCATTGGATCTGCCTGTACTTGGAGTTAGGGGTGGAGAATCCATCGTCCTGGCATAGTTGATACCTGAAACTGTATAATTAAGTGAGAGTTGTACAGTTTTGAATCACCAACCGTCGAGGAGACGTGACATTAGTTCATCAGTTTGGTCATCCGGTTCTCTTCGGTCTGCTGAATTATCGTCGTCGTCAATATCGACGTCGACCTCATCTTGGACCGAGATGTTTTCACGGCAGAAGAACTCCGTTTCGTAGATGAGGTGGTTCAGAAGTTTTCTGTTATCATAAAAGCGACGGAACATGTAATGAAACATGTTCCTGTCAAAGCTGTGCTCCGGATCTCCGAACCGCCTTTTCAATTTCCGCTTCAGAGCACTCCAAGTTGCTTCGATTGATTGTGTGTGCCCTTGTTTATCACCCGGATGAACAAAATTTACTTTGTGGTTTACAAAATAATGGTTGTGTCCTAGTTGCATTGCATTGATTCCACTGTAAGCTGTCCATCCGTCAGAAATGATTGTTGTACCTTAAAATGTTTTCAGTGTTAATTTCAGTATATCATATTATTTAATCCATTATTTTTCACTTTTCTGCTAATGTAACTAACCAGGAAGCGAGTTTTCTGGATTTTGATGTGGAGGGAGATGACGTCTTCAAGCGGCCAAGGTAGGATGCGTCTCTCTTTGTGATCCCATTTACCAAGTACCAAGCTGTTGAAGACAACATCCTACAATTCCCTCATGAGAATATTTACGTTTTGCCAATTGAACTCACCCCTCGGCCAGTCTGAAAACCAAAAATACTCTTTAATTCACGAAAGACCCTTCAACCGGTATAGAGCCGACATTTTATGTCTTTTTTGCGGACAAAGGTCATAAGATCGTGCCCACCGTTCAAGAACAGTAAAATTATTTCCTGGCACCTCTAAACTCTTATGGGATCACTAAAATCCTATGGGACCACTAAAATTGTATGGTACCACCAAAATCTTTGAGACCACAAAACTCGCATGGGACAACTAAAATTCTATGGAACCACTGAACTCCCGTGGGACCACTAAATTAGGATGGAGCCAACAAATGTTCGCTTGGTGGGCGTTTAGGTTTCAGTCTCATTCAACTCAAACGGTTCTGTGAGAAAATATCGGCCCTCTAGAAATTGAGGTTTGACCGTGAAACGCACTAACAGTATGAAACAGGATTTAAAAGAGTTGAACAGAAACTAACCTTTTGAAATCTGAAAAAAACCACGGTGAAACCAAAGACCACGAGTCCAAGTAGTCATTTCGAAGGAGAAGATTTGAATAATTTCTGAAAAAATATTGACTGATAATTTGAAGGATAATCATCACTTATTATTTGAAGTTTTGACTACTTGAAAAAAGTTTGCACTCAAACTTCTGCGAATTGCTGAGAACCCATCGCACTAAGCTAAGCTTTGAAATTCGTTTTCTTTTCAGAAAATTGCAGAAACTCACGAAAAAATCAAGAGTAGTGAGAGCCCCAACCAATCAGGTAGGCAACATGAAAATGAAAAATTTGGAGGGGAATTGAATGAAGAGAAGTGGTTCCGGTGGTCGAACGGCGTCCCCTGGAATGTTAGAATTTTTTTGGTGATTCGATACCTGTCTTCAACTCACAGCATATGTATTCCTTCTTTACAACTGTTTGATTCGATCTCATTTGTTGATTGGTGGAAGTTTGATTTGTTTCTGGAAAAATGAGATTGAAAGTGAATGAGAACTAGAACACTCAGAATGAAAATAGACAAATATAGAGCAAAGTATTAACTTTTGGAAAGTTTACAGAAAGGGAATACAAAACCTCTGATGAAAAATTTAATTACCATCTCTAAGAAGTTTGCTGATTACCTCGTTTTTGTAAAAAATTGAAATAATGAACAAGAACCGCACACACGAGGAAAAACAGGAATAAGTGAATACGAGCGATCGGTTCATTTACAAGTGATAAAATGACTCCACCACCGATCCCTGCGGACTATCTCTATCCCTCTCTTCACGATAGAACGGGTGAGCGCTGCCTTCTGTTGAACTGACGTTTTGATAGATGGTTAGATATGGTAACTCCGCGGAATGACAGATGATGATGAATAGACGTTTATTTGCAGAGTGAGAATCCGAGAACAATAGTACTTGATTTGAGAAACAGTTAAAGGAGATTAGACAAAACCAAAGGTAGTGGACAGAGAGATTTTATGAACAAACATAAAGAGCGAGCAGAGAGTGGCGAAGGTCAGTCCATTTGAGCGCACTTACTGTGTCTGCCCCCTCTTCTATTCCCCAGCGCGCGTTAACTCTTTATTCAAACACTATATCCGCACAGATGTGTCCTCTCGCGCTCCATTTTCCCGTTTTCTCTCTTTTATTCGTTTCAATTACCCTAACCCATTTTCGCATACTGTCTTCTTGACAGTTTTTTTCCAATTCATGATATCTCAAATTTTCCTAAATTATCAATTTTTCAGTAATTGACCAAAAATGGTGACGGTGATAAATTGATTCTCCGGATTGAGGATCTCCAAATGTAACTCACATTAGAACAAATATGAAAAGAAATAATTATATTTCAGGTTGATTTTTTCAAAGTTTTCTGTTATTGGATTTGTTTTTTGTACAATTCTGAGAGATTTGGAATTGCAAGAAGGTGAGTAATGTTGTAAATTATTGGAGCAAAACTGGAATTCGATAGATGTAACGTAGTTTTCGGAATGAATTACCTGGTATTCATTAAAGGGGGAGTCTTCTATTTCAAATTTGTCAGTTTTTTCTTATGAATCGACGCAGAATTTCGTAAAAATGAATAACCCGTTTCGCAAAAGATTCGAAAATCATTCTCAGGCGAGATACGAGCAACACGGGGTCGAACCAGGGGCTCCCTCTCCCGTGAAAATAAAAAGAAAGGGCACGTTCGTTTTTTCAGCTTTTCTCAATGAATCTGGTTTTGACTCTGGCAGCACTTGTATCTGGATCGTTGGCGCGCTATATGATGATTCCAACACGCCTAATCCGCAATATGTTCCGAGCTCCTTTTCATCGGAACTTGACTCGCCTCGCACAAGTGGACTGGATGTTGCAAGAAACTTATGATGCAATTCTGTTCTCTGAAAAACTGCGACAATCCCGCAAAGGTTTTCGAATTTTTGTTTCACTCGTCGTCAAACAAGAACCGTAAGTTCTAATATGTTCAAACATATATCTATATTCTAATGTATATCTGTTTCTTTTCAGAGTACGTGTATTTCTGCATAAACACAATGAGTTCTAATCCGTTCCACTGCTGGTTTTTTTTCAAACCAATACATCAGGTAAGCTTTTTAACGTTCCGGTCAAACTCAAATCTAATTCGAATTTCAGAAAGTGTCATTTTGGTCGAAAATAAATAACGTTTATGATGGAGGAGAACGCCGAAAACTTGTATGGCCCCGTGAATCGGTTATGTTGGAAATCGATGTGAAGGAACATTATTTCCAAGTGAGTCTATTTTCAAAAGTTTTAACTCGTATTATTTTAATTGTTTCCAGATAATCATCGAAAATGATTGGTATGAGTCTTACGAACAGAGGATGTCAATGTTCTATTGCAATCTGAATGAATATTCCAACAATCATACGAAACTGAGATATGGTTCAAAGCGCATAAACCATTATTTCATATGGAAGTCTCACCTCGAGTAGAGTAACAAATCTGTGCGCTCACTATTCCAGTTTTATTACTTGCTGAACTTTTGGTCGTCGCTTGATTCAAATTCTTACCTGAGTGCTAACCACTACACTACTACTTCCTGGAACCACCCCTGGACGCAAGCTTACCAAAATACTGAATTTTGAAATTTGTCACTGAGACTAACTTGACTTTCGATTGCCATATTTGCATTTGTTATTTTTTTAAGTCATCTCGAATAAAATTGTGTTATTGACAAAAATGTCGATTGTTCTAATAAAGTATTTTTTATAATTACTTGTTGAAATACTAGAGGTACTACGCTTTTATTGAATCCGAAGCTTGATTTGACCATCAGTGCTGCGCTAGATCCCGACGTCCGGGTTTTTTTTCACTTCCGTCCTCCATTTTCGAAATATATTTCCAATTTCCGTTTTTGAAGACAAAATCTTATCGAAAGAGTCGTATAATCAGAACATTTTGTGTGAAACCCATTTAAAATGGAAACGACTTTAGTAAGAAAACAAGAAATGGAAGAACTTTTCTATCGTATTGAATCGAGACGAAATCACAATATTCCTTAATTTTTCACATGATGTTTTCATTAACAATATCAACCCAATACAAAAAAAACATCTAAAGGTAATCTGAAGGTTTTCTGAATGTTCTCGAGGATCAAGATAAGATGCTTTGGAAAGATATCATTAGCAGGATAAATCAATTTCATCATCCTATCTTCCGTGGGTAATTTGATAGTAGTTCCGCTTGCTAATCATTTTCTCCTTTCCTGCACTGTTAGCAACCATTTTTTGAGCAAGTTTCGCTTGTTCAATCCGTTTTTTGAGGTTTCAAATTGCATAGTCTCTGAAAAGTAACAGTTAAAAATATTGATGTAGGTAGTTTCGCTCACTATTGCCAATTTTAAGCTCAATTATCTCGTCTTCTTTATATATACTTCAGAAGTTTGATCCAGAATTTCGAGTCTCTTGTTATATACAGTGATCGTTGCATCCGAAATATTTATCTTCTGATGTTGGTGTTCAAACGATTCTTCTTTCAGCCGAGTTCCCTCATCTAAGACTACCACAATTAATACGATCTTCAGCACGCAATCCAATAAGTCTGGAAGACCCGGTATCGTCGCGATGAGACGCTTCCATTATAAGTCTATGACACTCTCTTTGAGTCGGGACATGCTCAAAATGTTGTGAAAATGAAGCACAAGTTTGTGTCATCATGAGAGAGGCGAAAAGACCAGACTGTTCGGTCATAGCTTTTGTATCTTCGCCAAACGAGTTTCTCTTTGAATAAAGCTTGGTATTATTGATGCCTTTTGTGAGGATATTCCTGGATGATTATTCTGTTTTCATCGCTGATTGCGCAAGATTTGGAACAAGTTGATCGATGTGTCTTTTGCGGTATAGGCACCTTCAGATCTCATTTTCTCGTTGGAGTAATCTTGGGCGTTAATTTACCTACGTCGCACTTTTTCCCGACCCCATCCGCTTTTTATAAGAAATGTCGGTTGTCGAATCAAAAAACTCTTCGAACTGATCTCCTAAGAAGTTGTCCTCCTAAGAAGGCGTTGTGAGACATGGCTTTCATCTGCTCATATTTGACACCACCACAATTTTTGGTGGTTTTCAACAGTTTTTCAGTTTTTTTTCAAGGCATTCCTTTTCTCAAAAACATAAACATGCTTTTTTTTGTAGTAACGAAACAGAGAAAAGAAACGAGAAACGACTCACGAAGCTTCATAAGCTTGCAGCTTGTTCCACCCGAAGTTGATGAATTTCGACTGTCTCTGTGGATTGTTGGAGACGTCTATCACAAAGTGCGACTGAAGCATTCAGTTGTTCTATCATTCTATTCTGTTCTTCAATAATTCTCTGGTCAACTTGATTTGACTCATCCATGGTTACCAGAATCCGGAAAAATGCCACAATCAAATCCATATTTTCAGCGAAACCTGGAGTAAACGAAAAAAAAATTGGATCTTCATATTCATAGATTGTTTTTAAACCTGGGAATGAGTCAAAGATTAGCAATATCAAAACACAACAACTAGTAACTCAAAAACGTTAGAACGTACTTTGGCAAACATTACGACAGAAAATTTCTGAATATATTACAGTGAGTTCATTCACAGCAATAAAACTCAAAGAATCTAGCTTTTTTGAAGAAGTTATTTTTGCCAAGCGCCACCAGTAACTTTCATGACTCAGGACTCTTTTTTTTTAACCTCTTATCAAAATTCAACATCAATTTACCTTCGGAAATTCAGAATAGTCATAAGGAGACCAGAGACCACAAATCCAAGTAGTCAATTTGAAGGAGAAGGATTGAAAAGTTCCTGTAAAAATCGATTGATGTTTCAATGAGAAAAATACTTCTGTTTTTTAAACCTTTATTCTATTTTCTCACCAAACTAGTGTATCAAAAAACTTTGTACTTTCAAAACATTTCCAGTATAACTTACAGAAAAATTTAGAAAAAATTCCTGAGAGCCCGAACCAGTCAGGTAAGCAACACAGGATTTAGCGCCAGACAAATAAAAAAGAGTAGGCGGTTCCGGTGGTCGAACAGCACCCCCTGAAATGTTTAAAATTAAATTGATATAATGAACCTATTGATTTTAGTTCTTTTTGTGAAATTTTCTTTCTCTGGAACTTACAATAATATAACTTCATGCTGATTGTTTGACCCCGTTTCATTTGTTAATTGGTGTGAACTTGACTTGCTTCTGAAAAATGATATAATAAGAATATTAGAACTAAGAAGTTCGAAATTACATTAAGACAAATATAGATACAAAGCTGGGAGCAAACCAGTAAAAAACATCAAAATAAAAGAGAACTGTAAACGTATGAAGCAGTTTTTATTAATCGAAAATGAAAAATTGGAAAAAAAAGAATTAAATTAGTTCACTTCTTTGAGGTTCTCGCAGACTCAGACGATTCAAAAAAAAAATGAAACGAGTAATACTGTTGCTTAAAACGAGAATAAGAAGTAAGAAGAAGGTTTTACAAATGAGAAAAAAAGAAAAAAATAAATTCTTAATGAGTTGTTCCTGTTATATGTTTATGTATTTTTTGGAGAATCTCAAAAAATGTCCAATTGATTGGGCTCGAATGTATTCTCTGTAAATATAAAATTGATTAACATGACCAAAATTGCTACGCTTACTTCTGTTCCAAACCTCCAATTTCGTTCTCAATCCTCTCCATTAGCATTTTAATTTGATCCGAGTGCTCGCAGAACGATGAGATCATCTTCTTCACTTCTTCCAAAAATATCTTCGGACAAATGAAGCTGTCGTTTGTATAACAATTTGGACATCTTCATCAACATGACTTATTGAATTGATTGTGTTGTCCACAATTGTTTGGAACAGAATGTACCATTCCTCTATTTTCAAGGGCTGTAAATTAATATGATTCACGAGGACGGTTAAGGACGAAGAACAAACCGTTCGGAATTCTTCAACATGCTTTGTGAATTTCGGATCGTTGCACTTCTGTTCGGAGAGGAGCCTAAAAAATGAAATACAAAACCGGATATGTTAGGTGTAAATTCCCGATAATTTTGAAAAAATTTCACGCACAACCCTGCTATATAGTGTTCAGAAACTAACTTCAAGCTCGAATACCCAATTTCTAGTCTAACAATACAGAATGATGACATTCAAAAAATTTTAATCCACTAGCATGGGTTGAAAAAAGTCCTAAAAACCAGAAAAGCTGATTTATAGGCAGGCAGTCAGATCTCTGGCTCAAAAATGGTCGAGGATAGAATGAACCAGACTAATTCTTGGGGCGAACTAGGATTCAAGGCCACTGTTTCCTTCCAAAACTCAAAAAAGCTGTTTTCCTTGAAACAAACTAATTTCCCCTAATTTTGACTTTTCAACGGGTAAATCGAAAATCCGAAATGTTGTTCATTATTTTGTCAATAATTCGAAATAAACCAACATTCAGTAATTTCTTAAAGCTTTTGTTTCGCGCTATTAAAATTGAACGGACTAGTAGTATGAATACCACGAGCACTATGTGGGCCAAAAATTGTTTTCAAAATTAAACATCAACTAACCTTCAATTCAGAATAATCATAAGGAGAACAGAGACCACAAATCCAAATAGTCAATTTGAAGGAGAAGAATTGAAAATTTTCTGAAAAAAAATTTGATTGATGTGTCGAAGAGAGAAATAATTTTTTTTTTTAAATCTGCCATTTGAAACAAATCGCACAATTAGTGGCTCAAAACCGTCGCATTTTTGAAACATTTCCAGGATAGCTTACAGAAAAATCAAATAAAATTCCTGAGAGCCCCAACCAGCCAGGTAGGCAACACAGGAATTGGCGCCAGACTGAATGAAGAAGAGTAGGCGGTTCCGGTGGTCGAACGGCACTCCCTGAAATGTTGAAAAAAGTGATATGATTGATTCGATAATTTTTGTTCTTTCTATAGAATCTTTCTTCGCTGGAACATTCAATAAATATAATTCTTCATGTTGATTGTTTGATCCTGTTCCATTTGTTGATTGGTACGAACTAGACCTGTTTCTGAAAAAAATTGATTATAAGGATATTCGAACTGGTTAGTTCAAAATATATTGAAGACAAATATAGATACAAAGCTGGGAGCAAACCAGTAAAAAACCTTGAGATAAGAGCAAACTGTATGGGTTAAGCAGTTTTTTATTAATCGAGAATCAATTTCAAAAAATTCAATTAATAGTGTTCATGAAGCATTGGGTATGATTGGCGTTTCCAAGTTGCATAGATGTGATTCCAGGTTTTTCTACAAAATATTCAGATTTGCTACTTTCTGAAATTTAAGTTTTCTTTTTTACCTGTATTGTCTTGCTCTACTTTGTTCCATGTCCACATCCGAATCATCCAGCACCTTCTCTCTTTGTCTCATGATCCAAGCTAGTACCTGGAAGTTGCAAGAACAAGACTTGATAAATTATCAACAATTTCTTACGGTGTGAATGCTCTTATTTATCTCGAGAGACCACTCCATCATTTTCTCCTAATTGACGGATTTGACTGCTTTGTACTAGGCATATTAAACACAGCCTTTTCCGATAATTGAGGATAGCATCTCCCTTTTTGGTGCAGTTCCTGCAACCATACCGTGGCTCGTATGGAATATTTTGCAGAGCCATTCTTTACAGTTACACGGTACTCCAAAACGATTTTGGTACTGGTAGTACCGGTGGAACTTCAAGCACATGCTGTCCATTCATGTTGCCACCAAAAACCAAAACCAAAAAAGACCCAAAAAAAATTTTTTTTCAGAACCGGCCCATGATTATACTCATGTGAACCGCCTTGATTAGGTGATTCTAAAATTTGAGGTCTCGCGGCAATTTGGCAAAAACTGGTCGATTAATGAAGTAGAATTGCTCAGAACAAAAAAATCCCTGATACCCACCTGCTTATATCTCAAAGCCTGCTCCTCTGTGATTGAAATCAATTGAACGTAAACATCCTTCATATGTGCAAACGAGTCAATTGGCATATCAATCTTTCTTTTATCAGTTGAGAATTCGTCCAAATAGGCCAAATGCGCCTTTAAGCTCCTCATTCCACTCATTTCGAACATCTTAACATATCCAATCAAATCAATGTTCAAGATTTTCGGGGATCCCGGAATGATTTTCTCGAGAACTGGGTCGATATCCATGCCAGTGATACTGGGTATATTAGCTTCTCCACTTGAAATAATCCGTTGAATTCCCCCATAATTCTGGCAATTCCTTCAATGAACGGCTTCAATTCGGCCTCCCCATATCCGGTTCTAAAACGGCATTTCAATAGTTTCACTAGCACACTTCCTTCGATCAGCAATTTGAATCAGTCCGGCGTCCAGAAAACTCCCGGAGCACTCCTTCGGTGCCTCATTTCTATCGAAAACTTGATAACTATCGGATCCGGTTTTTTTTAAATCGAATATCATGATATTCCCCTTCGGTCTCGCCGCGTCCTGCAAGATGAATGCCATTCCCTTCGCCTGGGGACTACATAAATTTGGAGGTTGTTGTGGGAGAGTGTTGAGACATTGGTCAATTCTGTCCAAACTTTTTCCGAATTGATTATAGTTCCTAATCTAATTCCGAAGAGCAATTTCGATGGGGACATGACCACAGAATTGCTGCCAAATTCGAAAAAATCAGAATAATCATAAGGAGACCAGAGACCACAATCCCAAGTAGTCAGTTTGAAGGAGAAGGATTGAGAAATTTCTGAAAAAATTGATATGTATTTTGAAGCAAACAATGTTTTTGAAGTTTTGAATTTCATTCTAGTTTCTCACAAATTTATTCAGTTTTTCATGAAGAACTATACTAGAGCGCTTCAATTGTATAACGTTTTGAGCTCGGGCTATTTCAGGAACAAAAAATGATGGAGATTACTGACGAACTACGGTAGTTACAATACCCCGAGACGTCCACTGTGAAGCTCTCGATGACATGCCTTCCAGAACATTCTGTCTCATTCCAGAAAGTTCTAGGAACTCCCAGAAACGAAAACATAAGGTAAATTCAAATTTCCAAAAGTTTTGGCGGGAATTCAAAACTTGAACATTTTTGGCGGGAAATCGAATTTTCAAAAACTTTTGGCGGGAATTCAAATTTTCAATACTATCACTTCAGAATCAGGCTTAGGTGGACCACTTCCTAGTGATTGAAAACGGGTTTGAGATTGGCAAATGAACCCCCCCCCCCCTCCCCCGTATTTTGAAAACATTCTCAGAAAAACTTACAGAAAAATCAGATAAGATTCCTGAGAGCCCCAACCAGCCAGGTAGGCAACACAGAAATTGGTGGTGTACTGGATAAAGAAGAGCAGGCGGTTCCGGTGGTCGAACAGCACCCCCTGCAATATTGAAAACAAGAGTGATATGAATGATTTAATTATTTTTTGATGTGAAATCTAATTTTATCTGGAACTTACAGTAAATGTAATTCTTCATGTTGATTGTGTGATTCTGTTTCATTTGTTGATTGATGTGAACTTGACTTGCTTCTGAAAAGTGAGGCTATAAGGATATCAGATTTAGAAGGTTCAAAATGAGTTCAAGACTAATATAGATACGGAGTTAGGGACAAGCCAGTGAAAAATGAGGACAGGAGTGACTTTTGCTACAGTGGAGCGTGATAACTTGCTGTTGAAACATATGAAGAATAACGGCACAAGCAAACTATGAAAACAGTAAACAGGAGAAGAAATTGACAAAAACGAACTAGAGTGAAGAGAAAAATAGACCAGAACCGCTCGCGCAATGAAAAAGGACGAGAATGAATGAGTGCGCTCGATCGATTCACACACAATTGCTGTAGTGAGGCCACCCCCGGTCCTTCTCATTTGACCCCGCTAAATGAGGCGAGAGAGCGAAAGTTTGAATAGACATAGAGAACGAATGACAGGGTTGGCCTGACTGTGAAATAGACGCATCCAGAGAGAAGACAGTGGAGAGTGCACTTTTTCTCTCTCCAAAATCTTCTTCGCTGTCACTCTCTTGCACCGTCTCCCTTCGTACAACCAGGCAGCCACTCTCTTATGTTGACTCTCCCTCCCCTATCCCTCGCCGCTTCCATGTGGTCTAGTGGTTAGGATTCGTGGTTTTCACCCACGCGGCCCGGGTTCGATTCCCGGCATGGGAAGTTACTTTTTGTACTTTTCTAAAAACGTGCTTCTTCCACTGATTTTGTTTGAATGTATCAGCTCTACGGATCATTTGCCTAGTTAAAGAACAGAAAAAAAACAAACAAAAGTTGATTTTGAAAGAGAACGTGTTAGATAATAAAACTGGCTTCTGCTAATAGATCATAGACAAAAGAAGAGAGAAAACTGAACGCTTTTCTGAAAGAAGATGACAACTCCAGGTCATCTTCCTCCAACAGGGATGAGAGAAAGAACCCCTGTCTGTACGCCTACAGGAATCGTGGAAAGATTCTATCCAACGGTGACTGAAAATATAGTCTGAATGTTATATTATCAAGTAAAATTCAGCATGAACTTCAATCAAGTCGGAACAGACAAAATAAATAAAAGTTCATGAAGCAATGAGAAGCAAACATTTTACCGGAATTATCTGAGATTTCCACCAAAATGTACAGCTTTTCAACGTTTTATAAACTTGTTGGAAATCGTTCGTCTTATAATACGTGACAATCGACGGAAATTCAATCATATCTTTCCTCTTCTCAATATAAAAAAAATGAAAATCGAAGATGTAATAATGGAGGTTTGAAGAACAAAAACGCACAGTAAAAAAGGAATGTTGGAGATTACGCACAGCAGATGAAAAAAGACAACAGAAGGCGATAATGGGATAGACTGTGTTTATGTCACTTCAATCACTTAGATTCTTGATGACACAGTCAATATATGAGAAGAGGTTTTATTGAATGTTGAGCAGCTGTGGAATGTTCTTCATCTGAAGGGTTGAGGTGACATAGACACAGCCTATTCTATTATCACTTTCTGTTGTCTTTTTCCATCTGCTGTGCGTAATCTCCAACACTTCCTTTCATACCGTGCATTTTTGTTCACCAAACCTTCATTTTTGATGATTGTAAGGTTTAAAAAAACGAAGAAATCACTGAATACAACTGTACATTTTTGTGGCAACCCCAAATTTCAAGTGAAAGTTTTGCAAAAATGTTCTCAATGCTTCATGCATTTTCATTTTTCTTGGTTCAGTTCTGGTTGAAATTAAAATAAGACAAAAACTAAATTGGAAAGGCCTCCTGTTGAAATCGCGAAGTGCGCCTGCAGGCACTAGTTCCGCGTACAAGCACCAGTCTGTGCGCACTTCCTGACAAGGGTATTGTGCCTGTGTGCGCGGGCTGCCCGATGAGGAAGTAAAAGAGGTTGTGACCCAACCCAGCCTCACCCTTTCTATCTTTTCCTCTCTAATGTCTAGGCGCGTGCGTGCGCGTGTCCACAAGGTCATTACTTCTATCTTGCCCCTTTTCATTTTCATACAACTCTCCAGTTGTGTGTGATGTTTGACAAACCGCTTGTGTGGTTTTTTCGTTAATAGTTTTAGCTTTTGTACGTAAAAATCTCGCGAAAATTTCTTTCGAGTTTCCCACAAAGTTCTTGATTTTTCAGTTCTCAAACCAAGTTTTTAAACCAATACTGACTCTTTGGATTATGGGTCTCTCAAGGTAACTCACCAATGGAATTGTATATAACCAAAACTGCACATTATTCAGATTAGCTGATTTTTTATAATTTCTGGATTCAATTGGGAAAAAAATATGATGGTCGACTCTTTCACATGGATGAGGAGCAAGGTAAGAATGAATTCATACACTTTCGTACAAAAAGAATCGTTTGCTGACAATTTGCAGTTTTTTGGAATGCAAGTTGCCCTTCTCATTAGTAGAGCAGAAAACGAAAGCCTCCAGGACATTTTTCATTTCAAAGGGGATGGGAACTCTCATGCGTATGGGAATTTTAAGGGGAGAAAGGGCGCAGTCACTTGTAGGCAAGTAGTTTCGGCGCGTTTTCTCGGCCGCATAACAAGATCGGTAGCAATATTGGTGATCTATCAGACTGACCCCAGGTTCGAACCCACTAAAAGTATTTGTATTTGTAATTTTAGAGAAAATGTTTTTTGAGTTCCACCCTCCTTTAACTTGCGTTCCTCGGCAATAAGACTCCTTGCCAAAATCGAATTCGAATATCCGCGCTTTTGCCTAGACGACGCTCCAAACCACACCTCGAAAATCACAGAAAACATTCGTTTCCAATTCAGACAACAACGGATGTTCGACAAAACCGAAATTTGGAAGCAAAGAGGAGAAGACATGAAAACGTACAGCGACGAGGAGTTCAATCGACTCAATACCTTCTGGGCTAACTGTAAGTATCTGAGATTATTTGAAATTCAGAGGAAAAGTTCAGTTTTTCAGTTACAACAGCTGTGGCTACCGAGTGCGCCCATTCACAAGCAAATGCTGGAGTCAAACTTCGTCAACAGGTTATTGCAACAGTCTAAGGTAATACCGAAATGAAATTGAATGAAATAACTGGAAACAGTGCGGTTCGCTTTTTTCGATGCTTTTTTCTTGTAATTCACATATTTCTTCTGGAAAATCTCGAATCTCGATTTTCCAGCCATGTCCGAAATACTCAATGGAGTCCAAATGCTGACCCAAGACAGCGAGGTTGTCGATGGCGGAGAGCTTCCGAAAGGAAAGGTTCGTCTCTTCTTTTTTTGATTTTTAACAAAATTTTTCTATTTCAGGTTGTCGGGCTCTACTTCACCCCAAAAATGGTGCGATTCTTCAACGAGATCAAGAAGAATCATCCAGAATTCGAAGTCGTCTTAGTCTCCCGCGAATACTTCCTCGGGCACATGGGACAAGGGGTCGCCATTCAATTCGGAGATCTAAAGATCCAGCAACTTCTGGCTCAACACAAGGTGAAGACAATCCCATCAATGCGCATGATCAAGCCAAACGGAGATGTCGTCGTTCTGGACGCTCGCACCGAAATCCAGGAAAAGTGATCCGATCCAGAGAAGGAGTGGCTCACCTTTTACAAATGATTTCCTTGTTTTCATAATTTATAGGTCGATTGTAAAATTGCTAATTTATCATTGATTGCTCTCCTTTTTTTGCTGATTTCGCCTCAATTTTCAACTTTGAACTAAAAATTTAAATTTAAAATGTTTTGTTTTTTTTCCTCAAAAAATATATGAGTACGGACAGAACTCAAATTTGGTACTGTCGGCTGACTACAATCTGACTGATCGCCGTGCTAACTAGGGGGAGACGAAAGTGATGTTTTCTATCACGAATAAGAGCCCGTTTCCGCACATAGCGACATTTCTGAATTTTGGTTTCTTGATTTTTCTTGAACTTCTGTTCTTGTAAGTCATCTTTTCATTTCTTTGAATTTTTTGAAAAGAAAACAGGAAATGGTGTACTTCTTTTTTTTTTTGAAAAAGAAAACATGGTGTACAAACAAAGATAGAATTTCACTCTATAATCGGTATCTCAAATTTGAGAGTTATCTATAATTTTGAGAGTATATTGCTTTCTGATTGCCTAGACTACACTTTATTTGACATTTCACTGACATTTGCTTTCACGGGGTCTTTTTTAAAATTTGCTTATTATTTCTTGAACTTTGGTTTCTCTAATCCATCTTTTTATTTCCATGACTTATTTCAAAAATAGATCAGGAAGTGTCTGGTTCAAGTTGTAAAACCATTTGAATTCTGAAGTCGATGAAATCTGACGAAATCTAATTTTTAGAGCGCCATATCTCCGTTATTCTCATAGATATCAATAAGTGGTCAACTGAAAGTTTGTTTGCAATTTCTTTTGGAATATTTCATTAGTTTTGAGTTTTCCGATAGCTTTCAAGACAACTGAGATATAACGCTTCAAACAGTTTGGTTCGAACTGTAAAAAAACTGCTTCAAGGGGTTTTGTATATAGATTCCGAGTTTTTTTTTCATTTTCTCTGACTTTCTTAAGGAAACAGTGAAAGAAAAGAAAGAGACTGTGTATAAATATAAAATTTCAGGCGCACATTGCTTTTCTGATTGACAAGAATACACATTTGAGATTTCACTCACGCAGAGCCTCTTTGCTTTTACTGCCTCTTTTCTAAAATTTGGTTTCTCAATATTTCTTGAACTTCTGTTTCTATAATCCATCCTTTTATTTTCATGACTTATTTCAAGAATAAAACAGGAAGTGATGTGGAATCAATGCTAAAGTTTCACTCTATTATCGGTATCTCAATTTTGAGTTTTATCTCAGTTTGAGAGAAATAGTGGACATAAGTAGGAAACTGAATATAGCAGCAGAAAATGGGCGGATTTTTCGTATTGAAAAAATTCTAGTCTCCGCCTTTTTTGGTCTCGCTCTGCCTCTATAATCTGCCTCTCAAATTTGCGAGCTACTTTGACGGAGAGAATTATTTATTTGTTAATATTGCGTTTCTAGTTTTCTGAACTACACGTACTTTTACGTTTCATTGACTCGAAGCTCATTTGTTTACATGACGTCATTTCTGAAGTTTTGTCCCTAAATGTTTATTGAACTTATGTTTCTATTATTCATCCGTTCATTTCCTTGACTTGTTTTGGGAACAAAACAGAAAATGATAAGAAAACAAAGATCTAATTTTACTCTATAATCGGTTTCTCAATTTTGAGTGGTGTCTCAAAAAAAAATAGCGGGTAGATGTAAGAAACTAGTTATAGAAGCAGAAAATGGGCGGATTTGTCGTATTGAAAAAAGTCTAGTCTCCGCCTTTTTTGGTCTTGCTCTGCCTCTATAATTTGCATACTTGTGAAATGCCTTTCTACGGGCCGGCGCGGGCCGGCTGATAACTAGCTTCAAAATTAAAATTGTGACCAGGTCGACCGCTCAAATTGTAGATCTCGGTGGGTACTACTACTTAAAAACAAGTTGGATTGACTAAGAAGTCGTACTAGCTAGCGAGATCAGCTGGAACGTGCGGGCCGGCTTTTCCGGCCCGCTCGGCCCGGCCCGGCCGGCCCGGCTGTTCTAGCTCCCGTCTGGGATTTTTTAGACTGCGCAAGTTGTTTTTAAGTAGTAGTAGCTGCCGGGACTTACCATTTGTTCGATTATACTGCTGATAATGCTTTCTCTAAATAACTATCTACAAAACTGAAAGCTTCACAGTTCAGTCTGACTCATCTGTCGTGCGCAAGACTAGGAAAAGTTCCTCTAATGCTAATGGCACTGGGCAGGTATCCTGTAGATGAACAATTCTTATTAACAGACTAGATGGCTCGCTGACTTTGACCTGACAGGAACATATCTAGTTTTCAAAATTTAGGAAAAGGTTTGTGACGTTAAAAACAGCCAAGGCTGAATTTTCACAGTATCTTGTTGTTTACTTAATAAGAGTCAACGCCTCTTCCCCGAAACCCGCCCTGAATAGTGAGAAAAACTTACTTCAAGTCGTTTTGTGCGCTTGGACTCTTTTGAAGGTAGAATGATTGTCGTTGGATCAAT
>GL379881.1:112603-171504 GCA_000143925.2 Caenorhabditis brenneri | reverse complement strand
TCTACTATTTGAGCGGTCGACCTGGTCACAATTTTAATTTTGAAGCTAGTTATCAGCCGGCCCGCGCAGAAAGGCGTTTCACAAGTATGATAATTTGTCTTTTTGTTTTGAATGCTATCTTGGCGGAGAGAATAAGATGAAAAGGGAAAAAATTGAATATAAAAATATGATTTTGAGAGTATATTGCTTTCTGATTGCCTAGACTACACTTTATTCGACATTTCACTGACATTTGCTTTCACGGCGTCTTTTTTTAAAATTTGCTTAATATTTCTTGAACTTTGGTTTTTGTAATCCATCCTTTTATTTCCATGACTTATTTCAAAAATAGATCAGGAAGTGATGTGAAAACACTGTTAGGATTTTATTCTATAATCTGTATCTCACTTTTGAGTGTTATCTCGGTTTGAGAGAAATAGTGGACAGAAGTAGGAAACTGAATATAGAGGCAGAAAATGGGCGGATTTTTCGTATTGAAAAAAGTCTAGTCCCCGCCTTTTTTGGTCTTGCTCTGAATCTATAATCCGTCTCTCAATTTTGCGTGCTACCCTTGCGGAGAGAATTGATTGAAACGGAAAAAGAAACTGAATGTAAAAGTGTAATTTTGCAAGTATATTGCTTTTCTGATTGCCTAGACTACACGTTTTCGACGTTTCGTTTACCCGGAGCCCGTTTTCACACATGGCGTCATTTTTGAAATGTGGTTTCTGAATTTTCCTTGAACTTCTGTTCCTATATTTCATCTCTTCATTTCCATGACTTTTTATGAAGAGAAAAGAGGAAATCATGAGGAAACACTAATCCAAATTTCCCTCTTATTTCAAGAATAAAACAGGAAGTGATGCGAAAACACTGTTAGGATTTCATTCTATAATCGGTATTTCAATTTTGAGTGTTATCTCAGTTTGAGAGAAATAGTGGACGGAGGTAGAAAAATGAAACTAGAATCGGAAAATGGGCGGATTTCTGTATTGAAAAAAGTCTAGTCTCCGCTTTTTTTGACTTTCTCTGCATCTATAATCGGTTTCTTCCTTTTTAGTGTTATCTTGAGAGTAAGAAATATTAAAAAAAAAGGATTTCATATAAATATAAGTATAGTTTTTCTGATTGTTTGAACTACACTTCATTCGTCTTTTTTTTTAGATTTGTTCGAAAATCATTGTTTCTGAACCTACGTTTTTTCAAACTTCTGATTAGGTGATTCAACTCCATCACTTTCATTAATTTTTTTCACAAAAAAGCAGGAAATGATGTGGAAACACAAACAAAATTTCGCTCTATAATCGGTATCTCAATTTAGCGTGATATCTCGACGTGTAAGAAATAGTGGACAGAATTTAGAAACTGAATATATGTAGAAGCAGAAAATAGGCGGATTTTCGTATTAACAAAAGTCTATTCTTCACCTTTTTGTTTTTGTTTTTTTTTTCTTGACATTCTCTGCTTTCTATAATCTGTCTTTTCATTTTTAGTGTTATCTTGAAAAAAGGAAAAATGAGAAAAAAAAGAAAATTGTATATAAATTGGGCGCACATTCCTTTCCTGATTGTCTGGAGTTCGGTTTTTTTTCAGAATGTTGTTTAACTTTTGTTTTATAATTCATCCTTTCATTTCCATGAGTTGTTTTGAAAACAAAACAAAAAATTATGTGAAAACAGGGATAGAATTTCGCTCTGTAACTCAAATATCTCTCTCTTTCAAATTGATATAAACATATGGCCTTAAATTCCTTTGGTCCTCTTTGAAAAAAACATTTGAATTTATTCGGTCAAACATATTTTTTGTGTGAAAATTCATGATGATCAAACAATTTGCTTGCACTTTTTTGCAAAGTTCAAGACGTTACGTTTGTAAAGTTGACATAAGAATGTCACTCCCTCCCCTGCCTGATGTTTGCAGAAAGGTTTGCGATGGCTTTTGCTTGTTGCAAATGTCTTTTTACACCTTGTGTTTGCGGAGAAAAACGATGACGTGTCTGTTTCTTTGTCAGTCGCCTCTAGACGACGCCGCCCCTTTTTCTCCTTATGCATACAGCGTCAACCAGAAACATTCTTTCTTTTATTTTCTATGGTCTAGCTTGTGGTTGTTGGACGGTTCTTTCTTGATTTTTCGGGTGAGTCAATATTTTCATTGTTTTCCTTGAAACATGCGTTTTCAGAATTATTTTTCCTTCTGACTTTTCAATCAGTGTACTCGAAGAGGAGTTTGAGAACATGTATCAACTGTTCCCAATGCCAAGTGGCCACTCAATTCTAGAGGTAAAAATCTCAGCATTAGACACTAATTTGAATACTTTTATTTCTAAAGTTACCAAAAATCAGAAACCGCCTTGATAATTTTTTTGTGCTGCTTTTTGATGATATTTAACAGTAACCAACGAGATGGCTCTGAGAAAGCAACCTCTTTTTTCTTTCAACTGATGTTTTTTTTTAAATATATTTTTATCGTCAATTTTCAGTAAAATTTCTAACGATGATCTTTGCTGCTGCTTCCCACTCTCGTACACCACACCGCTTCCTTAACCGTCCCACAGAAATCACTCTCCATTCGAGCCAAAAAAAGATTCGTGTGGAATTCCGAAAAAGATTGGAAACCGCGTTGGTAATTTTACTCGTGTTTTTATGTAAAACCATTCTTAGAAGAACTAGAAGAACCCATTCTATATCTATGTTCACGCACCGGCGGGCTGCGGGAAAACCGTTCTTCTCAAAAATGTCGAGGGAACCGTCAACACCTTCTTTGAAGACGAAAATGCAAGTCTCATCACTGGCTCAACCGGAGGAGCAGCGGTCTTGGTTGGAGGAAAGACACTGAACTCAGCTCTTCATATTTCAGTGAGTTTTTCATATGTTTAAAAACAATAAAAAATTATGTAGCTGCTATCACCTTAATCATAAGTGAAAATGAATCATAAAGCCAGAATTTTTGTTTCAAATACCCGCAGTTTTTGAGTAACTCATAAAAATGATATTCTCTCATCCACCTATCATAAGGTGTGAGAAGTATGATTGTTCAGAAATTGTTTGGCCTTCTTTTGGCGCATAAGAAATAATTTCTGTTTACTTCTCCTTTTGGAACTTTTTTTTTTTTTGTTCAGCCAAATGAAGAAGATGCTTTCTGCGAAATGAGTCACATAACCTACGCCATTCTCAGAAGAACACTGGCAAAGGCCAGAGTTCTTTTTGTGGAAGAATGCAGCATGGATTCCGGACTGCTGTTTGCCCAAACGGACGCCCAACTGCAATTAGTTCGCGGCAACTCGAAACCATTTGGAGGACTTCCGGTGTTGCTTTTCGGAGACCTTCTACAACTTCCTCCCGTTTCAGGGAATGCAATTTATCAAGGTAATTTTTAAAAAGTTTCTGAGAAAGTATCTGTTTTAAAGAAGTCCCTGAACAATTCAAAGCCCCATGGGAATCGGTATGTCCAAGGAGCAATAAGAACTTGTGGGGGTTATACCGGATGCTCAAATTACACCACAATGGAAGGACATCTGATGAGGATGAAGCCAGAATCCTGATGGAGATTCGTGAAGAAAGACTGTCGGAGGAAAGCCAACGATTCCTCCGAATGTGGTGTCGGATGAGCAACACCACAGATAAAGGAATCTTTGAGGAGTTGGAATGGATGAAGAAGATGGATCCAGGGAAGACATTTGCAATCATTGCCCCAAGGAATGAAACAGTCAATAGATTGATTGACTTTGTGAGTTTACACAACAAGTGTTTACACATAATAGAAACAAACAGTTTTTTCTTTTCAGGCGATAAGAAGGATGAAGGGTGTAAAGGAAGTTCGATGGCAGCATGTGAAGAATAGTGAAGAAGAACTCGCATACACAGCTATTTCGAGAGCGAGGAGTCTGAAGCTGTGCAGGTTGTCGTGTATGAACTTGGAGAAGTGGAATCAGTCAAGTGAATCGAAGAAGGTCTATTTGGAGAAGATGAAGAGAAAACTACCAGCTAGTTAATTTTGTCTAGTAGATTCCAATTTTTTTTTCATCCAATGAATTCCAGTTTTGTAACCCACAATTTTTAATAGTGAAATCTTAACTGAAAAAATTATAGAAGAATAGTGAAAATAAAAAAGGTGAAGGTCTCTACTTTGTTCTCACGTTGTCTGTCATGTAAGAAAAATTGTTGGAAGTCTGCTATATTTATAAGGGACTAACAGATCAAACATTCTTGTAAAAATGAAGGGTTTGATATGAACTGCAAACAATTAAGAAATAATTCAAGAAGTTAATGAATAAGAGGAAAACAAAACTGAATGCCAACACGCGAAACTGAAATTAAATAACTAGAATACTGTAAAATACTTTGAGATAAAAAATAAAATATTTCACAAAAATGTGGAGTTGGAGAAAAAGCTGTGGATTAATAACGACTGTATTGTTTTATAAATTGGATCCAAACTATCCATTTTTCCGGGCAACTCTCCAAAAAAATCGATCAATTCGACGATCTCTGATTATTGAAAGCATATTTGAATTTTAATATGGTAAAGCTTATTATTTGGGCAAACATTCATATATTATTTGATAAAACAATTTGCTTGTCCTTTTTTGACAAAGTTCAAGACGTTACGTTTGTAAAGTTGACATAAGAATGTCGCTCTCTCCCCTGCCTGATGTTTGCAGAAAAGTTCGCGATGGCTTTTGCTTGTTGCGTATGTCTTTTACACTTTGTGTTTACCGAGAAAAACTATGACGTTACTCTTCCTTTGTCCGTCGCCTCTAGACGACGCCGCCCCTTTTTCCTCTTATACATACAACAGCAACCAGAAACATTCATTCTTTTATTTTCTATGGTCTAGCTTGTGGTTGCTGGACGGTTTTTCTTGATTTTTCTAGTAAGTTAATATTTTTATTAATTTTCTTGAAATTCACTTTTTCAGAATTATTTTCCCTTCTGTTTTTTCAATCTCGAAGGTAGCAAAAATTGGAAACCGCATTGGTAATTTTTTCTCGTGTTTTTGTATGAAATTTTGTATTTAAGACTCACTCATTCCACTTGTTTGTCACCGGACCTGGCGGAACCGGGAAATCCGTGCTTCTGAAAGCGATGAAAGCGGACATTGATGACTTGTTTTTGTTGGAGAATGCTGGAATGATTGGGAACCAACTGGAGGAGCCGTTCTTGATTTTGGAGGCAAACTCTCCACTCGTTGTTAGGGATTTCTGTAAGTCGATTAAAAATTAATGTTAGTGTGAGTGAATATAGGAGTATCGGTGGTGGCTTTTGGAGATTCATACCAACTATCCCCCATGTCCGAACCACCAGTGTTCGCAAGTAAAAAACTTCTTTTCAAATTCAAATACTTACTCTTTTAGAACTACCACCACAGTATCGAGCCGCCAGAGATGTAATGGCCCATTCACCAACGGACCATCTTTGGGGAATGTTCGAGACCTTCTTTTTGGAGCGAGTGGAGAGGAACACTGATGTGGAGGAAGTACGGGCCTTGGATGAGATCAGGAAGGGCACCGTATCGAAGGAAACGGAGAGATTCCTGAAAATATGATGTTTAGTGGAGGATTGGACTGAGGAGAAGGTTGTGAAGGAGGTGATTGAGCTTAGGGAGAGTAATCCAGGAAAGCTCTTCACCATTCTCTCCCCAAGGTGGAAGGTGGTCAATGAAGTGAACAAACACGTAAGTTGTTATTTTTTGAAACCTCACTATATAAATAATTTTAGTTCCTATCCGAGGCTGAAAGAAGGGAGAAGTTCCCTTCGCTCTACACAAAAGATGCTGGCAACGACAAAGCCAGAGAATGTCACGGATACGCCGAGTATCTAGAGTTGGCGCCAGAATGCCAGGTGATGCTCACCATCAACCACGACGTGGCACGAGGTCTCGTCAATGGCTCTGTGGGGAAAGTGGAGGAAATTTCTTCGGACAAAATTATTGTCCAGTGAGTTTTATATATTTTTGGAACTTGAATTTAAATACAACTTTTTAGGTTCCCTCAATCACGCATGGATGTTTTGCGAGTCTTGTATGAAAAGGAGAAGAAAATGTGGAGACAGTTCCCACTAAGGATGGCCGAGGCTATGGCAATCCATGCAGCCCAAGGAAAGATTTACGATGGCGTTATAGTCATGGCCTCGTTCCTGGAGACTGGTGGACTCGTGTACACCGCACTTTCCCGCGCAAGATCATTGAAATTGTGTCGGATCACGTCATTGAAGTTGAACCGGGTGCCAGTGAGGAGTACGAGAATCTGAGGAAAAGGAAGTATTCTTAATTTTTTTATCCCCCTCTTCCCCAAAATCGCGATTGTTTCGCCGTGACAATTTGTTGTCAAAAATTTTCACATTTTTTGCAATTTTCCAACTTTGCGACTCTCCAGTTTTGGCTATTTTGAAGATTTTGATCTGAATTTTTTGGGGTGCATTGGAAATCGCTTTGGGTTTCTGGTGCAGTTTTCGGTGTTACAATCTGTCCATTCTGGACCCAGATATTTCGAGAAAAGTACGTTGGGAAAAATGTAACAATTTTTGGAGTACTGAAAACTTCGCTAAAATCTTTTTGTTTAATTTTTAATTGCTTCAGTCTGTGAGATTTCGGTGCGAAAACTGATGAGCAAAATGAACTTCGGGAAAGCTATCGATTGAGCTAAAAAGTGAATGAATTGAGAATGAGCTGAGAATGTAGGCCATAAAACAATAGGCGAAATTTACCCGGAAAAAAGTTTTTCAATTCTTTCTGCCAATTATTGCGTTGACCTCAGGTCAAATTTGCTCCTCTCTCTCTCTTTTGAGAAAAAGTGAAAAAAATTGGCGTGTTTCATTTCTAAAAAAAAAGTATTTGGAAAATTGCAAAACAGCACCGCAGGTCCTCAACAGAAGTCTAGTCTTTCTATTTGTTTTAAATTGTAATCTTTTTTTTCTTCTACCGCGTACGGTATGTCTATAACAATAAACGGGTATTACAAAAAATTTGAACCCACTCATAGAGAAAAACAGAAGGTCATCAAGAAATTAGTCAGATCACTTTTCAATTTTCCTCGATAGCGAGCTTTCGTATTCCCCTCGAGCTCTTACTGATGTCGAAATCCAACAAGCGTTTCCTTTTCTTTTCTTTTAGAAAAACGAAAAAGACTAATGTTTTATTCCATTTTCACTATCTCTATTGATCTATAGATGAATTTTATAAGTGTAAAGCGTGCTCTGCTTGGTTTTGGGAAATTCTCAATCGGGAGGTAAACGGAACAGATAATATACAGTTTTTGCACCAAAACCAACAGGAAAACTGGTCCATCGAAACTTTAGAAGACCAATTTAGCTGCTTATCTAGGCGAATTGACACCAGTCTGGAAAAAACCCGTCAATCGCTTTCAGACACCAATATAGCTTCATAACTGTTACGGCTCGGAATATCGCCTGACCAAAAGAAATATTGATTTTGGTGGACTCGACTTTATAATCGGCCCCTCTGTCGATAAACAGAAATGTAGAGAGCACGCAGATGTCGGAGAGTCTGGAAACGTTTCTCTGTCTGCGTCTCCGCTTCCCGCCGCTTCCCTCCTCTCCTCCTCTATCATGTTCGGTGCAAAGTCATCATTCTTTCATTCTTACGAAATCTCAGACTTCTTTGACTGATTTTTCAGACTATTCGCTATGGTCTAATTTGATTATTTTTAATCTTTTAAAAAGTGAGTTTTTTTCAATCATTTCAATTAAAAACACACCAATTTATGCCAAAAAAAGTAGCACTAAAACTGTGCTTTCAACCTGAATTCTAAAAAATTTACGATAATCGGAGTGTTTTTGACTTTTTAAAAATTAAATTCATATAAAAATCGCTCGTTTTTTAGAACTCTTCTTTGGAAAAGAATATTGCAATATTGCAGCTCGTCGGGACACACTTCAATTTTTAAAAAGTGAGATTTTTTTTTCGCAAAAATTTCGAAATTTTCTACCATTTTGGCACTGGAAAAACTTGTTTCATTCCAAAAAAAAAAGTTTATCTGACGATGTGAAAAAACTCTGAAATCGACATGAAATTTCAAAAATAGTAAAAAACAATGATTTATTTTGCATATTTACTTGTTTTTGCCAGTTATTATATCCAGAGCTGTGCGGAAGTGAATGTTTGAAAAGCGGAAGTCGGATTCTTTTCCTCTGCTTCCTCACACCATAAGATCGTTTCCGAGAAATAAAAAAGGAGGCGACCACCTTGATTGTTCTCACACTTCCTCCTGTTTGCTTTTTGCGTACTTTTGTATAATTTACTTCATTTTCAGAAATGCCTCGTCGTGACAATGCAAATATCAATGCTCAGTATTTGAACAGGTTTCAGGAAGAGTTCAAGCGCTTCTCACAAATTGGAGTAAAAGATATTTTTACGGAGAAAGGAAAGAATTATCAAAAGGCAAGAAAAGCTTTGTTAAAGATGTGGAGCCAAGTTAGTTTCTTGCTAGTCATCATTTATTTTTCAAAATGATTTTCAGGCAAATAAAGCAAACAAATCTTCAAAACCCAACGAAATTTGTTCCGAAGAAAATGGAATTGAAGCCAACGTCCTCAAAACGTTTTTAGGAAACGAAACCTTCTCCGAAATCGATGTAATAAAATTTTCAAAGGGTTCATTTTCTATAACTTTACCTTTCAGGCCTACGTCCAGCAGTGATGCCACAATGAAGCGAAAGTTCGGCAAAGACATTTTTCACTGGAGCGCGACTTCTAGCCCAGGTATCAAACATTCTTGTAAAAAAACATGATTTGTGTTAATGAAGATTATTTCAGAATTTCAATTGGTGACCGGCATTGGCTTGCATTCGAAATCTGGAGAGTCAAGAAGATGTTGTTGGATGTTTACGAAAAGGAGGATATGATAAATTAATGCTTACGACAATAAATTTGGATTAAATCATACTGTGCAACTCAACTTTCTTCCTTGATTTCAGTCGCAATTTCAAATTGCCCTGTGAAATACTTTGAGCTTAAATTTTTTCTGAACAACATCTCATTGTTCCCATTGTGAAACGAAAAGAAACCCAAAAATAACATTCTTCAGGTCATTACCAGAGGATTATCAATCAATTAACACTGCTTACCGCGAATGCTTTTCAGAACACCATTCTCTCCGAAATAAATAAGCTTACAATTTCTTTTATCATATTTCGTATTTTCATGTGTAGATAAACTTCATAGTCCTCTAAAACCGTGATATGTTTATTCTTGGGGAACTAATGGCTCTGGAGTAGACGTTATTACACCCGAACTAACACAAGAACTGCATCAGAATTTTTGGTGATCAATTGGACGGGTTGTTCGGGTGGATTGTCTAAAAATACCGTTTCGAAAATGTTAGAATGACGTCAAATGCCCAACATCAACCTTTTTTGTATACCGGTTCAGAATACTATCTGGGAACAAGAAGTATTGATTTCAATCAAATTGTCCTCATAATCCAGCTGTCAAAAATACGAATTTTGCGAAAAAAAATCTGCCATTCAAACTCAATGGGGAAATTTTACGTTTTCATTAATATCGTAATCAATACAACCATTTGCCAAAGGTTCAGCTAAATTCATCGACAAATTGAATAATATTTTGATTTTGGAGGCCACATTTTTGATGAAAATTTTACAATTTTGATTAAAAATCTGCCACTGAAAACTGATAGATTGACAAGGGTAAATGTATATTTAACAATATCATAATCTCTACTACGATTTCCGAAAGTTTCAGCGAAATCGAATGAAGGATAACGAACATTATCCAATTTGAAGACATCCACTGTTATTCCTTTCAGTATTGTTCTTATCTGATTCAATGTCAGACTACCACCAGATATATAATAGTAAAAGTTCCGAAACTTTTGGAAAAACAAAATGGGATCTCCAAAAAAGTGTTACTTCGAAAATTGACCTTCTCCACTTCCACGATCTCCAAAAAAGTCTTGGTCAAGTCATTCAGCGAATTCAGATTCTGCTTGAGACCGCATCCACACTTCAAACACGTTTTTTGATTTTGCGATTTGAACTTCTTAATAGTTGACACATGTGTGTCTGAATGTCCGGATGTATTAACAAACAAATACATATAAAACACGTTTTCTCTTTTCAATAATTTATTAAAAAATCATTAACAATTCAACAGGAAAACTATTTATCAGACCAAACAAACAATTCAAAAGTAAAGTCTTCAAGACGATCAATTATAATAGTGGCTTGGGTCCCATCCTTGCGATAAACATTGTATCCTCCTTCGACTAAGATATTCGGTGCATGATGTGTGTGTTCATGGCAGTAAGAATTGAAAACTTTCGACGTCATTTGATCCTGATGATTGATTCCTTCCATAAGCAGCTCTTCGTCCAAATCTCCGAATGATTCATATCCAACTTTCAAGTATCTCAGGTGGGTGTTTGAGTTCTTCATCCAAATTTTGAGAAACTTGTTCAGGTCGTTAGGAGTCAGGTTGGAATTGGATAAGTTGAAGTGGGCAGCATTACAAAGAAGCAAGTCGTTGAGAGTGATGTCCTGGTCTTCAGATGGAATCAGAACGTCGAAATTTGAAATGAGTAGCTTGCTGAACTCCGAGGGTTTGAAATGACCCACAAATTCAAGGCGAGAAACTGTGGAGACAGATTCCAGGATTTCTTCTCCATAAACTTGATTATAATAGAAACGATTCAGGTATTTCAGATCATAGTCCTTGATAGCTGGTCGAACATAATTGAGATAATTGCGGGGACCGCAATACGATCCGCAAATTTCACTACGATTCAACACACCCAACAAGTTTCTGACCCAATCCTTCAAAGTAAAACTTGGATGTTTCCAGAGGTACTCGTTATCGTCTTCTTCTTCACCTTCATACAAATTGTACTTTGCTTCGACTTCAGCTCTGAGTGGCCGCACTTCTTCATCTTCGTCGTCATCATCATCATTATATTCTGTCGGGATGTACAGAATGGTCATCGTAACTGATCTCCGTTCGTTGAACTTGGCGACTATCTTGAAATCTCCGTCGTGCTCGATGTAGAGTGATTGACAGCGCAGTCCTGCTGATTTCACCAAGTTGTAGACAACATTACTGCATGTGGAGAGAGTTAGTCTGAAAATTGAATATATTGAATGGAAATTATATGAAAATTTAACTTACTGATGAAGTGGTTCCATTGATCTAATAGTAGTCATTAGAGCGTTAAAAGGCAGACGGAATAAAGGGAAAGATTGCATGTTGGCAATGGGGGAATGGGAATGGTTTATCGTAGCAAATGAGATAGAATGAATCTAATATGAGACTACTCTGGTTGTGAGAGGCAGGTGGTTGTAAACCAAAAGAGTCAACATGATGACAAGAGTCAACATGATCAATATGATGACAAATGTGACCTGCAGGTCTTCTCTTGGGATACCTGAAGGTATACTTTTCGAAAATCAGTGGGCTCTCCTTTGTCTGATTCTAATCTTTTATAACCAGATCTGTAGAGATAAGAAGGGTAGACATGAAGAGAAAAGAGAAAGACATTGGGATGTGGCTACGGTCGTTATTATCTTCATGCCCGGATGTCAAATAGAAAATTTTGCACTGATTTTCAGCTTGGATAGCTTTCAATTATTAATTGCCAACGTATTTTGTTAAGACCCTGAATTGTGTTGCTTATGCCCTTCATCGAAACTCCTGATTCAATCTATTGACATCGACCACTGCGTGTGTGCCCCGAGGGGCGCTAAGAGCGCGGGTATTTAAATTGTAATAATGTATTATTGTGTAATAAAGTGGAATAATTAAGCGAAAGAACACATATTCTTTCAAGAGTAATGAAGTAACTCAGTTGGGAGACATTATGGTGATTCTTCGATGTCAAATGGGGCACATTTGACAACAAATTGCACCTCTCATTAGAGCGTATTTGATGAGTCGGCTATTAGCTGTTAGATGTTTATCGATGTTCTCAAAACCTCTTTAAAATAAGATATTTATTGAATCTCATTTCATCAAAAAAAGCAACGACACAAAAGAAAATTGAAGCTGCATGAAATTTGTTAAAAATTATTATTAATTAAAGCATTGTTTGGAGAAGGACGGAAACACGAAAACAGAAATATTTATGTTTATGTTATGATGTCAAAAAAATTTTGGTTGCATGGATCGTCCCGTGTGGACCCATTTTAGCGACATCGACTTTATTGATTATGCCAAATGTAGAATAGAAAAGCTCTTCTTTCGACATGAATAGTTGCTGATAAGCCGTCATGACGAACGACTTCCAGCCCTTTCGAGAAATCGATTCTGGCAAATGATTCTGACCTGAAAACAGTATCAAGTTAGCTGAAAAAAACAGAAGCTGAACTTACGATGGCACACGATTTCTCCCATCAAATGGTGATGGATTCAATTCCTCCGTTTGAAAATTCTCCAAAGGAATTTGATTGTCGTGAATGAGAATAAATAAATATTCCAGCGAATGATAGAATATCTTCCACAGAAAACGGACAATCTTCAAATTTCAATCGAGGAACTTCAAACTGCAGAAGGATCTTCCTGGTGACCCAGGCAGCTGAACCCGAAGAGAACATCAATTTCCGGCATTTAAAAAGTTTCGGGTCAACATAGAAACTAGTTTCTAAGTTCTTTACTCAGAAAACGCATGTGCCAGTCACTTCCAGATTCTCCAACAACAAATTCAGCTTTTGGCCTTGAGCATAACCATACGAATGGTCAATTGATAGTTTCACAGTAGACTTGACACCAATATCTCCTGATTCCGGCAAGTGATCCCCATGAATGGCGACTTTTTCAACTGAGCACTTGAACACTTCATTCAAGAATTCCATCGCCATTTTTAAAGCATTTCTTAAATTTTGAAGGGTGTATATGTTGAGAGCATCGGTCGTTCTACTGAAAAAACATGTTCCGAATATTGGAAGTTTCTTTTGGAGCACAAGACGATTTTCTCTCAAATGTTGTTGATGTTCTTCGAACCATGGAACATGATTGAAAACCCAATTTTTATTCGAATTGCCCAACGTTATATGCTTAGAATTTGTCAGGTATACTTCAACTCTCTTCAAAGGAATCTTCGAACTTTTCACGATTTGGCTTGTTCTCTTAGAGGTGACAGCAAAGCATATTCTGGAATTTAGACTTTCAGAGGAATATTCGGAAAATAAAAAACTTACATATCAAAAATATCACAGCATTTGACAACACATTCAATACAGAGAAATGGAAGCTTGAGTATTGGAAATTTGACAGGACGGGAGAGAGACATTGTTGCGCAGTGTTAATGAAAACGAACTGTATGAAAAGATTACGGATCGATAGAAGAACGTTGTGTGGTATGTGTTTGCAAAAATGAATGAGTGGGTTGAGTGGACTAGTAAGGAGGGGAGGAAAGTTGAATGATGTATGCAGTTGGGCCCCTTGTTATTTTTTTTTCTGTATAATAGGCCAGGTGCACCTGTCATGAGAGCGCGTTTGATGTGTTAATGCAAACAGCTGTTAGATTTTATTAGATTTTATCAGATTTTTCATTCTCAGAGTCTCTTGAAAAAAATAGTTATAAGTCTTAATTCAGTCCGGAAAATTAGAAAAAAATTAGTGAAATGGATCAACTCGTGTAAACACATTGGTGCTCGATGACATTGTTTTGGCGATCTTGTATTGTTTAACAGCTCATAGATTATGCCAAATATAGAACACAAATACTCCACCGGTGACATGAATAGTTGCTTGTAAGCCGTCATGACGAACGAATTCCAGGCCTTCGGAATAATCAATTAATCCACCAAATGATTCTGATCTGAAAATGAAATTAAATGCTTTGAGGTTAAATATTATAAAAACTCACTGTGGAACACGGTTTCTGTTACTAAACGGTAATAGATCCAATTCTTCCGTTTGAAATTCATCCAGCGAAACCGGCCTTCGGAATCCAATATATAGGTATTCCAATTTCTTGTTGTCAGTATGAAACCAATGAGTTACGAATGACAGAATATCATCCACAGAAAACGGACTATCTTCAAATTCCAATCGAGGAACTTCAAACTGCAGAAGGATCTTCCTGGTGACCCACGCAGCTGAACCCGAGGAGAACATCAATTGCTGGCATTTGAACAGTTTCGGGTCAACATAGAACCCCTTTTTTGTGCTACTAAGCCCAAAAGGGGGGTTCACACAAAAATGGCATGTGCCAGTCACTTCCATATTCTCCAGCAACGAATTCAGTTTTTGACTTTGAGCATAAGCATACGCATTGCCAATCGATAGGTTGACAGTAGACTTGACACCAATATCTCCTGAGACTGGGATGTTGCCCACTCCAATGGAGACATGTTCAATTGAGAACTTGAAAACATCAGTCAGAAATTCCATAACCATTTTTGAAGCATTCATTGTATTTCCATGGGTGTATGACTTGAGAGCATCATTCGTTCTACTGAAAAACATTTTTTGAATTCAAAAGCTAGTGTAGATTGGAGAATTTCCAGTTTTTGAGACTCATTTTCTGATACAAACCTATGTTACATTTAAACGGATTAGTAGCTCTGAAAATACCTTGTTCATTGGTACAAAATTCATATTGTATTCTATCAGGAAATTTGACTCAAAAAACTGAAAAACTCTGAAAATTTCAAATACTTACCTGGTATACAATGGAATCGTATTCTTTTCGAGCACAAGTGGATGTTCTCGCGAATTTCGGTCGAAACACCATTTCAGACTATTCTCGAAATTCCACATTTTACACATGTCCAGCTCAATCCATTTCTGTTTTAGTAAACATAATTTAATTCCGCTCAGAGGAATCTTCGAACTTCTGACAGTTCGCCGGGTTCTTTTGGAGATGAGAGCAGAAAATATTCTGAAATTAAGAGGTTTTGAGGAATATTCGGAAAAAAAACTTACAAATCAAAAATGTCACAGCCTTTGATAATACAATCAATGCAAAGCCATGGAAGCTTGAGTAATGGAAACTTGGCAGGGCGGGAAAGACGCATTGCTCAGTGTTAATGAAAATATATGGTAAGAGAATTGATCAAAAGAAGACGATGTTTGGTTTGTGTTTGCAAAAATGAATGAGTGTGATGAGTGACCTAGTTAAAACGAGGTAAGGTTAAATGATGTATGCAGTTGACCCCTTATATAATAGGCCAGGTGCACCTGTCATTAGAGCCTAATTGACGTGTTAATGTTAATAGTTGTTAGATTTTTATCAGAATTCAAGACTTACATATTGAAATTATCCCAGTTTTTGACAACGTCTTTAATGCAGAGCCATGGAAGTTTGAGCAGTGGAAATTTAACAGGACGGGAAAGAGACATTGCTCAGTTCTAACAAGAATACACGCAATGACAAGAATACAGATCAATGGAAGACGTTGTGTGGTATGTGCTTGATGGAATGAATGGATGTGTTGAGGGGCCTAGGCAAGACGAGGGAAGGTTGGATGATGTGTGTAGTTGGGCCCCTTGTACTTGTATAATAGGCCAGGTGCGCCTGTCATTAGAACGTACTTGATGGGTTAACGCTAGATTTTTATCAGAATTCTCAGAGTCTCTTCAAAATAAAATATATTTAAAAATCTCAATTCAATTAATATAAAACAATCGAGAAGAAATCAATAAAGAGAAAAGAAGCTGCATGAAATTTCTTAAAAATTATTATTACTGAAAGCATTGTTTGGAGAGACGAAAACACAAATATATATGTTCATATTACACAAAAAAATTAATTCCGTGAAATGAACCGACCTGTGTAGACACAGTGGTGCTCGCTGACGTTGTTCTCGTTTTGACGGTCTAGTTTTGTGTGACAGCTGATTGATCATGCCAGATGTAAAATAGAAAAGCTCCTCTTTTGACATGCATACTTGCTGATAAGCCGTCATGACGAACGACTTCCAGCCCCTCGGAAAAATCTATATGATCTAAAAATTTTGATCTGAAAATGGTGTTAAAGGTGGCCGGATAGCAAAAAAGTAATTTCGGTAGAATTGAAGAATGAAGAACACAAAACTCAAATTTCAATTCAAAAAGTAGTCATAGCATCTCTGTTCAAAGTTACAAAGCAGCCGAGTTTATAAGGGCAGTAATAGGCATTTCTCATTTTCGCTCGTGTGGCGCAGTCGGGAGTGCGCGCGGCACGAAACTGGCTTGGAGTGTAAGTTCGACCCCACAGATAGCAATCATTTTTGTCTTATTCCAAAATATGGTAAACTGACAAATTAGTGCATACACCACATCTTACAGTAGCGAGAAATGGTGAGTCTCACTTTGCATATCGATTCCTAACTCAATTTAAACTGAACCGACTGACGAAAAAAAATTTTCTGGAACTACTGGTACATATTGGAAAAGATCTTCAACTTTTGTGTCAAAATATTTTTTCAGGTTTTTTCAGAAATCCTCGTTTTCTGAAAAACTCTGAAAAACGAAAACCAAAACTTTTTTGTGTGGAGTTTTATTTTTATCCTTTCAAGTCAAAAATGTTGTAATAGGGTCAAATAAACAAAATATGTCAATAGACCAGATTTAGAAATCGTGGCTCATGAGTTTCAGGCCTAGAAGCTCTTCTCCTCTTAAATACTCTGCAAAAAACAGAGTGCGCGGGGAACGCAGACACTTTCTTTGCGCCTCTTCGAAGAGAGCGCAGAAAAAGAGTGAAAGTCGAGCCGCGTCGCTGTTGCGTTGCGGTTGAGAGTGGGGAGTCGATTCGTCTGCCATAGAGATTCATTTACACTCATTGTCTTCCTCCTCATCTTCTTCCCGTTTTTTGAATTCCTTCACCCTTATAATGGTCCCTTTGTGTGGGATTGAGCCCTAGAAACTGCAGCGTTGTAGAAGATGACGTCCTATTTTTTGTTTTCTCGTTCGACGTTTTTTTGTATTTTTCTCGTTTTTGCCCCCTTCTTTATAATTCACTCGTTATTCTCGTTACAAATGTAGTTTCCCACCTGGTTTCAATAAATGTTTTTCAGTTTCACCAACAAACGAAATGGCATCTTTCAACGCCAAGTTTCTCGGAGAACTAATGGAGAAAATCGATAGAGGAAAAGACGTAAGTTGCAAATAGTAACATTTTTTCGAATAAATCTCAATATAGGCAATTTTGCACAGACTATAACTTTCAAAAAACATTTCTGATATTTCAGATTGAAACGACTCTTGAGATCTTGACCAAACTGGCAATTCCAGTAAAAATCGCGGAAGAGCTAAAACTGTTGGAAAAGTTGGCTGAATTGGCATCTCAAGCTACGCTGCTGTCCACATGTAAAAAGATAGCAGAACAAGTGAACGAAATGATGAAGAAAGAGCAAGAGAAAGGCAAAAAAGAAGAGGAGGAAAAAACCAAGAAGGACAGAAGAAATGAGAAAAGACGCGAGAACTACAAGAGGAAGAGGGAGGCCGATGAGACAAATAAAATGGAGACTAAAAAGATGAAAATGGACTATGAAGAAAAGGCTGATAAAACTCATCAACCTGTTGCTGCCAGCCAGAAGCCAAAACCCGCAGCAAAAAAACGAGTCTCATGATGAAATGTCTTAAAGATGCCAACAAGTTGCGAAAGCAATTTAAATAAACATCAGTTTTTATTATTGCAAGCTTCGTTCATTTTTTTTTTACATTTTGTCGTGTCAATTTTTATCAAATTTTCCAAATTTTGTGATGATAGCTATCTTAATTTCATTCGCAATAAAACTGTTTTTGTTTCATTATTGCAGTTTGCATTCAATTCATCTAATCCAACAAAAAAACTTGTCATGCTTGGATTTGAAGACAGGTGTTCATTTTCAGGATTTCTTCTCGTTTGTTACTCTGCAATTGGGTATGCAGTAGGTGTTCATTGGAAAGCAAAGGGGACAAAGAGGAAAATAACATAAATATGGGTTTGACAGTTTCGGCATTTGTAGGTCAAATATCTAATCTCTTCGAAAAAACAGGTCTAAAAAATGATTGCCATCTGTGTGGTCGAGTTTACATACCACAGCAGTTTGGTGTCTCGTGCACTACCTACTGCGCCATCCGAGCGAATAGAAGGAACGCCTTTTTCTACCCTTATGAACGCGGCTGTCCTGTAATTTCAAACATTTGCCAAATCTACCAATAATAGTTCCTTGCTGTGTCCGGCCACCTTTAATGATAGAAAGACATATGCATCGCAATTATTGCTCGAAATTGAATATAACTATCATTTGGAAGGTATACATTGAATGAGTCATCCACTGATCATCAGGGCGAGAAATTTCCATAAACTGTAGCCGCATCCCGATGTCTTTTCTCTTTCTCTTCACGTCTACGCTCTTTATCTCTACAGATCTAATTATGAAAGATTACGATCGGACAGAGGAGAGCACATTGACCTTCAAAAAGTATACCTTCAGGTACCCCAAGAGAAGACCTGCAGGACACAATCGTCATCATATTGATCACGTTGACTCTTTTGGTTTACAACCACCTGCCTCTCACAACCAGAGTAGTCTTATATTAAATTCATTCTCTCCCTTTCATTCGCTACGATCAACCATTTCTGCTGTCAACATGACCCCCTTCCCTTTATTCCGTCTGCCTTTGAACGTTCTGGTGACTACTATTAGATCGATGGAACCACTTCATCAGTAAGTTCATTTTTATTCATTTTAGTTCAATACCTCTGATTTTCAGGCTAACTCTATCCACATGCAGTAGTGTTGCTAACAATTTGGTCAAAACAGCAGGATTACGCTGTCAATCACTCTACATTGAGCACGACGGAGATTTCAAGATGGTGGTCAAGTTCAACGAAAGGAGAACAGTTACGATGACCATTCTCTACATCCCATCGGAATATAATAATGAGGATGACGATGACGACGAAGGTGAAGATGAACAAGTGCGGCCACTCAGAGCTGAAATCGAAGCAAAGTACAATTTGTATGAAGGTGAAGAAGAAGACGATACCGAGTTTCTCTGGAGACATCCAAGTTTCACTCTGAAGGATTGGGTCAAAAACTTGATGGCTGTGTTGAATCGTAAAGAAATTTGCGGAGTGTACTGCGGTCCCCGCAATTATCTCAACTATGTTCAACCAGCCATCGAGGATTATGATCTGAAATACCTGAAACTTCGAAATGACCAATTCCGTTACAATCAAGTTCACGGACAGGAAATTCAGAAATCAGTCTCCAGAGTTTCTCGCCTTGAATATCTGGGACATTTCAAACCTTCGGAGTTCGGCAAGCTGATCATTTCAAATTTTGATGTTCTAATTCCATCTGAAGACCAGGACATTACTCTCAATGACTTGCTTCTTTGTAATGCTGCTCACTTCAATTCGAACAATTCCAATTTGACTCCTGAAGACCTGAACAAGTTTCTCAAACTTTGGATGAAGGGCTCGAACACCCGCCTGAGATACTTGAAAGTTGGATATGAATCATTTGGAGATTTGGACGAAGAGCTGATTCTGGAAGGAATCAATCATCAGGATCAAATGACGTCGAAAGTTTTCACTTCTTACTGCCGTGAGCACACTGATCATGCCCCCAATGTCATGGTCGAAGGAGGATACAATGTTTATCGCAAGGATGGGACCCAAGCCACTATTATAATTGATCGTGTTGAAGACTTCACCTTTGAATTGTTTGTTTGGTCTGATAAATAATATTTCTGTTGAATCATTAACGATTTTTTTAATAAATTATTGAATAGAAAAAACGTGTTTCATATGTATTTGTTTGTTGATGCATTTTGTGGGAAACTGAAAAATGAATAATTCAGATAAGCAACTGGTTGCAAACTTCAAAATCATGGTTTCAGCGAAAAGAGTGAGATTTTATAGGGAAATAGTGTTTTTACATTTTTCATTGTACACACCGTGAGGTATTTCTCTCTGTGTTTTTATACAAAAAAGTGGAAGGAGTTGAAAAACAGCAGGGCAATTAAAAAAATAAAGAGAATGGATTGCATTTTGTTGCTTCCTGCTGAAAATCAACATGAGTCAGTGAACAAAGTGTAATTCTATACAGCTTGAGAAAGTGAAAAAAGAGCTTTTTTATTATCGCCTTGTGCACTTCCCTGAACACCTATCAGAAGGCAGGAATCCGGTTTCTTCATTGAATGTTGTAAAAAAAAAGCAAGCAGGTGTCAATCAAAGAGTGAAGTTTTGCTGATAAGGAGCCGGACAACAAAATTGTATTTGCAATGTATTTTTATTCAAAAAAAAATCAAACAAGCAATAGAGAGGCTTTCTTGTAGCAATACAGCCAACAAGAAAATGTTCAAAAAGTATTATATGGAGAAATTACGAAAGTTGTCAAAACACTATTTCTTGGGGGATGAATGAAACATATTTTTGAACACAATAAAAAAACATTTTCTGAATGATGTGGAAGTCAGGAACAACAGAGTAAAAATTATGAGATAATAAAATACATAAAAAGGAACGATGGCAACTGAAACTCAGGAAAATAACACAAACCATTCCACTGATTACTGTTGGTTGTACTCGATCAAGCTTCCCTTTCTACACAAAGGAATAACTGGAACTGATTTCGATCGTACGAAAGGACTTCTGTTTTTGCGTTTATAAGAAGCGCACCACCATTGTTGCCCAATTTGATACGGTGCGAAAACTCTTCGATCCCATCGTTTTCCAAAGTGACATCCAAAGCTCTGGCTAACTCAGCTATGGTGATCGAATTATAAGAAGTTAGTTTGCATTTTGCGAATGTATTTGAAGTAGACAATGTCTGAAAACCACGAATTACATTAAGAAATATCTATTTGAAAAATTTGAATTTTGGACACTCCAAATACTATCCAAAAGGTTTCATCGAAAATGTGATGTGGTTTAGGATGGTCTGGGGATTTTGAAAACTGTGAATGGGAACAATACAAACAATTTTTTTTTGAAAATCTATTATGATTGTTTTTGTTCTTTTTTTTTCTTGAAAATTCAAATTGCCGTCAAGTTTTTCGAACTTTGGATTCCCGCCAAAATTGTCAAATGTTTTGACGTTTCTGGAAAGAGAGAGAAGGTTCTGGAAAGTTATCTATCTAGGGATTCTCTTTGGAGTTTTCGGAATACTGTACTACCGTAATTCTATAGTAATCTTAACCGTTTCTTGTTTGGGTGTTATTGAGGTGGGTGTGCTTTATGCAAGAAATGGAACAAATTATATCACTACTAACCAGTTTTCTAGCTATCTTTGAGTTATCTGATTACTCTAGCTACCGTATCCCTACAGTAATCCAAGCTCTAAACGTTATAAAATCGAAGCGCTCTGGGTCACATGACCATGTGCCAAATAGGTATTGGGGCACTAAATTTATTCAGTGATGAGCGCTGGACACACACAGAGGTAGTATATTGAAAAATTAGTATATTGAAGAGATGGTTCGAAGTTTTCACGGAAAATTTTCTGACAGAAACAAAGCTAGTTGCTTGCAACTTTGCGTGACCGATCTAATTTTTAGTAGTTAACAAAGCTGATCGTTAGTTAATCATACCTCCAGAAAAAAATCACAGAAGCCCCGGCATTAAAGTAAATTTTTGGAAACTTTTTGAGTTGTTTTTCCCACTTACTTGAATGAGCTGTTGAGCCTGTTCAACAGTTATTGAAGTGACAACTTCGAAATAATTCAATTCTGCCATCCTTTCCACCTGATCAAATTCCACGAATAAACCAATTTCAAGCTTCTTCAAGTTACTCCATTGATTCGTTTCATATATGCCAGGAAAAATTGTTTCACTGAGGACGTCACCGCTCACTGCTACTTCCTTGAGAAAAGAAGGATCCATCGTTTCTAACAAAGGCAAAAACTGATGCATATCGACTTCAATAATAGCTTGTAGAACAGTGACTCTGAAGTCACGTCCGTTGTCTTGGTGAACTTGTTGCAAAGTTCTCATGAGCTGTTCAGTCTCTTCATCGCCAGCCATAATAAGAAAGCCAAGCTGATCGATCGTAAGATTTTTTATAATTATTTTTAGATCAGTCATTGCTGCTTCAAATGGATTTTGGCAGGAATGTTCAGTGATGGCAACTTCATCTTGTTCTAAACTGACTTCATGAGAATTGAAATTATATTTGATCAAGTAAGTATCATCGAAGCCCAGTTCAAAGTAGTCGGTGCACAAATGTATTTCTAATTCCTTGCAGAAATGCGTCGTGTTGTCCACCACTTGTTCGAACGTCTTAGATACCTTTCTCAAGACGAACCTGAAAAATTTCGATTTTTGATTGAATCAAAAAGTAGAAGTTTTATGTGAGTAGAAATATGGAATATTTTCGAAAAACAAATTTAACAAAAACCTACCTAGTTTTCACATCAAAATTGCTGAAAATTGCTTCCATAACGAGAGGCGGCATCTTGAGCAATGTCTGGTCGTTTTCTGTCCACTCCCTGAAATTTTGAATTTACAGAAAATCATGTAAATTAGAAAAAATGAGGGGAGGGGGGGCTCAAAAACATTTCTTTCTGAAATTACTAGTTTAGGCATCTCTGGTGAGTCCGAACCCGGGGTTGATCTGACAAATTACCAAAATCGCTACCGACGGCCTCCAAGAGCGCCGGCCCTGCTTGTCTTTAGAAAGACTGCGTCATTTTTCCTCTTAATATTCACCCACGTATGAGAGCTCCCACCCCCTTTAAATACGCTTCACCAAACAAAAAATTATCTTTTTACAATTGGAGATTCAATATATTAGGTTGTAAGGAAAGTCTTGCACCAAGATTACAGTTTTCAAAATTTTTTCCGCCTTTCTCACCAATTCCTTCGGCCAATTTCTGAAGTTAAAATGTATATAATTAGGCAGTAACCGTATGACACTATGACAACAGTTCCCAGTAGAACATTCCTTTCATGACCCACCAACAACGTAACAATACTTCCTCCTCGGGAAGATTCGGCTTTGGCTCTTTTGGTGATGGTTTTCCGCGAGGGAGCCAAATTTTTTTTTGCACGATTAACATACGGAATTCAGCTTTTGTTACCAGTAGCGAGATGCCAGAAAAAATCTTTCCTGCGTAGACAGAGAAGCAAAGACTAAGCGGCATTTACCCTTGCTGTCAACTGACAAGAGTGAAGTTCGTGAGGAATCAATGTCGATACAACTTTACTGTAACGAAGAGCCTCCAGATGTCGAACGATGGTGGTTTGGCAACAGGCAAGCTTCATTGACAATTCACGTGTGCTGGCGTCCGGATTGCATTTGAGGGCTTCATGGATATCATCATCATTCAGATCAAATGAGTGTTCAGAACGAGGTTGATTTTCAAACAAAATATCTCAAGACTGGAAACGTTTGAAAAATCGATTGTTTGTCCATCTACTTAGTACATCTTCCTTGAACTCAGCATGAATATTGGTAGTCGCTCCGGCGACACTACGGTCTTGGAGTAACGCGTAGTAGACAATGCCTCGAAATCGGTCTTTGCCGAGAACTGCCATACTTGTCTAGTGGAAAGAGCTGCGCGACTATAAATTTCATAGATGACAGTTTCTACAATATACCACCTCATTATAATATTCAGAAAAATTCCGGAAAATTCCAGAACTTTCTAGAACAAAAAATTAATATTGGTGCAAAACTTTCCTTACAACCTAATAGCTGAAACTTCTCCAAAACTTCTACGCGAGTAGTGCCCCCGTTTTGAAACACAAGAAACAAGTTTTTTTTGTACACATTTCAGAAAAAATGTCTTGCCCCCCTCCAAAGCAGTGAAATTCCACTTTGCAACATCAGTTCTCAAAAATGGAGAATCCAAGAGCTCAAAAATTATTTGAAAGACCCGTCATATTGCTAGCAACGCTGTGATATGAATTTTGACAGAGCTTCGTGGGCTTTCTGTTAAGAAATTATAGAAATAATGAAGTACATTGATTTGCTTGTCGGAGCACGCCAGAAAAAACATTATTCACGAAATTCGAGCAAATTTTGCTAACTAAGGCATGGTAAGTTAATGTTTGAATCTTTTTCAGTATCATTTCTGCTCAGTTTGGTGGTTTCCACCACCTTTCCTTTTTTTTTCCGGAAAATTTCACTCCAGAAACCTAATTTTCATTAGCCATAGATAGAAAAAATAATCTTACGGGACTACGACGTCAAGCTCGGTGTGTCCTCCGGCGAATTGCATGTAAATAAACTCGAAGTCTCGGTAATTGATGTTCTCCCGTCTGATTTTGCACGCCGACTTGTACGCCTCAAAACATGGGATTTCAAGGATGACTTGAGACAAAATGAATCCTTGATAAACCGCGTTGTTCTCCCGGAAGTTGTGGGACATGTTGAACCTGAAGAAATAATATTGTGAAAAATAACAATCATGAAGAGAAAAAAACGTTTCTCTGTGAAAGAAGAGTATATCGAAGTAAAGGCGAAAAGAGGAGAGATTGAATGGAGAAAGACGACCACTTATGACCAGCGACCAGTGTGAAACAATGCAGCAGAAAAATACAAGAGACGGGAGGACAAACAGATGAGGTCAGGGTCAGCCTTTTTTGCCGCGGTATTTGGTATTTGAATTACTTGTGGAGAAAGGGCAGGTGACAGATGGCTATATGATATTTCCATGGAGTACAATGGGAAACTTGCATAGTTTTACATTTGTTACAAAAGAGCTCTGTTTGAAAATACAGAGCTCAAAAAATAAAATATTTCAAAATTGGAAATTTTGTGAACCGGACGAAGAATCCAATGAAACAAAAAACCGCATAAAAAAAGTAAGAGAGAGAGAGAGCGAAAAAGAGTCATGAAATGGTTCCTATACATTCTGATACAAGCAGAGAAAAAAATGAAGGGGAAAAAAGAATAATGAAAAGAGGGGAAGAGTGGAAAAATGTGTCACCTCTCTTGCCAAGGACAAAAATGATGAATGATCGTCTGTCCCTGCCCGTCGAGGGAAGAGGCCAACCCATGACGCGCGAAAATAAGAGATTAGGTGTCAACGGAGCGAGTTTGCCAACTAAGGACAAAAAACGACTGTGAAAAAAATACAGAGGGAAAAAGTCGACTGAAGAAAGACAATTGCCATGACCGTTAAGAGGCACTTTCTGTAAGAAGAGACTTCCCATTGGCACAGTTGCAAAAAGTTGTTTGGATCCGCATGTTTTTTGGATCATATATGCACCCATATGAGTGATTTATGATAAACATGTTACTAGACCCCTATGACGTCATCGTCTGGAATTATAGCTGAAAATATGATTTCCAGCTCAAAAATTCAAAAAATTTTCATTTTTGAGATATCGTCTCCAAACTTTGGAGGGTTGATATTTGACCTTTAGGGCATCTCCAATGAATTTTTGAGCCATCTATGAACTCGGGAAGTGGCTGAATGGATCACTCATATGGGTGCATATATGATCCAAAAAACATGCGGATTCAAACAACTTTTTGCAACTGTGCCAAGGCCTAGTGCTAAAAGTCTCGCTCTTACAGATAGTGCTTCTTAATCAAACGTACGTCATCAGAAAAAGTTCAACAGCCTCTACAAGGCACGAAATTTTTTTTAGATTTCTAAAAACCCAGACTTTCATACATACGGTCACTTTGAAATCGGAAAAAAAATCTGAACAAAAAATATAACAACGTTTTACGTTTTTACAGAACTAAGAACAATATGATGTTTAATAATTTTGTTTTCAAGTGGTGATACATCGCAAACACAATTTTGTCGTCCGGTTTCTTATCAGCGAAATGTCATTCTCCGATTGACAGCCTGCTTGTTCTCTTCAACATTTAATGATAAGAACTGATAAGACTTGGTTGACAATTTTGTCTCATTTTCAGTTTTGAATGGGTGTGAAGTTTTGAAAGGAATGAAAACCGAACTTCACAAGTTATTTAAAAAAGATTTTTGAAATTTGGGCAATCATGAGAATTTGACCAGTTTGAAAGAAACTACTGTCGGTCTAGAATTTTACCACAGTTTTTGTCTTTTTTTCTAATTTCGCAGTGTCCTTACAGGAATTTACTAATATTTTTTATTTGATAAATAGAAATGAACAAAGCAATACAACATTTTAAACAAACTTCCTGAATATTTCAATTTCTGAATTGAAGAATAAAAAACTGAGAAATATAATTCTTTTCAAAAACAGTCAAGTTGTCGCTACTGGTTTATGATTGGGTGATGAGCCCCCAGTACGATTATGACTAGAACCATAGCATTGCGATGAGAGAGGTAAACGTAGAGAAAGGTTAGACGGTTTATTAGCTAGTCAAGAATAAGTAAGACAAACTCGTCACGTGTAAAGGTCGACAAGAGTTGAGACGGCGACTTGTCACCAGTGAAGTTGGAAGACGACTGAAGTGAATATGATGACAAAGTCGACTCGTCGTTTGATGTGCAGGTTGTCGAGATAGTAGAGAAGAGCGCCAGTTGAACGGCGGCGAGATAGTGTGCCGTCGGCGGAGAGGCGCAGACACTCTCGTTCCGTAGAGCGCGCTAACTCGTCTCCTTTTAGCGGGAGATTCGAATCCTCTTCGCGGTTGACTTGTAGAGCGAATGGAAGATTGCGCGTCTATAACTAGTTGTTCCTTCCTTATGGAGTTGCATCCTTTGAGATGGTGAACTGGTTGACTAGTAGAAGTGTTGAGCATGGACTCGACACTGTAATCTCCTTGTATAATCGTCCCGGTTCCATTGAGTTGTATGTAGAGTACTTATGTATTACAATGGTTGTGTCCACAGCGTAGCTGGGGGCGCGACACTCCCGGGGGCGAATGAACTTTTTTCAAGGATTTGGAAAAAGTTACACCTTGACTTCTTCAGAACAATCTTCAGGCTTTTAATCCATACATAAGTACGGATCTGACTCTCTTTCGAGAGTAGGGCCTGGTGCCTAGGCTCCTGGTCGTTGATCTGACTTGTCTATCCGTGTCCAGATAGTTCTGTGGTGAACTTTGATCTGCTACTCGTCTTCATTGATTCTGAACCTGATCTTAGTCACAGGTGGTCTGAATCTTCCTGACATTTTTATGCCATTGGGACTCCAACCTCTAGTAACAAAAGATATTCGTATACATTTCCAACTAGTACTACACCGATTCGTGAGCTTTGTCGGTCACGTTTACGAACGCTCTTTTTCAGATCTTTTGAAGATGTTCTTACGAGATTGATCGTGATATCATGTCTCGTTGTCCTAGTCGTTGTTCTACTGAACTCCTTTCTGTCCATCGATCCTTGTCGATAGACTAAGGGTTCATACTTCCCTGACATGACTCCAGATTCTGGTGTCGTCTAGGAAGTTAGACTCCTTTTGTCTTTTTCCTTGAGAGTTTGCAAACTCGTCAGCTGTTGATTGATGTTCTGTTGGATTCGAACATCCTTTATCAAAATCCTTTGACTCGATAACTGATAATTGACCGATATGGTCCCTCCTGGGTCAATGGATTCGATACGGAAATGATCTTTCGTTGAACATTGGTACTGATTTGTGCTGACTCGTTCTGGCGTTAATTCTTGATTAGAATTCTTGTCAGATTCTGGATCTGGTGTCTGTGATGTTAGACACTCCTTCGAGTTGGATGGGGTGTCTTCTTTTGGTATTTTTCGGAAATGTCCGTGTTTCGGTCCCTTGGTTTGGTCGTCTGACTCGTCTACTGATAATGTACGTTTTTTGCTCTCCTTTGTATATGCCCGAGATGCATCTGGATTTTTGACCTTCTCCAAGTTTCCCTCGAACAATTCTTTTCGTAATCTGTCACCGATTTAATCATTCAAACCGCTAAACTCTCCGAGTTCAGTAGTTATTCTGATCTTCTCAGCTACGGATCTTTTCTTACTCGTCAGAGGACTGAGCGCTAGAGAGTTCCACCTCTCACCGCTTATTACCCGATGGCAATAGCGTACTCGTCTGATTCTCTGAGTTTCAGGAAGTACAATGGATCGTTGGACTCCTTTGTGTTGATTGAGTCCTTTGATCCGGTTTATTTCCAACTGTAGGAAGATTTGATTGATCTTGTAACGATCCTTCTTTGTATTCTGCTTCAAGAACAATTGTATCTTGTGTAGATCCTTGACTGGCGGCTACACGATGTTGTTGACGTGGTTTCGTCCTTGATTGGTGGTTCATTTGATGAATCTTGTGTGGTGGTTCTTTTTGTAGACAGTGGTGAATGATTAACTTTTAGAGATTTTTTATTATTATTTTGTCAGAGATTTTCAGAATCTCGTCTTTCGACTCGACACTGAAACCTGCTTAAAGCAAAGCTTCCAGTGGACATGAGAAACTCTATCAATGTGCTTCTAACATGAAATTTGCTAGAAAGACTAAGCACGAAGATAGAGAATCCGTATCTCTTTTGGTCCCGTAACTAAACTATCCGCTTACGCAGACAATCTAGTTGGACTTCAGAAGGCAAACACTTTGGTGTTTGTTACCCTCTTTGTCTCTTTTCGGTTACTCTGAATCTTTTTCCTTATCAATATCTTGAAAGAATTCCTGATTCTTGTTATCCGAACAAATGATTGCATGTCGTTGATGCTTCTCACTCGTCGAAACGTTTGAATCCTTGGCTCCAAGAACATGACTGGTTACTGTTACTGACTCGTTGATTGAAGAATTTTCTGCTTCGTCTATTTCCAACACGATGTGCGAAAGGATGACGTGTCATCCGTGGTCTTTAGATTTGAAGCACTTCTGATCGTCGTTGGAATTTCCTTTTTACGATCTCGAAAAAAATTCTTCTGATAGTGTTGTTGAGCCATTTGAACAAGATCATTTGTTTGGACAGATGAACTAGTCGACGTTGTTGATGCTCCATTTCCTCCTTGCTGGATTCGTTGGAACGTTTGTTGTGTAGTTGAACTCGTCTTCTCCGATATTTGACTTGAGCGAGTCCATTATCGAAGCCTTATTGTTTTCTGGCAACAGCTTGTCTTTGGCGTCTGCTCGTGTTGATGACAATTGCTGTTGATGATTGGGAGTGAACTCCAGGCGTTGTTGGATATGGTGGATGATGATATCCTTTCGGCGACATGCTCCCGGGGGAGGAAACTTTTCCGCGTCCTGTTGGTCGTCGTTCGGATTTGTTTCTCCATGTTGTTTCCAGAGCTTCGCGACATGCTCCGGGGGGGGGGGGGGCTGAAGCCAACTTGTCCTGATGAAGTGACGTCTTCTCATCAGACTCGATGGACATCTTTTCTCTTTTGAGAGCTCACTCGTTAGGTTTCTGTAGCATGTTTATGGTATTTCTACCATTTTTGGTGTTGTCCTGCTACGGGAAGTACGGGTTTGTGAAGTTGAATCTTCACTGGACGAGGTCATTTGTTGACGTCTTCTTTGGATAGATTGATGGACTCCCGAACTCGTCGTTTTGTGACATGCTCCGGGAGGGGACTTGACTATCCTATCAGCGTGATTACAACGTCTTGACTTGTCCATTTTTCCTGCCATTAGCTATCTTTTGAGCCAAATTCAGCTTGGATTTCAGCTTCTTCTGGTTGGCGAGGATTTCTTTGTGATGGAAACCATTTAGCCTGTTTACTAGTTTTCAAGCTAAACTAAGTTTTTGCCTGATTACAAGTTCACATGTGCCTACTGGTCTCCATTGGTCTGTTCTTTGGACCTTGTACTTGGTTGTGCACTTGAATGCACTTTTGGTTGTTTCCACGAATGGAACATTTTTTGCTGCCTTTGGAGCAGGTATACAGACTCGTCCTTGTATTATCTCACTGAGTCTTTGCGTCAGAATTCGAACTGGGCTCGATTTCTTCAGCTAGGCTTTGTGTGACCTATACAAGTTATAGCCTTTTGTGACACGATGATCCGTGTGTTGTTGTGCAACTTGCCACGGGCGACTCCTGCCACGATGACGTCCTGACGTGCTGCTTTCTGATGTCGTTTCGAACTCGTCCATGACGATGGATTTGTTCTACTCGTCTTTGCCATTTTGATGGCTATTGATCAACCCTAAGCAAACTAGCGAGTAGCCACGAAAATCGAAAGGGTACGCTAAGTCGTTAGGGGTGAATGGTGTGTTGCCGACACTTTTTTGGCTTGCTCTAGTCTAATGGGACAGTGAAGAACTTCATGTGAAGAACTTCATGATTGATAGTTATTGTCAGACTTCGTCGCTTCTGTGCTTATACGCACTAAAATACCCAGATTTGCTCTGAAAGAAAGTAAATTTAGTGGCTATGGATGTCGGGTTTTTTTAGTCTCCGATCCTCCAAGAAGCACCACGGCGAGGTGGTAGGTCTTCTCGTTATCCTACCCGGCGGTTTGCTCTTCGGTTGTGGGCTTGTGCTCACAGTATACATGCGTATCTAACCTAGGAGGGTAGACCCCTTTCAAGTGGCTATCAATTTCCTGTAGACTTCAAGCGTGTTGCTCGTTGTACGGCTACAACACGAGTGCTTCCAACTTGTCGGCGATAGAGTCCGCTTCGCTGATTGTGCACAAACTTGTCTCGAATCCGTCCCTGGTTGTGAACCTTTATCGGGGTGCTTTCTCTTTTTCCTTCCTCTCCCGAACGAGCGCTCAAGCTTCAAAGCTATTGGCGTCTGGACGGGTAAGAAAGGTAAAGAAAAAACTTTCCGACTGGTCTTCTCTTCGTACCATACCGGAACACATTCTTACCAGGTTTCTTCATCGATTTGTGCTCGTCTCCACTCGCATTGTCGATCGATTCCTCCAAACTTGGCCATTGTCCGGAAAATCGATAATTGCATCATCGTGCGGTTTTTTCAGCGAGCTTCGGCGAATTGTGCTTGTTTTCTTCACGCGAATCCGTTCGGCAGCTTGTCGACGATAGAAAATTTTGATTTCGCCTAAAGCCGTTTACCAAACTCGTCCGCTCACCAACTCTCATTGAAAAAAATTTTTGCTATGTCATCATCGGGGCAAACGAGACTGCCCCTCGGGTTCTTAGTACTTTTTTCGACTGAAAAAAGGTTTTCCGGTCGTTATGCACCATGTCGCTACTGGTTTATGATTGGGTGATGAGCCCCCAGTACGATTATGACTAGAACCATAGCATTGCGATGAGAGAGGTAAACGTAGAGAAAGGTTAGACGGTTTATTAGCTAGTCAAGAATAAGTAAGACAAACTCGTCACGTGTAAAGGTCGACAAGAGTTGAGACGGCGACTTGTCACCAGTGAAGTTGGAAGACGACTGAAGTGAATATGATGACAAAGTCGACTCGTCGTTTGATGTGCAGGTTGTCGAGATAGTAGAGAAGAGCGCCAGTTGAACGGCGGCGAGATAGTGTGCCGTCGGCGGAGAGGCGCAGACACTCTCGTTCCGTAGAGCGCGCTAACTCGTCTCCTTTTAGCGGGAGATTCGAATCCTCTTCGCGGTTGACTTGTAGAGCGAATGGAAGATTGCGCGTCTATAACTAGTTGTTCCTTCCTTATGGAGTTGCATCCTTTGAGATGGTGAACTGGTTGACTAGTAGAAGTGTTGAGCATGGACTCGACACTGTAATCTCCTTGTATAATCGTCCCGGTTCCATTGAGTTGTATGTAGAGTACTTATGTATTACAATGGTTGTGTCCACAGCGTAGCTGGGGGCGCGACACAAGTCGTATTTTACTTGTTAGGCGAGAAAAAAGTGGGATGTTTAATGATTAATTCCAAATAAAGAAAAAATGTCGAAACCAAAAACTTGAGTGGTGTGTTAGAAAGAACACAAAAAATGATGTGTAATGATGCTGGCCGTGGTCATGACTCAGCAGAACGGCTTTGAAAAGAGAGAAAAGGATAAAAAGGATATCTCGAAATTTGAGATGAATCATTATTATTACCAAGTAACATAAAATGTTTAGTTCTTTGATGATTATGACTTGGCTATGAAATGACTGCCATCACGGGAAACAAAAACATAATGTTTGAATCGAAATATTCAAGTTTTTAAACTTTAAAAATTCAATTTTATTCAAACCAATCACAAGACAATTCATGAAAAACAAAAAAAAAAGTTTACAAGGTTTGACGACGTGAAATTCTGAAGACAGTGAGGTTTGCATTCAGGTCATCGTTGACAGAGTTCTCCTTGAAGCGCGTCATCTTTTTACAGATCAGGCTAGCCACATTGTTTGAACGCTCTTAATCCATCGCGCATTCCAGGCAGATTGTGTGACCGCAACCTGGAAGAAAAACAAAAACTTGAAAAAAATAGTTAATAACTCACCACCGAGAACTTTCTCCTTTTTCTTTCTGATCGGCAGTATTATGAGGCGACGATGACATCATCCTGTTCATCGACCTTTTTCTCCAAAGCTTCCACTTCAGCTTTTTTGCACGGTCTTTCATTATCTTTTCCTTTTGGACCAGTTGATCGATACGATCGTTCTTCCCTTTTAAATCTTTCTTCGAACGAGTGATTTCCTCTTCTTGATTCAGCATTGCTCTGGGAAATTGAACACTACAAAAAAATAAAATTGTTATATAGAAAAATGTGAATTAAATAAGCAAAATGAACTAAACTCACAAGGGAATGACCCGGGCTTTTCAGAAATTACAAATAGTGCTGTAACTCCGGGAACTTGGAAAGCAGCCGCTATTATTTCAGGTATGGAAGAAGCCACTCAAAATATCTAATGGGGTTGCGGTCCAGATCATTCCTTAGTCAGTCAACATTCTTTCAGAAAATGCTTACCTTTGTAAAATTAGAAACAATCAAATAAAAGCTCCATACAAAAAAACAGAATATAGATTTTCAAAAACTCAAGAATAATCAATGAAATAGGCGACCATTATCCACTTGATAGTCAAAATGAGAGATGAACCGGGAGAGCGATCGAAACACGGAAGAGAGGGGGAAGTCAAACGGAGAGACGCAGATAGGGAAATCTGTAAAATGGCGTGATATTTCGTCTTGCTTGCTTGTCAGAGAAACAAATACACAAACGGGAGACCAGTCTCTGGTTTTCATGATCAGAGATCTACTGGAATAAACAAAAAAATGGGGTGACTTCAGAGAGAGTCGCAGAAAAATATCGTGTTTACATTAAAAATGCAAACAATAATAAAAAAATTTTCGGAAAAAACAAAACTATAATGACTCATAATAAAATGATCATTCTAGAAAAATCACGTGATTTGTTTCAAATCTTCCGATGATTCATATGTCTTCCTTTGACTCAGGCGAGGGGTCTTTTCGGCAAGAATCGGACACAACTTTATTTTCTTCCCCCATTCCTCTGAATATCAAATCGGGAAAAAAGTGAATCTCACATGAAAAATACGGATTGAAGCAATTAACATTTTATTTTGAAAAAAATTTGAATACAAAATATTTTCATGGAAAAATTGATAATCAAATAATAATAATCAAAAATATAACAACTTTTTGAAAACTGGTGAAAAAAAATAGAAGGATTCGAAGAAAAACAACAAGAATGATTCTACGAGCAGAGTAAATCGAATTTCCAAAGTACTAGGCTAAAAATGGAAATAAAAAATTTGGTTTTCTGAAGAATGTGGCGGTGAAGAGATCAAAGTAGAAATTGAAGAGAAAAAGATAGTGATAAGTTGAAGATTAGGTTCGGAAAATCGAAAAGAGCACAATAAGTACTTGATAGAGATTTGTAAGGTTCAGATTAGGAAGGTCAGACTATGTAGCACTGAGCAGAGCAAATTGACTGGGAATAAAGAGAAATGGTTGTCTGACCGGTCCCTAGTTAGAGCCACTTACATTCACGCCGGTCTGTTTCCCTCTCCATCATCTTGCTGGTTTTTCAATGCTCCCTGGAATGACTCCAAAAACTCCTGCCTCGAGGTATCCTGGAATCCCGGACGGGAAATCACATTCATGAATGCTTTTAGGCCTTCTCTAGCGCCGATATTCCCTTCCTGGCCAAGATCGAACAAACGCCCCACGATAAACATCGCCTCTTCCGTTGTATGATCTGGCTGAACTTCGTTCTGAGGCGGAGCCAATTCAACCTGAAAAAGTAAATATGTTTTACAAAACTTAAAAACAGACATACTAGCTCTTCGTTCTGTTGATACTCCTCAATGTTCATTTGATTGTCTTCCTGATGCTTGGCAAGTTCGAGCATGTGTTCAACTTTGGCTTCCACAGTATTGTGGAATTGAACATTGGCAGAGGGGATATCATAATCTTGATTATGGGCTTCAAAGTCTTCAACTCCAATACTGAGTTCATCCTTGATGTTTTCCGGCGGCATCTCTGTTCCGTTCACCACCTCCGTGATTTGGTCGTCTTGCTGCTCGACCGAACTCAAAAGGTATTCGGGTTTTGCTTCAAAACCATTGTCGGTGTGGGCATTTGCAACGGTGCCATCATGATGTTGACTATTAGCCCCAGAATCCTCGGTCTCCTCAACTCCCGCATCCAATTCATTCTTGATACACTCCACTGGCTTTCCTGTTCCCTTTACTACCTTCATGACAAAGATGTCATCGAAAGCAGTTGGCTCATTCAAGATATCCTCATTGTGTGCTCTTCCGTCAAACTTTTTTTGTCGAGCATCTTCCACCTCCTTCATGACCTTGCGGAAGAATTTCATTTGAGCGTAGAACTCCCATTTCGCCAGCTCTTCTTCAATTTTAGCAGAGTCAAGTGGCTTGCTCAGTCTTTTGCGCATGGAATCCTTCAAGTTCTTCCAGATTGAGCGGATATGGTTCACTGAAACACTTTTGACTTCTCCATATGAAAAATAAAAAACACTTTACTCACCTGACATCGAGGATCCTGTTCGGAGGTAGAATTCGATGGCCAGTTCTTGCCATTGCTCGGTTGTCGTCTTGATTTTCCTACGACACCAGAGTGCAGGTTCTTTTTCAATGAGACAAAGGACCCATTTCTTCGCCTGGGCATCTGTTCGGTCTTCAAACTCCTCGCTTCCCATGGCTTTATACTCATCGAGAGTCATCTGAACACCTGGTCTTGGTGCCGGAATTCTTATTTTTCCAAGTTCTTCTGGAGTTCCCTCCTCCTCCTCTTCGTTTTCAATTTGACCGACGTCCGGCTTCATCTCGACAGTACCAGCCAGTGGATACTGGAGCATATATTCCTTCATCTGAGGATCTGATGTGTATTCTTCAAGAAAGATGATGTCTTCAAATGGGTCCTGAGCATCCACAAGTTCTTCGTCGTACTTAAATCCTTGGTGTTTCTTCTGGGTTTCCTCTTCGTACTCTTTCATCACCACGCGGAAGAACTTCGTTTGCTCGTAGAGCTCCCAATTGTGAAGCCTACTCATTGCAGCATCCAAGCTCTTCTTATCTTTGGCCGTAAGGGTTGGGCGAACTTTGCCTCTCAGCTGCTCCTTGGCTCGTTTCCACAATTCACGGATGGATTTGACTTCGAGCAAAAATGATGTGCGGAGGTACACATCGACGGCCAAGTTTTGCCATTTCTCGAGTGGCATTGCGCGTCCCTTATGTTCCCAGATTCCATTGTGGGTCTCCAGAACGGCAATTATCTTCTTCGTTGATTCCAGATCATTCCTTTTGACAAAGTTTTTCACTTTCTTGTATTCGTCGAGTGTCATTGCGAGCCCATCGATTTTGTCAGGTACTGGGATCTTGGGGAAGAGTGGAGCTGGTGGATTATTGTCGTCTGGTAGATCGAGAGTGTCGTCATTCCTGAAATGTTTCAATCTCTAAAGGTTTTTTTGGGTCTTAGGCTCAGCCAGTGAAGTGGAAATGAGACTTTCCGATGTTTTACAATTTTTTGTGAGCAGTTTTTTTCCGTAAGCGGTAAGAGGGGAATGTCACTAAAATTTGTCGAAGTGATTCAACAGTGATATGCCTGATTCTCTCCCCCCCCCCCCAAATCAATCTTCTAATCTACAAGCTGGTTAAACACTCACTGTGGATTCTCATCGACTCCTGGAGCATCTTCGTCCAGGAGAAGCTCATCTGCTGCCACGTTACTCTGCTCCCCATTGATGTCAATCTCCATCATAGCTTCTCTGTAGAATTTGATTTGGTGATACAGCTCCCATTTGTCGAGAGCGAGCTCTGTATCCTTGAGAGAAAGTTTTTTTCGCTTGCAAAGATCCAACTCCATCCTCAGTTTTTTCTTGGTTTCGTTGAACACTTCCCGAATATAACCAACTGAAAAAATAGTTTACATTGCCACTGAAAATGAATGATAACTCACCGGATAGCAAGAGTTCAGTTCGAAGATACAGCTCAATGGCTATCCTCACATAGTGAGCAGGCCGAAAACATGCTCTCTTGCGAGTCCAACCCACCGGGAACATTTCGATGACCGAAAGGATTAGTTTTAAGGTCTGCATGTCTGTCCGATCTTCGAACTGCTCTTCCTCCAGAGCTTTGTACTCCCGGGGAGTCATACTCAATTCAGGCTTTCGAGGAGGAGCGCGGATTTTGCGGGTTGTTCCCGTGTCCCTGAAATAATTGCACATCATTTTGGAAAATCACTCCCAAAAACTTACGTTTCATCAAGAATCAACGGAGCTTCTCTGACTAGCTTATGATGAACGCTTCTATCTTCTTCTGTGACCTCTTGGTAACTAGTCACTAGGTCGGTGAATGCGGAAAGATCTTCCACAATGTTGTGATTGTAGGGAAGATTTTTTACTTTTTTTCTCAATTCCACTTCATACTCATATGTGACAACGCGGTAAAACGACATATGCCGATAGAGATCCCACGTCCTTAACTTCTCCTCAGTCTCTTCTTCTGTGTCTTTCGACTGAATCGACTGGGTGAGAATGTCCAGAAGTTCCTTCTTGGCAGATCCCCAAACTTTGCGGATGTGTATGTCTGGAAAATTGTTTGTAATTCACATATTGGAAGCAAATATATCAACTTACCTTGCGACATATTTCCCGTTCGGCGGAAGTGATTGACTGCGAGCTCCTCCCATTGCTCTCGAGGGACAGACACTTTTTTGAAGGCCCACAGATCTTTCTTCTCCTTTATCATTCCAATCACTTTTTTCCGGGCGGCAACATCCGCCAAATTATTGAAGTCCTTATCGCTCAGCTCGCGATATTCCACATCAAAATTGATCTGCAGATCTCCTACGGGAGTGACCGGACGCTCTGCTTCGTCAATATCAATTCCCATTTCTTCTGCTTGACGGAGATCGATGGGAATGTTGTATTCCCCATCATCGAGGAGATTAGGCTCCGGGCGGGTCTTGGCTTGCGGTCCATTAGAACTTGTAGTGGCACTTCGTTTCATAGTTTTCAGCTAAAAACATGGAATTTTATGTATGGGGAAACAGGAAACGAGTGAGAAAGAGAGAGTTGAAAGAAAAAATGGCTCTATGAACGGTCCCTTCAGGCTCAAACAGAAAAAAAGAAGTACTGACTTCCCTATTCATATTCTCTTCAATTCATTTTTGTTAGTTGTTTTTTGTAATTTAATACTCTTCCATTATAAAAAAGTGAAAACAAGAACATCTACCTATATTATCAGTTTTACCGGTTTCTAGTATTTGGAAAAGATCCAGTTTTAGAGTTCTTATTCTGAATGCTTCCTATTCTACGCGCTTTTGCTTACTGTAGCTCTATTGCAGTTCTTTTGTGGGCTTGAAGAGACCGTACACTAGGAAAAAGAGAGTCCATTTCTCTGTGAGAGGAGAACAAATTGAGGGAATGAAGGCAAAAAAGGGAAGATTGAAAGAATAAAGGCGACCACTCACAATCTTGTCTTATCATAAAATGACTACTGTGAAACAATGTAGCAGAAGAATAAAAAATACAGACGAGGGCAAACAGATGAGGTCAGGCAAAAAGGTGAGCAGGTATGTTTTGCCGCGCTATTTAGTATTTGAATTACTGGTGAAGAGAGGGCAAGTGACAGATGGTTACATGGCATCTTGATGTAACGCAGTAAAGAACTCGCATGATTTTAGAACCGTTACAAACCACTTGTCATTAGTGGGGGCCCTCAGTATCCTTAAGATCGGGCCGTTACCCCACTTCTTCCTGTCGCCCATGGAGAAAGCTCAAAGTGAGAGAAGAACTTATTGGGGGAATGAAGGCAAAAAGAAGGGGAAGATTGAAAGAATAAAGACGGTCACTCATGATCTTATCTTATCATAAAATGACTACTGTGCAACAATGCAGCAGAAGAATGAAACAAATGGAGAAGGGCAAACAGATGAGGTCAGGCAAGGAAGGGCAGGAATCTTTGCCGCGCTATTTCTTATTTGAATAACTGGTGGTAAAAGGGCAGGTGACAGATGGCTATATGGTACCTTTATGGAACGCAAAGCAGGACTTGCGTGATTTTACTACGGCATTAAAAAAAAGTTCTGGTTCTGTTCGAGAATGAAGATCTTAAAGAACAAAATGAAAAAATTGGAAGTTTGGAATTAGTAAACCGGGTAAAGAATCCTTTGGAGAAGGTCCATTTAGCTTTCTTATTTTGAAAAATTCTTTTTGTAACGTGCTTTTTCTTACTGTAGATCATTTACAGTTTTTTTGGGCTTGAGCAAACCGTTTATGAAAAAAAAACGTTTCTCTGTGAGAGAAAAACTTATTGAGTGAATGAAGGCAAAAAGAAGCGACCGGTCAGAAGAAGAAAGACGACCATTCGTAACCGGTGACCAGATGATCAGTGACCGGTATGAAACAATGCAGCAAAAGAATGAAAGTGACAGAGACAGGCAAACAGATGAGGCCAGACAAGGCAAGGACATGCCTTTGGGCATATTTTTTCGCACTATTTGGTATTTGAATTACTGGTGGAAAAAGGGTGTTGATGGATCACGTGACAGGTGGCAATATGGTACTTTCATAGAACGCAGTGAAGGACTCGCGTAATTTCACGACTGTTACCAAAAAAGTCGGTTTTTTCAGAATGAAGGGCTCAAAGAACGAATTGAAATGGTTTGAAGTTGAAAATGAGGGAACCGGGTGAATAATTAAAGCAAAGTTCTCATTCTCAAAGTTTTTTTTTACGTGCTTTTTCTTACTGTAGATCATTTGCAGTTGTTTTTGGGCTCGAGGAGACTTTTTATGAAAAGAAAAGCTTTTCTTCGTGAGGGGAGAACATAGTGAGGGAATGAAGGCAAAAAGATGAAGAAGGTCAGAAGAAGAAAAACGACCACTTGTGACCAGTGATCAGATGATTACTAACCGGTGTGTAACAATGCAGCAGAAGAATGGGCAATACAGAGAAGAGCAAACATAATGAGACCAGCCAAGGCAAGGACATGCCTTTGGGCATAATTTTTCGCGCTATTTGGTATTTGACAGGTGACAAATGGCCATCTGGCACTTTTATGGAATACAATGAAGGTTAAATTACTTGTGGTGAAAGTACAGGTGACATATGGCTGTATGGCACTTTTATGGAATGCAATGAAGATTTTAAATTACTAGTGGTGAAAAGGGTTTGATGGATCACGTGACAAATGGAAAAAGAAATCAATTGCCTATTTACTCAGTTTTGCCCTGGTTTCTAGTATTCGGAAAAGATACAGTAGTAAAGAAAGGGAATTGATGGATCACGTGACAGATGGCTATATGGTTCCCTTATGAAACGCTATGAAGGACTTGAATAATTTTACAACTGCGATAGAAAAGTTCCTGTTCTATTCGAGAATAGGGTGCGCAAAGAATGAATTACATTAGTTAGAGGTTGGAAATTACTAAACCGGGTGATGAACTCCATAAAGTAAAGTATAAGAGAGAAGGAGAAAGAGTTATCAAGTAATTCCTATACATTCTGATACAAAAAGAGAAAAAAGAATGATGAAAAGAGTGGAGGAGAGGTCACCTCTCCTCACGAAAGCAAAAATGATGAATGACCGTATGTCACTGCCCGTGGATGAGAAGAGGTGGTGGAAGTGTGGACACCAGATGGCCGGAGAAAAGGCGGGAAGGGGGTTCAGTTGTCAACGGAGCGAGTTTGCCAACAGAGGAAGAAAAACAACAGATGGAAGAGTGTTTGAATGACAAAACTACGCGCGCTGGAAAATGGGAGAGGGGCAAACAGAGTATGTGCGCTCTATTCGATGACCATCTGTCAGTGGTGACCTTTTTTTCGCGCCATGTCCTGTGGCTACGACATATGGTGTTTCGAAGGCTGTCAACTATAGGGACAAAGATCGGTCCAATTCAGCGCACCTACTCTGTCTATCCCCTCTTCTATTTTCCAATGCGCGTTTTCGCCTTATTCGAACACACTCTGCACAGTTGGGACGGTCGTGCTCTTTTGCATTCCGTTTCTCACTTTTCTCACTTCTTTCCTGTTCTCTTCCCCTTAATATCCGTGAAAATGTTCATAAAAGTCGTTATTTCAATTCATTATTTTCAAAAAAAAAATCTTTTTTTTCCAGTAATAAACCAGGGAGCGTGTCTGGGTTGTTGTTATGAAATGATTCTCCGGATTGAGGATCTACCAAAGGTAACTCACAAATGAAATATAAGGAAAAAAGAATGATATTTTTCAGGCTTATTTTTGATTATTTGAAATGTATTGATATTGGACAACTTTGTTTTTCCGCTCAAAATCATCACAGGACCCATTTTGACAATCGTCTTGAAATGGTGTGAATATCACAAGGGAGAGACGATTTCAATAGACGATAGGAGTGTTCCAATGAACGCTGTGAATCCAGTTTCGACAAGAAACTCATGCAGATCGATAACACGAAACTGTTCCATTTGATGTGTGTCGTCGACTACCTGAGCATCAAGCAACTTTTGAATGTGTCTGCCAAAATGAAGCGCTGGATTGATAGGGGGAGACTTGCCATCAAGGATCGCCGCACAAATGCTTTAGGAGTCTTGGAAGCGTGTTTCCAAAAAATTCACGTACTCACCACTTCAACTTCAACAAATCTGACAAATAATACTGATCTCAAACAGGTTCAACAATGGTTTCAGGAAAGGTAAGTCGAAAGAAATGACAAACACTTTGGAAACTGCTATTCCAGAAACGAGATTCTTGACGAACAACGACATATGAAATTGTTAAAGAAGCTCAGAAATCGATGGCAATTTCTCGATCCGAATCGAAGATCAACGGAGAGCAACGAAATCGGTGCATTTTCTCAGGAAAAATTGAAGATCGACAGTTCAGGATTCGACACCTGTGATGCTCAACTCTTGCAGGAAGCTAGAAAAAGGAACTTCTTCGGGATGTACGAGCTCAGTTCTTCTCCGTACTACCATCCAAATATCTTCTGGAACCATTGTGAACCCTAAACTTTTGTGTTTCGTGTACAATACATGTTAATAAAGATCTCATCTTTACCACTTCTGTTCATTCCGTGCCTTTTTCCTATCGGTTTTTGCTACCGTTTTATTTTTTATTCGTATATTTTTTTGAGAACCTTATCCTCTTATAGAAGAAGGGCAAACAGAGTATGTGCGCTCCATTGGATGGTCATCTGTCAGTCTATTTTCGCGTCTTGTCCGGGGGGGGGGGGGGGTTAGGACGTATGGTTCTTGGCAGGCTGCCAACTATAGAGGGAGACAAAGATCAATACTATTGAGCGCACCTTTTCTGTCTATCTCCTCTTCTATTTCGCGTCTTTCCCTTATGCAAACACAATCACCACACAGCCAGAGTGGTAGTGCCTCTTTTGTCCCGTTTTCTCTCTTTTTTTCCGTTCACTTTTTTTTTCTGTTTTTTTCTTATTAATATTTTTCCAAATAATCGATTTTTCAGTAATTGACCAGAATATGATTATCCGGACTGATGATCTACAAAGGTAACTCAAGATAAAACTTATTATGGAAAAATAATTATATTTCAGGGCTATTTTGATTTTTTTGAATTTAAAGGAGATTGGACAAACTTTTGGCAATTTGGAAAAGTGTGGATTTGAATTAAGGTGAGTAATGTTTGTGTAGTGGTGTCGCAAATCTGTAGTCAACAATATACAGTTTTTTATTATTATTCAACTAGTAGGTTCACTTTTTTTCGAATCTTCGATTTCAAAATCATCTAATTTCCAGACTGACAACTCTACTTGTCATACTACTGACAACAACTATGGACTTCAACCGACTAGCTCCTCATCTCCGCCTGAATGCCATGCAGCCTGGTCAGATTCCACCGGGACAACAACATCTTCTTGGCCTCCAACATGCCCAACAACATGCTCACCTGCTCCAACAACAACAACAAAACCGCGTGATGGCTGGAATGGGTGGTGGAAATGCTCGAAATGTGAATGGAATGCCTGGACAGCTCCCTCAGCTGTCTACGTCGACCAGTTCATCAAGATAGTCCAGAAGATGGGTGAGTGGAAAATTGTTATTCTGAGCAATAGTTTATTGGAAGAGGGTGGTAGCTCAATAAAAATGCTAGACCCGCAGCAGGTCTAACAGAAAGCGTAACCGGCAGTGTCACGTGGTCGCAAAAGCGCACTAGCCTTCTTCAAAAGCTTGGGTGTTTTTCAGTTTTTATTTGATAAAAACTACTTTTTAGTATCTGGATGATTTTCAGCTTCACATGCCAGCCGCAATCAAAGGAACCGCTTCGGAATCGTGGCCTGCAACCCGTTGCGCGTCAAATTCATGTGTATGCAAGAATACTTCAAAAGAAGCGGTCAGCTGTTCCATCAAATATGCGGGCAGTGCCAAAACATGGTGAAGGACACCAAGAATCAGTGGATAATTGTATTTCCTAGTTCATTTTTTTGCTTTTTTTTCAATTAACGAGAGCTTTGGAGTTGACTTTTATCAAAAAATAAAAGGTTGTTGCGCTGATTGGTGTTAATGGAAAAAAAACCTGTTTTGGGAAAATAAAATCTTGAAGCAGTGACTTTTGAATTTTTGGACTCATTCACGACTGTACATTGAAGCGGTTGAAATTAAACAAAAAAAATGGTGGTTCCAAGTTGCTTGTGAAATCCGAAATATTGGGAACTACAGACCCATATATGTTCTTCCTTCAACATTTAAACTATTGACACGGATAATACTTGAAAAAAATCCAGCAAACCCTTGAAGGTCAACAACCTTCAGAGCAAGCTGGATTTAGACGACGATACGGTACAGCTGAGCCAATCTTGGCGGATTTTCATACAGAAGACTCGCGAGTATAAATTGGCGATCTTTATCGTTTTCATAGACTTCCAAAAGGCCTATGGCATTGTCGAGTGGAGGACGGCCTTCAATTTTCAAGAGACGGAGTGGATGAATGCTATATTCAAGTTCTTGAGCACATCTACCATCTCCTCGAATAAGACTGTGACGCGCTGGAAAATAGAAAAGGGGGTAGACAGAGTATGTGCGCTCCATTGGATGTGGCTAGGACGTGTGGTGTTTGGCAGGCTGCCAACTATTGGGAGAAACTATTGGAGGAAGGTCAGTCCGACTGAGCGCACCTTCTCTGTCTATTCCTTCTTCTATTTCGCGTCTTTCCCTTATGCAAACACATTCTCCACACAGCTAGAGTGGTCGTGCCTCTTGTCCCGTTTCTCTCTTTTTTTCGGTTACAGTCCATTCACTTTAGTTTCTTGAGATTTCTCCTCAATTGTTTTTTTTTCAATATATAATTTTTTTAATACTTGATTTTTCAGTAATTGACCATGATTCTCCGACTGAGGATCTACAAAGGTAAGTCACAATTGAAAAATTATGAAAAAATGATTGAATTTCAGGGCTGTTTTGATTTTTTTTGAATTTAATGGAAATCGGACAATTTTTTTGGCAATTTGGAAAGATGTGGATTTGAAAAAGGTGAGTGATGTTTGTTCAGTGATTTCGCAAGTCTGTAGACAAAAATTCACGCAGTTTTTGTGATCATTAACCTGGTAGGATATTGATAAGTTAGGTTTCCGCTCTGAAGACCTATCCCGGCCACCGAGCCCCTCCAGCTCTGTTCAAACCAATGATTATCCAAAAACCGTGTTTTTTTTCCATAGTGAAAGGTTTCTCTGGTCGAATATGCCTCGTCAATCTGGCGGAAGTTTTTCGATTCGGGACTTCAGCGATACCGGAGTTGGAACGAAGGCGAAGTGGCAAAGCGAATGACGAGACGGTAGGGATTCCAATGCACAAAATGTCAAAGCTTGTGGATTTTTGGTTGTACCATTTTTATACTAACACCGCAAAAAGCCCTGCGTCAAAAAAACGAAAGTAGCTCAATAATAATTTTTTTCACTTTTAGAACCTAGATGAATTTCAGCTCCACATGATGGCCGCAATTAATGAAACCGCTTCGGAATTATGGCCCGCAATATCAAGCTCTCCAATGAGTGTAAGTTTCATTACTATCATTTGGGTTTTTTGCGTGAATCAATTCAAAGATTTTCAGTCCACATGAGAGCCATCAGCCACGCCTCGACCACATCATTCAAGCCAATTGCCGTCGAGGACCTCACCGAGGAATTTGCGGAGGCTCGCTTCAAAAAATGTCAAAAAGAACTCGAATTCCTCGCTCAAATGATGCGGGCTAAAGCTCAGGAATCCGCGGATCTCCAGACTCTTCTGCAGCACTTCGACGAGTTCGGGACTTCCACCGCCGTATCAATGACCAGTATTGTAACATGGTTTAATTGTGTTTCAATATATTTGTGGTCTTTTTTTGTATTGTTAACTAATGAGAGGTTTTCTCTATTTCAATAAAAGCTCATAGGAAATCGTGTTTTCATTTGGAAGTGTGGAAAAACCTGCTATGATTTTGTCAATTCGAAACTGCATGAAATTCCTTTTCTTCTCCTCAAAGAAAAGGAAAGTATTTTTTTTACATTATTTTTATTCTTGAATCTGATAGAATAGCAGCAGACAATAAGGAAATAATGCATTCCTTCGTTTTTCGAAGCCTCTTGGTCTCCTAATGTGCAAGAAACAGTCACATGTTTCTCTCCCATACGATGGAAACTCAACATTTGTGGGCAGCTATCAATATTTTTCTTTATTTTCTATATAGTTGTCTCCCGTGTTCCCCATCATAGGATCGTTCAGAGAAAAGGGGGTGACACTCGGCGTGTCAGGCAAAAGCCCCGCTCGCTCAATAGTCATGAAAGCGCTTTCCCTTTCTCTCTTCCGCTCTTCTTCGCCACGTAATCGCCTCGCTTTTATTGTTTGTTTGCACGACTCTGCGTTTCTACCACATTTCCTGATTCTTTTATTTTCTTTGACGTTTCGTACCTCACTTATACAATATCACCTTTCTCGCTTTTTGATTTTTCGTCTCTCCTCTCGTTTTCGTTTTCACATATTTTCGAACTAAAGTGTCATCCATCCTACTGATTAAAATGCAAAAAATAGTGATTTCTCTCCCAACCAAATGAAACTCAGAATTTGTCGGCAGCTACCAATTCGTATTTTTATCTTCCTATACAGTTGCCTCCCAATAGGAGCGTTCAGAGAAAAAGGGGTGACAACCGGCGTGCCAGGTAGAAGCCTCGCTCTCTCGATAGTGATACAAGCGCTCTCCCTCTTCCTTCCGCTGTTTTTCGTTCCTTTATCGCCCCGCTTTCATCGTTTATTTGCACGACTCTGCGTTTCTATCTCAGTTTTGCTGTATACCAATCGACGCTTCTTTTCTTATTTTATACGATATCACCTCTCTCGCTTTCCGATTTTATGTGCCTTCTTTCGCTTTCCGTTTTCAAATGCTTCCAAAAAAAAGTTATATTTTCTATTGATTTGCGTTCAGCTCTGTAATTATTGTTCCATATCTTGCAATATACTTTTTCCAGCAACAGACAAACGTGCACGTCAGTCAAGAATCAAAACAGTAATCATGGAGAAATGTTTCCTCTGTAAGTCAAGAAAAGAGTTTACGAAAGTCTGTTTTTGATTTTCCAGGCAGCAATATCCCAACAAAAAAACGGCCTCCTGATCCATTCATCTATCAAGCTCCACATTTTTGGTCCGAGATGAGTCAACTTGAAATTATCCGTAAGTTGCAAAAAACGGTTTCTTTCCATTTTCCTAATGTTTTCAGAATATTCACCTGCCCAATACACTGCTTCAACAATTGGTATATCGTTTGAATATTGTGCCTATGATTCTTCAAATCTCAAGTCTTCAATTGTTACAACCGACAGAAAATCACAGGTCGTCAAACTTTATTGGGCACTTGAATCCTACGACAAATATATCCATACGCCTCCTCTTTTCTATATGATGACTCATAATATTCTCTTCTGCCTACCTGGTTGGTTTGGGCTACTCTTCTGATTTTTCTGTGAGTTTTTCCTGAAATGTGTTTTAAAAATATTGAGCAATTTTTTCAGGATTTTTTTTCATGTTTCTTCTTCAATTTGACTACTTGTTGTGGTCGCCCTTCTCCCTCTGATTTTCTCAAATTTTGAAAGGTTAGTCAAGAAACGTATATTATGTTGATTGATTTTGAATAGGAGTAAAAAATCAGGTGACCTACAATTTTGTTAGGAACAGATGTCATCGCTGAAATCTTGAAATATGAAAGAAAAGAGAGAAAAAAGCCATGTGTCTAAATCTCTCCGAGTTCCACTCTATCTCATCCAAAAGAAGAGAGTTTCTCATAGACTAACACATGTTTGCTTAACTTTTTTTGTATTTTTCTAATCGAAAATCTAATCCAATCGCAATCTAGTGAAACAACCAACTCTTTCCGATAATTTCAGAAACTTAATCTTTCTTGCTCTTCCTATACCCTCCTGGGATGAAACCATTAGATTTGATTTGACTGTTCATAAAATCTTGCCAAGGTTCTTAGACCTAGCATTGATGCACAAGCACTAGAATCACACACCTGTGATTTTTTTCCCATAACCCTAATGTGTTTTCTTTTACAAATTTGACATTAAATTGCAGATTCCGATATGGAACCTCAACAAATACTTTTTTGGAAACATGTGAAAACGGAAAGAGAAAATTGTCAACTAGTAAAATGTTCAAACTTTTATGTGTAACATTTCTTCAGTTAACCACTTTTTGATAGCTCCAAAGACAACCGAGTTATTTTAATTTGAAAATACTATACTGTATACCTATCAATCTGTTTTTCAGAAGCTTCAACTCCACCACTCTCCTCGATCAATGGATCAAATTTGGTTTATTCACGGAAACCAAAAAATTGGATCCGGAAGGTCCACTCACTGTGGTCGTCTCTCCAAACCCGTCAGCAAGAGGAACAATTCGGTTAATGTGTGAGAGTGTTGACAACGTGATCAAGACCGTTGGAGATGGGCGCATTGTGAAGGATCCGGACAATGACCTTCGTAAGGGACCCACACAAATTGCCTTCGAAGATACCAAAAAATGGTCGACTAAAGAAATGTTGAGCATAAAATTTTGAACATTTCATTAGTTGATCATGTTTTGATAGCTTCAAAGACAACCGAGATATACTGCTCTCAAACCTAAATCACAAAAATATTTTTCAGCTGCCAGAGGAATCACAGGAAACTTCCTGTTGGAATTAAGACTCCAAGTGAAAGGAGGCCTTCCCAATAGGCCCACTTTCATTGTGTATAAGATCCAACCACCACTTGGGCAGAGACTCATCCCGAGAGAGTTGCCGGAACCCCAACCACAACAGTATCAAGGATACCCCAAGAGGAATCATAACCAGGGAAGGAACCAGAATCAGGTTCCAGCGAACAACTCGGAGTTGCCAAGACACTTGCGTCCACAGACCTGTACTGCTACCCGTCCACGACCTGTTTTCCGCGATGAAAACAATTCTAATCCGAGGTGACTATCAAATTTTACGCTTCTTTTTGTGTATTGATAAAAGCTTGGGAATGAATAAATCTTTATTGAATATCACTTTTGAACGTTTACAAAACAAGAATAAAAACAAAAAAAGATTTCCGGTAGTAAAAAAAGCTGAACGCTCGATTTCCGAAAAAGAAAAAAGAAACTGAAGAGAATGGGATTCGAACCCACGCCCCCGAAGGGACTGGTGCCTTAAACCAGCGCCTTGGACCGCTCGGCCATCTCTCCACGAAAGAAACTGCAAGGGGGAGGGGGTAGAAGTTAGTACGCTAGGCAGAGTGGTGAGGAGAGTATGACTTGGCGGCAAGAGAGTGCCGGGGGAAAGAGAAAAGAGAAAAGGAAGTGGAGTCGATAGGGATTGAAGGGGGTGGTTAGGAGAGTGTACAGTTTACACTGTAAATACTTGTGAGCTGCTCCTTAGGTTTTATTTTGCTGCCCAGTTTTCATAGTACCACCAAATATCAGAACTGCTAAATGTTTTTCACTTTATGACCACTCAAAGTTGGTCCGAAATAACAAAAGAAAACGAAATTCCTTTACTGAACAATGACTGGGAAAAGGAAAAAAACAAAAAAGATAAGCCTAATGCGGGGCTCGAACCCGTGACAATCAGATTAAGAGTCTGGTGCTCTACCGACTGCGCTAACCGGGCGGCAATGGTAACATGTAGAGAGGAAGTAGAAATAAGACACACACACGCACTCTTGCATGCCAATGCATGGCGGGGGAGAGAGGCACTTTTGAAGGACGGGTTTTGAGAAGAGCGTAGTCACGGGTGAATGTGAAGGCTAACGGGAGAATAAATCTATGAGAAGGATCAAAAACAAATTATTGTATTTGATTGACAATCTGAGCAAAAATCGACGTAGTTTTTTTTTCTCAACAGAAAAATTTTCAAAAAATGCAAAACTGATGGATAAAGGCTTCTGAACACATATAAAAAACTCGAAAGCTTTAATTTAATTTTTAAAATTTATATTAGGTTGGCAAGAAAGTAACTGTCCATTACTTTGACGCGCTGTATCCATCCAAATAAATGCAACTACATTTGGTCAAATAATTCATTTTTCAACCCCAATACATAGTAACACACCACAAAATTTTGAGTCCACCAACGGGATTCCTACGGTAGTTGTAATACAAGGTGCAACTAGCCAGAATTCATTGCTTGTCCAGAGTTTTTCAATTATTCTGGAGGACTGAAGAGTATTTCGTTTCTAATCAAATGCGGGTTTTAAGTATATATGTTTGTACTTTACTGACAGCAAGAACAGAAATTCCTAGCTCACTTGTCAAGGGCGGCATATTTGTATAATCATCAACTGAGCAGGTAGTGAAAACCAACTTTGTTGAACATGAGAATTTTTCTGAAATTCTCTCGATTTTCCATCGTTTTTGGTACTGATAATAAACAAAAACTAGTTTTTAACAGTTCTTGATAGTCAGTAATGATTTGATAACACGAACTACAAAAGTGATTTGTTGGCAGTCTCTTCATTCCTATGACTGCCATTCATTCTGGAAAAGGAATGATCACAGAGTTTGATGATTTTCGCAAAGTTTCACCAATAAATGTATCTTTTAGCAAAAAACCTGATCGAATTTTCTAGTTTAGAGTTCCAAAAAATCTTGTTCACAAGGTATTATATTCACTACGTTTTGATGAGGGTGTAGCCAGCTTAAGGAGAGAACGAGAAATGAGAGTAATTGTGTTTTGTAGAGCTAATGCAAGTACATATTGTTTGTGAAAATTTCAGACTTCCCAAGCTTTTGAAGAGTGAGTTAGGAAAAGCTGAACAATGGACAGTTACTTTCTTGCCAACCTAATAACTTTGCCGGATTTTCAAGTTTTTTCGCTTTTAATCGAGAAAAAATGAAAAAAAAATTAGAAAAAGCGAGCGCTTCCCCTCATTTTTCAAAGTTTTTCTCTGCGTCTCCGCGCGGCTCCCCTCTCTCGTACCTCACCGCCGACCCGCTTTTTGTCGGTACACGCACTATATGACCTTCCCACTCCTCGCTTCTCTATTTGGTTTTAACCCAGTTACCAAGTCAAGAAACGTATATTATGTTGATTGATTTTGAATAGGAGTAAAAAATCGGGTGACCTACAATTTTGTTAGGAACAGATTTCATCGCTGAAATTTTGAAATATGAAAGAAGAGAGAGAAAAAAGCCAAGTATCTAAATCTCTCCGAGTTCCACTCTATCTCATCCAAAAGAAGAGAGTCTCTCATAAACTAACACATGTTTGCTTAACTTTTTTTGTATTTTTCTAATCGAAAATCTGATTCAATCGCAATCTAGTGAAACAATCAACTCTTCACGATAATTTCAGAAACTTAATTTCTTTTGCTCTTCCTATACCCTCCTGGGATAAAACATACTTGCAAAGGGCCGGGCCGGGCCGGGCCGGGCCGGGCTTTTTTTTTGAAACTCTCGGCCCGGCCCGTTTCGGCCAGTCTCTTGGAGGGAACATTTTTTTTTCAAATTTTTGAATTTTTTTTCGAATAAATTCAACAAATTCATCCCTAAATCAACAATGACAACAAATTCGAACAAAAACTTTGTTTTTTTCCGGCTGCAATAAAAAATTTCAACAAAATTTTTGCGAAAAATGAATAAAAATTCTCAGAAAACCAGCATCCCTGATGAGACGGGCCGAACGAGCTGGGCCCGGGCCGAAGTTTTTCAGGCCCGGCCCGGCCCGGGCTTTTTACGGGCCGGGCCGGGCCGGGCTGGCGGGCCGGCCCGTGAATTTGCAAGTATGGGATAAAACAATTAGATTTGATTTTACTGCTCATGAAATCTTGCCAAGGTTCTTAGACCTAGCATTGATGCACAAGCACTAGAATCACACACCTGTGATTTTTTTCTCATAACCCTAATGTATTTTCTTTTACAAAATTGACATTAAATTGCAGATTCCGATATGGAACCTCGTCAAACAACTAGAACTAGGCATCTCTCAGCTGCTGAAAAAGAGGCTGAATGATATTTGGAGAGCTGAAAATGAAAAAGACAACAGAAGAGATAGTTCCGTCTAAAGAGGCGCCATGAACAAAGTACTGTTCTTGTAGAGTTGACAGTGATAAATTCAGGTTTCAGGCACATTTCGATTAAAAGTTTGACTATAACAAACCTCGCAGAGAAAATGAAGTGAAGAAAGAACGAAAGAAATTTGTCTGAAGGTTCTGGATGAAGAAATCTATCCGACGTTCTCTGGAAGAATGATCAGTTGCTCGTATAAGATAGAGATTTCGGTGTATAGAATGAAGTCTATAAAGTGGGATTTGGTGGTGTTCGAGGTGGAGATGCAGGGATTCGATACGGCGCCGAGGTATATTAGTCAGTGGAAGTTGCTGGAGGAGATGGCTGGATTGGGATTTGACTGATAAATAATAAATAATGTATTCATTTTCTGATATTTATCCCGTTTCAAAACAATTGTACACTTTTATTCAATCATAAATTAAATGTGTATCATTTCTCATGCCTTCTAGTTCAAGTTGTTCTCGTACTTCCTGAATTTTTGCAAGTCTTTATTGGTACGAGCGACCATCATTAGCGATTCCAGTTGCTGTGAAAATTCCTTCGTCGCTCTTAGTTTTGAATCCGTACACTTCTACGATCCCTCATATCTATCCCGTACCGATCCACATCTTTCAATATTCCTCCTCTATCAGTTTGTTGTTCTATTCATCTCGGAGTTCTTTCGTTTTTATAAATCTGGATCACACCGATAGTGAATAAGATAGTGAGATAAGCCACCGTGTTCATGAGCTGGAAATAAAAACTTGATTGTTTCTGGGTCTCGACAGGAAATTTCACTCACCATGTGGAATCAAGACTGACTCTCTCCAAATACATCCACATGATATTTCTGAATCCCTGGAATGTATTGGACTTTATCTCGGGATTCGTCTTTAAAAGCTCCTCTTCAAGACGGGCGATTCTGAAAGAAAAAGTTTGGTTCAGAAGTACAACAGTTCAGAAACTCACTCGAATTGCAATTCCATTGATTGCTCCGTCAAGAAGTTTCCTCCAATCACAATCAAGTCCTCTGAAGTGAAGACAAAATGAATCCACCCAGCTGGAATCATTGCGGTCTCTCCAGCATTGATTTCGATTCTCTGCTAACTATCAAACAAAACATCTCCAATCCATTTACTCTGGTCCGGTCGACGCTCAAAATACTTGTAGATTTCCAGGTTTCGCTTGGTCGGTGGGCAGACATAGAAAACAGTTGAAACGCGTGGGATCAAAGTGGAGGTCGCGGATTTTCATGGGAACGCGGCGATTGAGATGGGCAATGTATAGGCAGCGTCGGATGAACATGAATCTAAAATGGGGAAGATTTAGAGGTAGAATGGTAGAAGATATGAGAAAATTCGTTGTTATTATAATCAGCTTGTTTCGTTTTCAGAGATGTCTGAGTAAGTACTGCAAATTTTTGTAGCCAATCGGTTTTATTGTCACTTTTTTTGAAAGACTTCTGAGAACTTCCAAAATAATTGCCGGGGAAAGAGACAAAAATTGTTGAGAACAAAGCTATTAACAAGGAGACTATTAACCGTGAACCAAACCGTTTTCAATCAAGGTGTAGGCACTATGCAATCAACATCAGGATCTTGAGATGGCAGCTGTTGATTGCATAGTGCCTACACCTTCATTGAAAACTCTTTGGTCTACTGCTAATAGTCAGACAACAAACTGATCGATAACAAAAATTTGCAGTACTTATCTAGACAATGCTGAAAACGGAACTATCAATAGAATTCGGATTCCTCATACCATAATATTTTCAAATTATTGACGTGTTCCTTCTGGTAGCAAACTCAAAAGTTCATCGTAAACAATTCGTCGAAGATCCACACTATCCGATTCGAAGAAGCTTTGCATCCAGCCACACATCAAAAGGACTATGACCAAATAAACCGGATAGACCAAACTCTTTTTTCGTTTTTCAATGATAAGACTTGGTGGAAATTAACCGTAAGTCTAAACTGTCTGCAGATGTTCGTTAACCGGAACCGAATGGTCGGGTCTCCACAAAGTTCCAAACAAAACATTCGAGAAATTTGAGTTTTCTGACAGTGTTTTGTTCTCTTTTTGGATAGCAGTCAGGTATGGGAGAATCGCAAGAAAAAATTCAAATAAAAAAAAAATCAAAAAACAGGTAGGCCATGCCAGTCGGGCGGCCAGGAGAAACGAAAAATGAAGACTCTGTCAAGAAAGACAGGTTTAAACGGTTGGGACACCCACGAACGGAGTGGGGTCCCACCGCAAAAACGGGAGTACTTTGTCGTTTCGCGTTCTCATATGAACTCTTCTTATCGTTGATCGATGAGGAATTAACACTGAAATGAGAGGAATATTGTTAGTTGAGATGTCTTAGAAAAGTTGACGACGGTTACAACATCATCAAAAGATCAGAGTGGGTCTAAGAAAAACTTGAGAGAGATCAAAAAAAAATTGAGAATCTACGTGGTATAAAAATGGCTAAGAGAATTTAAATCAGTCAGTTACTGCCTCAAAAGAGAGACCAAGAAGGGGAAATGAAGGAGGCAAGACTATGAAGAGGGGATGATGAAGAGGGGACGATAAAGAGGGCCGATAAAAAGAGGACAATGAAGGGAAGAAAATGAAGAGAGAACGACCGTCTTCAACCAGACAAAAACGTAAGAATGACAGTGACTGAGGAGTTCTGCCTTGCCTCCCTCTCTCCTGAATCGTGGTGGGACCACATTATCCTACACTCCCTTACAATCCCTTGAAGAGAGGAGGGAAGACAGAAACTAGTTATTCTTCCCCCTCCCTTCTTGATCTGTCGTATTGTGAGTTTGCAATATCATAAACCCTCGTCACTACGACACTCCACTCCTCATGTAATGTACACATAAAGAGTTGAGCGTTGTTTGTCAGTTTTCAGCTTTGCGGATCTGAGTATCGTTGCGACAAAATTACTGATCTAGATCCGCAGCTACGTTGTATGTATAGTTCTGAGACAACCCAAGTCCGTCATTATTTCTATTCATTGACCATTCAGCTTCTCGTCCAAACAAAAGGTTGTGCAATTTATTGCTCTAGTTGTAGGCAATGCAATGCTCAACCCAAAATCATTTTGGCGTTTTTAGTACGCATGTGCCTTTGAATCTGGTTTTTTTTTTTCGAAAAACTGAAAATTCTTTCAAATCTAATCCTGATTATGTTGTTATGAAAAATTATAGCCAGTTGACAATGACTGTGTCAGTTAAAGTTAAATCGGAAAACTTGAAACAGCTGTGAACTGAGAATTGTGTTTTGGGTCCCGGATATTTTTTTAAATTTCAAAGAGGTCCCAAATCCTAGTCGTGAGTTCCGTGGATTCTCTAGGGGCCTTGGTATCTCGATAAAATCTTGTTCGATTTATGAATCCCGGATAGTTTTTTGGAGTTTAGTCTCCTCTTTACTTCACCTACTCCCATGAACACTGTATAGAAAACTAGAGTGATCAAGCAATCATATTGGTTTCTCCATAATACTCTTATAACGAACACCGTTCGGTGCATTCCATGTATAGAACTTTAAAAATAAAAACTTCAAACTTCATTAACAGTTCATCATTTAGAACACATATAATCGATTGGGAAATTCTTTGAATCGTCACAGGGGAGACGTTCAGTATTAGGTGCAGGAGCAGGCCTTGTTAGCACCGCTGCAGATATATCTCCCACGTACGATCTTTTGGTCCACTCTCCGCACAACAAGTGTTCGCATAGTCCCATAGTTAGCTCCTGCCTCAAACCGGATTCCGAATTCAATGAAGTATTTGGAGCTGAGGCCGTGTTTGCGGATCCATCTGTGGTCAAAAACTATCCGTTCATTTTTCGACTTTTCGATGTTTGTCCAAAGATGGACAAGTTGTTCTGTAACAAACATGATTATTTGCAGTGAATGATTCAGTGAACTTACTTGCGTCGTATGTCCGATCACATCTATCAAATATGAACGATGGAGAGAAAAGCTTCACTGCTTCTTCTTGCTTGTTTTCACGAAGCAGATTCGTCAGTTTAATGAACACGTCCCAAACAATATTCTCTGCTTCTTCGATTTCATCAGAAGGCTTTTGAGCTGCGGTCGCATTAGAAAAGAGAATAAGGAAGAGAAAGGGAGTCAACCACATTGAGGCAATTGATGCTATTCCCTCGATAGGGCTGTTTCTTTTATAGCAAGACGGGACAAGGCTAACTGATCAAACATCTTTGGTCGAATGCGGGGGAGCATGGGAATCTCGAAAAAATGGAAGAAATATCATGAGGCAGAGAAATAAAGAATCAAAGATGAACGAGTTTTTATTGCAAGTAAGTGGGAGGAAATGGTGGGAAACGAAAAAGTGGTTCTCGTGTGTGGGAGGAAAACCAACAAATCGAAAATAAAGAATCGTTCCGTTAGTATACGGAACAGAAATTAAGAGCTGAAGTGTTCAAAGAATTAAAGAGGCTTGTAAAAAATAAGTAGATGAGAGGATTGGCAGTAGATGTGCGTATTCGATGGTGAACGAAAAGAGTCGGGTCTTTATTTTTCACTTGTTCCGAATTAAAGTCAGAAAAAACGGGTATAACAATGTGAGCCTTCCCATTTGTAGGAGGTACACTGTTTCTCGAGATAAAAGAGGAAAATAGAACACACAACAAATCTGGATTATGGAAGGGAAGAATATGCTTTATCAGAATATTGGATATTTCAAGATCAAGTATGCGTTACAAAATGCTAAAAATCGAGTTATCGTTGATATGCGTTTTCAAAATCAGAAAAAAGCGTTTACTTCTTGGAAGTACGTCTTGTGTATGCTCAAATAAACCGTCTTCTCAAGTTGATTCCGTATATCCAATCAGAAACAGTAAAATCCCACATTTGGCCGAGAAATGTCTGAAATTCATGCGTAATTTTTGATTTCTCGCCGTTATCTTGGGTATGAATCACTTTTTCGATATTGTATCTCTCATTTTAGTTGAAAAAACACAAAAACTTATTGGAGGTCGAAATAATGACCGTTGATGTGATCTGATAGGCAAGAAAATTGAGTTTTTGCAGATACAGTACCGTCCATAATTATACGAACACCACGTGAAAACTCAAGACATTTTGTACTGGAAAATTTGAAAGACCAACTTTGAGAGCTCGTAACTTTAGAGCCAGCAGAGATAGAAAAAGTTCGTCAACTAAGAAAATGTGTAAACATTGATGATCTTGTGGTCAGTAGTTGACCGCTTTTTGATATCACTTACGGCTCATGAGTTACACGCCGTGTAATAAAAAGTTTACCTTCGGAAATTGGGAAGCCCAAAACAAAGGAACCTCAGACCATCCTTGCTAAGAATGGTCCTATCTCAAAAATAGTTGTAGTTGGAAAAAAGTAATGAACAGAGGATCAATAGAGCATACAACAGTCTACATTTTTGTAGTACATGAAATTTTTCCAGCTATCATGCCTGTTGACTTACAGCCGACAACAGTGACAAGTTTTGAAAAATGCTTCATTTTCAATTTTTCTTTCCAGATTCTTATTAATTTTTATTGATCCTACAGTTTTCGATGTTTTTATAAATTTTTAAAACTTGAAAAACAACAATTAGCAAATAGTGTCATAATTTTCAAATCTTGTCACTTCTGTCATCTGTAACTCAGCAGGCATGATAGCTGGAGAAATGTTATGTACTACAAAGATGTAGACAATTGTATGCTCTATTGATCTTCAGTTAATCTTTTTTCCTAACTTCAACCGTTTTTGAGATAGGACCATTCTTAGCAAGGATGGTCTGTGGTTCGAGCGTTTTGGGCTTCCCTATTTTCAAAGGTAATTTTTCTTTTCACGCCATGTAACTTATGAGCTGTGAGAGATATCAAAAAAAGGTCAACTAATGACCTCAAGCTTATCAATTTTTACACAATTTATTAGTTGACAACTTTTTCATATCTCATCTAGTTCCAAAGTTATGACCTTTCAAAGTTGGTCTTCCAAATTTTCCTGTACAAAATGGCTTGAATTTTCACATGGTGTTCGTATTATTATAAACGGTGATGTAGGTATCGTGTGAATTAACCTCTTTTCTGAAATTGAACAAACTTTGCATGTTTTGTTTTGGCTTTTTCAACATGAAAATTCCAAAGTCATCTTTTCGATTCACCTCGGAACCTATTTCGATACATACTAACTCCGCGCATGATAGAAAACTCGATTTCCTAGTTCGTATTCCTATTTCAACTTTATTGCAATGTTTTTGCATTCGTTCCCGAGGACACAACGGTTCTGCAAATTTTATTTCTTGTTTCTCACCCCTACGCATGGGAACGAGGTGTCTATTTCTTATTTCTCAGCACTATCTCGCAAGAATCAAATGTTCCTTCTTGCAGAATTTGTTTGCCTCTCTCATGAATATTCAACACCTTTTTTCCGATTCCCATGCACCCCCCACATTTGATCAAGATGTTTGATCAGTTAGACACACTTCGTTCCGCTATAAAAGACGCAGGCTTACCAGTGGAAAACAACGTCGGTCGTCTCAATGTGGTCGACTAATATCCTTTTCTTTCTCATTTTCTTGGGAACATTACCTGTCGTTTCTGATTCCCACCCTACTCCTAATCTACTGGGATACATGCAAAAAGTTGTGAAGTTTGTCAGCGAAGGAGTTATATCTCGCAAGAATGAAACTTTATTCAGCTGGTTCCATACCGACTTCAAGTTCAAGAACTGTTATGATTCTTACGATAGAGGTAATAACTTAAAAAAGTTTCATGAAGAACTTACAGTTTTACAGAGCTCTTAATTAAAATTCTTCTTTCGGAATCGAAGAAAGACTTCGCCTTGAAAATTGTTGAATACGACACTCGTAGATCTGACAGACTCAAATTGTTGGTCAAGGTCACAGGATTTCGGAGATATGAAAAAATTGATGCGGAGTTCCTGTTGGATTACGGGAGAAACAAGATCATGAGCGGTAGACAAATGGATTGTGAGGATGCTTGCAGGGAGTCGGACGGAGATAAATGCGTGTTCGATTGGGCTACATGAGTATCCAATTATAAAAATAAATTTTTGAGCATCGTAATTATAGTATTATTTGCTCCCGATCATGAAAAAAACAATCTAATCAAACTGTCGAAGGGAACTGTCAATGAAGAGAAACAACAACTGTTTCGAATTGTCTACTGGTAATAATTTCAACCGAGATTTTATCAGGAACATGCTTTGGAAAACTGAGAATAAGAACAAATTTGTAAATTGAGAAAAACATTTGACTTGTTCAGCACAGTTCGACAATGTCCTTTGTTATTTGCAAATACGAATACATTTTGTTCCTAAACTTTATTTGAACTTTTCGAGCCGTCTGCAACCTTTGGGTTTGATAAATTGCCAATTCTTTCAGCCACTGAGCCATAGAAACACATCGGAACACTTTTTGAATCATTTCGGCCAAAAGAAGAAAAGCAAAAAAGATTTGCCGCCGATGGGGTTCGAACTTGCGACCTGTTGATTTGAAAAAGTGCTAGCGCTTTAAGCCACTAAGCCATGAAAACACATTGGAACACTGTTCGAATCATTATCTGCTAAAAGAAAAAAAGCAAAAAAGATGTGCTACCGGGGGTTCGAACCTGCGACCATTCGTTTTGAAAAATTCTCAATGCTCTTAGCCACGGAGCTATAGGAACACATAGGAATACTTTTTGAATCATTTTCTGCCAAAAGACAAAAAGCAAAAAAGATTTGTGACCTTGGGGTTTGAACTTGCGACTGTTAGGTTCGAAAAATTGCCAATGCTTATAACCACTGAGCTATAGGAACACATAGGAACACTTTTTGAATCATTTTCTGCCAAAAGAAAAAAAGCAAAAAAGATTTGCCACCGGTGGGGTTTGAACTTGCGACTGTTAGGTTCAAAAAATTGCCAATGCTTATAACCACTGAGCTATAGGAACACATAGGAACACTTTTTGAATCATTTTCTGCAAAAAGAAAAAAAGCAAAAAAGATTTGCCACCGGTGGGGTTTGAACTTGCGACTGTTAGGTTCAAAAAATTGCCAATGCTTATAACCACTGAGCTATAGGAACACATAGGAACACTTTTTGAATCATTTTCTGCAAAAAGAAAAAAAGCAAAAAAGATTTGCCACCGGTGGGGTTTGAACTTGCGACTGTTAGGTTCAAAAAATTGCCAATGCTTTTAGCCACTGAGCTATAGGAACACATAGAAACACTTTTTGAATCATTTTCTGCCAAAAGGAAAAAAGCAAAAAAGATTTGCCACCGGTGGGGTTTGAACTTGCGACTGTTAGGTTCAAAAAATTGCCAATATTTCAAGCCACTGAGCCATGGAAACACATAGAAAC